>OZ024826.1:65336062-65728562 GCA_964016985.1 Anodontia alba | reverse complement strand
AGAGGCCCCGATGCCAGCCGTTTGTACTCCAAGACGGGGAATGTCTCTGTCCGGCTACCCCCGCACCTTTCGTTCTCGACGGGGATGGATTTCAGCAGTGTGGAGGGGTGACCGTTGTGGAGGTTCTCCGACGTACTGACCTCGGCAAGATGCACGCAGATCTCATGTGGGTGAACAGACGATGAGGCTTGTCTGCAATGTGGCTGGCCGGGCTCAAAGAACTCTCGAGAGAACCCTAGGAGGTGGGCCAGCCCGCGATCCAGCACCAGGCGTTTTTTGAGGAAATCTGCAGGCGGCCGGATTGGGCATGCAAACTGAGTTCAGCGCCCAAAGGCCGGAACGCCTCTTTGTCCAGCTCACAGACGTTATAGTACCCTTTGGGTATGCCCAACACGGTGCGCCTATCAAAGATGCCATTCTCTAACTCGGCGCTGATATTGAGCCAGCGATGGTAATACGTGAGCTCACAGAGAGCGACCTCCAGCCCCCCACACGCAGTGCCGGGAACAGAGACCGGTTCCCTATTTTGAATGTCGGTGAGTGTGACGTACATAGCGATGGACAAGTCGGCTTTCTCGTTCAAAAGCACCGTAAAATAAAGGGCGGGGGGACATATCAAAGAGAAGCAGGCGCTCTCTCTGGCCAGCCAGGAGATTATGGTTGATGACAAAGGGGACGGCTTCCAAGTGAAATTCCCGGACATCTTCGCCGACTATCAAAACCCCCCGCTCACTGGAGACGTCAATATGGGAAACAAGGCGTGGCGCAGCTGGCAACACACTCCGATGGACTGGTGGCAGTGCCAACTGAACTTCGCGGTATGGTGCGCGACAGCTGGCTGCGGGGTCTCTGCTGATGACCATCTCCAGGCTAAAGACCACCTCCTTGCGAGTCTGTATCGCTTCCATGTTTACTCTGCGACGAGAGCATCTGCTTGTGGAGCTAAAAGTCGCCCTTCCTGGAGACCAATCTCATTCTTTGTATCAGAACGCCTACGACGCCAGGGCCTACAAGCGGCTCTGCAACGAGTTCGGAGTTTCGCCTGATACAGATTGGAGACAAAAGCTAGACCACGGGTGCCAAGACCTCGGATCTTGGAGCACGTATATGGAGCCGTCGGGCGCCTACCGGCATGCGCACTACTCCGATGGCCCCTTCTTCCATCCGATGGACGCCATCCGCCATAACCGGGATATATCAGGGGCGTGGACGATGTTCATTCCCGATAAATCAGAAGGCTTCACGCAAGCGGGTGTGGAGCGCCTCAACGACAGTATACGGACGTATGTTTGGGCTATCCTGGGAGCGCAGGCCCAGACACGCTCGAACATTCTCAAGGCCGGGACGGGGTTCGACGCTCAAAAGCAGTTCCTGGCCAACGTCGAAGACGCCATCGCCTCACCCGTTGACATCCCCAGCAGCATCGCTCGCTATCAGAAGACGCTCCAGTATGCATCATCCCCTCTGGACTTCGTCTTCGGGTTAGGGCTCTACCTCGCCCCGAGCGACATGGCCCTCCACCTGGGCAATGTCCAGGGCTACAACAACGAAATCGTGATCGCCGGATCTGAAGCAGCCATCGGCCACAACCCGGGAATCAACGAGTCGGAGCAGATCGGCAAGACCACAGGCGATAAGTCCTTCGAAGGAAAAATCGCAGCACCGGCCGGGACTGATCACAAGGGGCCACTGAGTGGCAGACCCGCAGGGTCACCACCCACGCCAGCCACTGTTGCTCCGCAACAACACGCGTCTGCCGCGGCTGCGACAAGCCACGAAGAAGAGAAAACGGCTCTCATACCCGCAGGGGTCGGGGTCGGCCTAGTGGCGCTTTGGCTGTCGTTGAGATAGCCAGTCCCTTGCGGCCACGAGAAGTGCCCCCACGCCGATGACCAAGGCCCACATGTTGTCAGCGAGCCAAGTCGCGGTCTTCCTTAACGTGCTCAGGAGCCAAGAGACAATGGACCCGATGATTCCGGGCAGGGCCGCAACGGCCTTGCCGGTCAAATTGGCCAGAGCACGCCCAAGGGCCTGTAGGTGCTTTTTAATCCACTCCTTGACCCCGCACTGGTCGGATGGCTTTGGAGCCGGCGACGGCACTGGCGCACTTCCCCCACCGGTGACAGCAAGGACGAGAGTGCTTATCGCCATGCCGATTGCTGTAAGGATGCTCGCGATCGTTATCCCCTGTTCGCGGAAGAGAGTTCGAATTCGCTCAGCCAGTGTCTTGTCTTCATGGAGGAGCCGCCTGATGGTCTCACGAATTCTGTTGATCTGCGACCGGTGAGCTGCTCTATTCGTAGAGAGGGCTTCGAGCCTCGTCTGCCTTTCAAGCTCGATGTCGGAGAGCTCGCCTTTAAGCTTCTCCATTCGGTCTCGAATATCTTGAATTTCGGTGTCGTCCGTTTCGGTCAGTTTTCGGCGTTCCCTGGCCAAGTGCTTTTCAACTTCAGATTTCCGGTCGTCGATGGCGCTTAGCTTCGCGAGGTTGTTAGCGAGCTCGTCCTTCGATCTCGTCATGGCCTCCCAAACTCCGGCCAGTTCTCTTCTGGCCTGTGTGACCCACGCGACGTCAATTTGCGGATCATTAATGGTCTTCAATGCGGTCTCGACGTCTTCTGCGCTTTGACTTGTGGTATCAGCCACGCCGGGGAGGTCCTTCAGCTCGTTGGCCTCAATGTTTTTCGGGAGGGTCTCCTCTGCTCTCTTGAGTGTCTCCACGACCTCTCTGCCGAACCCCCGCGATGCCCCCGATCTATACTCAAGGAGCCCCAACGATCTCCGCACTGCATATACGCCACCAGCCCCGTATCTTCGGGCCAGCGTGCCTAGACCCAGAAACCGAAATTTTCCCCTCGTCGCAGCAGTGAAAATCTTCTTGTCTTCAGGCGTCCAGTAAAGTGTCTGACCGTCGGGGTCGATCCCGATCCTGCCTTCAGGCCGCAGCCCACCATAGGTATGGCTCACTTCGTTGTAGAAAGTATCAACCAGGCGCTTCTTCTGGGCCTCAAGTTCTGCCTGTCTTAACTCATCTCGCAGGTTCTGAAGAAGGTCCTCGGACGTGTTTAGCTGTTGCTGGACGTCCGGCGGTGGGGCCATAGGGGTGTCGGGGAGGTCAAAATCATCGTCTTCTCCAGGCCCGTCAGGGTCGAACGTGGGGTTCTCGAAAGTGACCTTATCCATCGCGGCGTTGACAGTGGATGCTAATTTGGAGGTTGTTGCGTGGCTTCAAATACACCATGGCTTCGAGCAGTAAATTGGGGCGCAAGCTTAATCCTTACAGGTGCCTCCGCGAGCCCCTGGGGGTCAAAGGCGTGCGGCAGTCTGTCGTGATAACCAATAACCGAGCACGATTGATCAGAATCAACAGCTGCTGGTTCGATTCCCGAACCTCGGCGCGCACGACGTGTTCGTTTCAGGGACCGCCCGCCTGGCCTTCAGAATCACGCTGAATAGTGAAGATGCGAACCGGACCGTGGTTCAGAACCTGGGCCGCGCCATCGTAAAGAAGACTGTGATCAAGATCTCCGGCAACGAGGTGATGTCCGTCGACGATAGTGACGTCTTCAACTGTTACGGCGATCTCTGGAAGACGGCCTTGGAGAGGAAAAATGACCAATACCAAGGCATCGATAACCGAAACGCAACGCGGATTCGCATCGATGCCGGAAACAAAGATGAGACAGTCGCGGCCGACAAGGCCATCGCCGATGCCTTCGGCAGCCGCTTCTACATCCCGCTCGATTTCGAGCTGCTCGAGGGCCACATGCCGTTCTATCAAAGCGCGCTTGGAGACCGGCTGGAGTACGAACTCACATTCAACGACTACAGCCGCGCAATTCGGGCCACAGACGATGCCAACGCCTCATACGACATTGAAAACATCAGTCTAGAGTATGAGATCGTCACGCAGCCAGAGCTGGCTCGCATGATCGCCAATCAGTACAACGGCCGCCTTGTGATCCTCTATGACCGGATTCTGAGGGACCGAAAAATAAGCAGAGACAAGAGCGACACCCTCTGGAATATCAACCTCAACGTGCCCGCGCGCAGCATGAAGGGGGTCTTGATGCTCTTTGAGGACGTTACCGCGCAACAGCCCTTCGCTCGCAACATGGAGTCCTTCTATAACCCGAAAATAACGAAGGTTGAGGTCACGATCGAGGGGATACCCAACCAGCTCTTTAGTCAGGGGTTGCGTGCCTATCAGATGTTGGACGAGGCGAGGAAGTTATTTGCACCCGGCGGCAAACGCCACCCCGAGATGGCAGTGGTGGCGAAAGACCTTGGCCTCGCCGATGTCTCTCTCGGGGAGTTCTTGACCTCCAAGTTCGCTCTGTGGCTTGACCTCAGGACAACCGATGATGACCGGCTTCATGGCAGTCCGCCAGGAGGCCGTGAACGATCTCGGCGTAGGTCTTATCACCCATCCATCTTAGGTGCGAAACGTCGTAGCCGTTGCCCGTGGCGAGGCACCAGATCGGGCCCTTCGCCGGATGAGTCCAGTTGTAGAGCGTAACAACCGTCCCATCACTGACCTGGATGACGTCGTAGAGGCCTGTCCGGATCTCGCCCGCTGAGAGCGCGGTCAACTTCTTTTGCGCACGGGCGCGAGGCGAAGGCGCGTGGGGGGCACCACGAGGTGGGTCCATGTGCGGGCATCAATCACAGCTCCGTTACACTCAGCGCAGAGGGTGCACAGATATTTCGGCGATCGCATGAGAGAATGATGCGGCCTATAAAGGAACTGCCCTCCAACACGTTGCTGAGTTGGATGCGCAGGCGCCCTGTCTCGATGCCGGTTGGGATCTGGCGCTCGCGGACCTCCAAGCGCTTGCCCCGTTTCTTACCGCCAAACCGCCGAGCGGCGTGGTGAGGGTATATCCCTTGGATCGCTTTCTCTAAATGGAAAATGGTATGAGTATATCCCTTGAATCGCTTTCTCTAAATGGAAGGTAGTGTGGGCATATCCCTTGAATCGCTTTCTCTAAATGAAAGATGGTATGAGTATATCCCTTGAGTCGCTTTCTCTAAATGGAATATATATATCGGTATATCTTTTGAATCGCTTTCTCTAAATTAAAATTTCGATGGCGGCGAGGCGCGCAAATTCCTTTCGTACCGCTCTTGCTGCACGACACTGCTCAATCCTATACCCGCATTGACAACAGAGCTGTTGCTTGTTCGTAACCCCTACCCCACAACCCCGGCAGGGCTGAGTGAGTGAGCCTTTATGGAGTCTCACCAGATGAACTTTACAAAAGTCCGTAAGAAAGCTTTTACCACAGAGCTCCGTTGAACTCAAGGTCAGCCATTTGCATGTGTTGTGTCCCTTAGGCATATTGCTTGTATTAGTATATCGGCAGTCGCCCACTTCTTTAATAGGTGAGCCCCAAGGCTGGCGTGGGTGGGGGCCGTCCCTAGGGGCTCTCACTATGCTCGCTTGTGGCCGCAGGGGCTCGGGCCTAGGGGAAGCAGCCGAAGCGCGGCCGCACGCCCGAGGAAGTCGTCTAGACGTACATACAGGTTTGTCTACGTGGGAGAGTCTCGACGTAGCTGCCAATTTTTATCTCCGTGGGGGCCCCTTTGGGGCCCGATCTAGGGGGTGGTCCACCCTTACTATGTATACTACTCATACATACATACACACACATATACATACATACATACAACATGGAAGTTAGAAGTTAGAAGTAAGAAGTTAGAAGTAAGAAGTTAGAAGTTAGAAATAAGAAATGTCCCTACCCACACTTACACACACACACACACACGCACGCACGCACACACATTCATATATACATACATACATACATACACACATGCATACATACATACATACATACAACATGGAAGTTAGAAGTAATAAGTTAGAAGTAAGAAGTTAGAAGTCAAGATTAAGAAATGTCCCTACCCGGCTTTCGTAGAAGACAGTTACATATAGGAAATAAAAAATAAACAACATTTAGGAAATACAGAACAAAACAATAGATAGGAAAAACATTATAAAATAACAGACAGGCAATATAGAACAAAAGATCGGAAATACAGAACAAAATAACAGCCCAGATAGGGAATACAGAACAAAATAACAGCCCAGATAGGGAATACAGAACAAAATAACAGCCCAGATAGGGAATACAGAACAAAATAACAGCCCAGATAGGGAATACAGAACAAAATAACAGCCCAGATAGGGAATACAGAACAAAATAACAGCCCAGATAGGGAATACAGAACAAAATAACAGCCCAGATAGGGAATACAGAACAAAATAACAGCCCAGATAGGGAATACAGAACAAAATAACAGCCCAGATAGGGAATACAGAACAAAATAACAGCCCAGATAGGGAATACAGAACAAAATAACATGTAGGAAATACGGAGCAAAGCAACTGATAGGAATTACAGAACAAAGCAGCATTTAGGAAATACAGAACAAAACATACAAGAGGGCCAAGATGGCCCTGTATCGCTCACCTGATTACCAGGTTCAGGAGAAAAAGTGCAAAAATAGATTTCAAAAATAGCGGCCATGGCGCAATCTTGGATTTCTGATCGCAACGATTTTAGCTCATTTTTTATCCTTTGTCGGATAGAAACTTTTATCCTACAAAGTTTCAAGTCAATTGGCGTTTCGGTTCAGGAGAAGAAGCGAAAAGTAGATTTTCAAGATGGCTGTCATGGCGGCCATCTTGGATTTCTGATCGGAACGATTTTAGCAACTTTTGATTTACAAGTCAACCCGATGCTTCATACCGAGTTTCAAGTCAATTGGCCTTTCGGTTCAGGAGGAGAAGCGATCGGAACTATTTTAGCTATTTTTTATCTACAGCTCACCCCGATGCTTCCAACCAAATTTCGAGTCAACTGGCCTTACGATTCAGGAGGAGAAGCGAAAAATATATTTTCAGGATGGCGGCCATCTTGGATTTCCGATCGGAACAATTTTAGCAACTTTTGATCTAAATGTCACCCCGATGCTTCCTACCAAGTTTCGAGTCAATTGGCCTTTTGGTTCAGGAGAAGAAGCGAAAAATAGATTTTCAAGATTGCCGCCATAGCAGCCATCTTGGATTTCCAATCGGAACGATTTTACCTATTTTTATCTACAAGTCACCCCGATACTTCCTACCAAGTTTCGAGTCAATTGGCCTTTCGGTTCAGTGAAAAATAGATTTTAAGATGGCCGCCATGGTGACAATCTTGGATTTCCGATCGGAACAATTTTAGCTATTTTTGATCACCCCGATGCTTCCTACCAAGTTTCGAGTCAATTGGCCTGTTGGTTCAGAAGAAGAAGCGAAAAATTGATTTTCAAGATGGCCGCCATCTCAGATTTCCGATCGGAACGAGTTCAGCTATTTTTTATCTACAATTCACCCCGATGCTTCCTACCAAGTTTCGAGTCAAATGGCCTTCCGGTACAGGAGAAGAAGCGAAAAATAGATTTTCAAGATGGCCGCCATTTTTGATCGGAACGATTTTAGCTATTTTTGATATACAAGTCACCCCGATTTTAGCTATTTTTTTTATCTACAAGTCACACCAAGTTTCGAGTCAATTGCCTTTTGGTTCAGGAGAAGAAGCGAAAAATAGATTTTCAAGATTGCCGCCATAGCGGCCATCTTGGATTTCCAATCGGAACGATTTTAGCTATTTTTATCTACAAAACACCGCGATACTTCCTACCAAGTTTCGAGTCAGTTCGCCTTTAGGTCTAGGAGAAGAAGTGAAAAATAGATTTTAAGATGGCCGCCATGGTGACCATCTTGGATTTCCGATCGGAACTATTTTAGCTATTTTTAATCACCCCGATGCTTCCTACCAAGTTTCAAGTCAACTGGCCTGTTGGTTCAGAAGAAGAAGAGAAAAAATGATTTTCAAGATGGCCGCCATCTCGGATTCCGATCGGAACAAGTTTAGCTATTTTTTATCTACAATTCACCCTGATGCTTCCTACCAAGTTTCGAGTCAATTGGCCTTTTGGTACAGAAGAAGAAGCGAAAAATAGATTTTTAAGATGGTCGCCATCTTGAATTTCTGATCGGAACGATTTTAGCAATTTTTTATCTACAAGTCAACCCGATGCTTCCTACCGAGTTTCAAGTCAATTGGCCTTTCGGTTCAGGAGGAGAAGCGAAAAATAGACTTTCAAGATGGCCGTCATGGCGGCAAACTTGGATTTCCGATCGGAACGATTTTAGCTATTTTTGATCTACAAGTCACCCTGATGTTCTTACCAAGTTTCGAGTCCATTGGCCCAGGGGTGTAGGAGGAGTTTTAAAGCAATTGTTGACGCCTCACGACGAACGACGCACGACGGATATTGACTGATCACAATAGCTCACCTTATACATAACATAATATCAGATAGGAAATACAAACTAAAATAACAAGTACTAACTACATAGGATACAGAACAAAACAACAGATAGGAAATACAGAACTAAAGATAGGATACAGAACAAAACAACAGATAGGAAATACAGAACAAAAGATAGGATACAGAACAAAACAACAGATAGGAAATACAGAACAAAAGATAGGATAAAGAACAAAACAACAGATAGGAAATACAGAACAAAAGATAGGATACAGAACAAAACAACAGATAGGAAATATAGAACACAGCAAGAGAGAGGAAATACAGAACATAGCAATAGATAGGAAATACAGCACATAGTAACAAGTAGGAAATACAGCACTTAGCAACAGATTAGAAATTTAGAACAGATAGGAAACACAGAACATGGCAACATATAGGAAATTCAGATCATAGCAATAGATAGGAAATACAGAACATGGCAACAGATAGGAAATACAGAACAAAACAACATATAGGAAATACAGAACAAACTAACAGATAAGAAATACAGAGCACAGCAACAGATAGGTAATATAAAACAAAGCAACACTTAGGAAATACAGAACAAAATAACATATAGGAAATAGAGAACAAACTAACAGATAGGAAATACAGAGCACAGCAACTGATAGTTAATTTAAAACAAAGCAGTATTTAGGAAAAACAGAACAAAAATTATCAGAAATACACAATAAAATAATAGATAGGAAGTACAGAACAATGATATGATATACAAAACAAAATAACAGACAGGAAATTCTGAAAAAAAGACAGGAAATACAAAACAAAAAAAAAAAACAGATAGGAAATACTAAACGAAATGGCATATAGGAAATAGAGAACACAGTAACAGGTAGGAAATATATAATATATATTAAATACAGAACAAAACAACAGATAGGAACAAAAAACAAAACGGCATATTGGAAATACAAAACAAAGCAACAGATAGGAAATACAGAACATAGCAACAGATAGGAAATACAGAACATAGTAACAATAAGGAAATACAGAACATAGCAACAGATAGGAAATACAGAACATACCAACAGATAGGAACTACAGTACAAAGCAATGGATAGGAAACAGAACATAGCAACAGAGAGAAAATACAGATCATAGTAAGAGATAGGAAATAAAAAATTGTAGCAACAGATAGGAAATACAGAACATAGCAACAGATAGGAAATACAGAATAAAAAAACAGATAGTAAAAACAGAACAAAAGATAGGATACAGAACAAAATAAAAGATAGGAAATACAGAACAAAAGATAGGATACAGAACAAAACAACAGATAGGAAATACTGAACAAAATAACATAGAAAATACAGAACACAGCAACTGATAGGAAATATAGAACATAGCAACATAGAGGAAATACAGAACATAGCAATAGATGGGAAGTACAGCACTTAGCAACAGATTGGAAATTCAGAACAGATAGGAAACACAGAACATCGCCACGTATAGGAAATACAGATCATAGCAATAGATAAGAAGTACAGAACATAGCAACATATAGGAAATACAGCACTTAGCAACAGATTGGAAATTCAGAACAGACAGGCAACACAGAACATGGCAACATGTAGGAAATACAGGTCATAGCAATAGATAGGAAATACAGAACATGGCAACAGGTAGGGGTCCATGGGCCACAATTCGCTCACCTGCATATTTGCAAATGCCATGTAATAGTCGTCCAGTATAGCCACAGCAACTGGGAAACAAATTTGACCATACCATAAAAAGGTCAAAGGTCATCCTAGTCTCATCATTTAAACAAACTTGGTAGACCTTGAGTCCCCAATGCTCTATACCGAGATTCAGCCTCAAAGATTTCTTAGTACTGGAGGAAAAGATTTGTAAGGATTTTTACCATATATGGGTATGGCAACCATCTTATTCAATGATGCAAAACCATTGGAACAAACCGTATTTAGCAAATACAGAACAAAGAAAGATAGGAAATACAGAATATAATAACATATAGGAAATACAAAATAAAAGATAGAAATACTGATTAAAGTAACAGGGAGGAAATACGGAACAAAGCAATAGATAGGAAATACAGAACAAAGCAACAAATAGGAAATACAGAACAAAGCAATATATAGGAAATACAAAACCAAATAACAGATTGAAAATACCGAACAAAAGATAGGAATACAGAACTCAATAACAGATAGTAAATACAGACAAAAAGATAGGAAATACAGAACAAAATAACAAATAGGAAATACAGAAAACAACAACAGATAGGAAATATACAACATTGCAACAGATAGGAATTATAGAACCTAGCAACAGATAAGAAATACAACGATTGTAAATAAAGAACAAAATGGATAAAGGAAATACAGAACAAAGCAACAGAAAGGAAATGCCGAATACAACAGATATAGGAAATACAGAACATAGTACCAGATAGGAAATACAGAATATAGCAACAGATAGGAAATACAGAACTTAGCCACAGATAGGATATACAGAACAGAGTACAGATTGGAAATACGAACATAGC
Source organism: Anodontia alba (assembly GCA_964016985.1). Lineage (NCBI taxonomy): Eukaryota > Metazoa > Mollusca > Bivalvia > Lucinida > Lucinidae > Anodontia > Anodontia alba. The sequence continues at coordinate 65,717,668 of OZ024826.1, read as the reverse complement.
AATAGACAGGAAATACAGAACAAAACAAAAGATAGGTAATGCAAAACAAGACAACCGATTTGAAATAAGAACAAAATAACGGATAGAAAATACAGAACATAAGAAAAGATAGGAAATACAGAATAACATAACAGACAGGAAATACAGAATAAAATAACAGATAGGAAATACAGAACAAAAGAGAGGTTATAGAACAAAATTACAGATAGGAAATACAGAACACAGCTACAGATAGGTCATAGCAACAGATAGAAAACACAGAACATATATATAAGTTCGTCTGTCATTACTGACAATGACCAATCCTAATCAAATGCGTGAAGTGTTATTATTTGTGTGTTCTAAGACGGCTGATGAGACCACTCTTACCTCTAAGCTGCCTCTTGCAGATAGCACAAGAGAGGTCTGAGCAAGAAAGCTCTGCTTGTAATGCCTCAGCTCATTCTTTCCTCTGCGCACGTTTCTGCTCGGCTACGCTGATTCTTTTTGCTTCGTATTCGCCAGCAGCCCTTCTTATGAGGTGTCGCCACTTTGTTCGATACTATGCAATCTGTTCCCACGACTCTGTTGGTATGTTGAAGTCTTTGAGGGAGGCTTTGAGGGTGTCCTTGTATCGCTTCCTCTGACCACCATAGGAGCGTTTTCCTATTTGTAGTTCTCCATAGAGGATTTTCTTTGGCAAACGTTCATCAGAGATTCTATCCATCTTAACTGTGCCAATTTCAGAAGAGTATGTACACTCTGCATTCCTGTCCTTTTCAGGACTTCCAGGAATCCTGTCTTGCAACTTTAGAAGTTTTCTAAGACAGCTTGTATTGAAGTGGTTCAGTCTTTTGGCATGCCGTTGGTAAACTGTCCATGTTTCGCATGCGTATAATAGTGTTGGAAGCACCACGGATCTGTATACTTTCTTCAGCTTTGTGTCATGTCTGACTCCACTTAGGTCCCAAACACTTCAGCTTTGGCAATCCTTGCACTGACTTCATCATCAATGTGCACAACTCTAGACAATGTGCTTCCAAGGTAGGTGAATTTATCAACCAGTTGCAATCGCTGACCTTTCACAGTGATGGTAGGCTCCTTGTAAGGCTTTTCAGCTGCATGCTGATATACAACCTCAGTCTTTTTTGATGCTGATTGTGAGATCATAGCTGTCACATGAGTGGGATACGTGATCTACACCTTTTTGCATTTTCTCTTCTGTTGAAGCACCCTTTGCCGTGTCATCAGCAAAGAGGAACTCATCTAGCACCTCTAACTGCACCTTGGATTTAGCTTGCAACTTCTGAGGTTGAAAATTTCCCATCAAAGCGATACCTAATAGGTATACCATTGTAACCATCCTGGAAAGCATCTGTAAGCATGGCAGAAAACATTATGCTGAACAGTGTTGAAGCTAGTACACAGCCGTGCTTAACTTCATTTGTCACAGGGAATAGATCAGAAAACTCGCCGTCATTTTGGACCCTTGCAAGCATACCATCATGGAACTGCCGCACCATTGCTATGAATGTGGCAGGACAGCCAGACTTTGCCATAATTTTCCAAAGTCCCTCACGACTGACCGTCAAATGCTTTGGTAAGGTCGACAAAGGTCACGTAGACGTCCACATTCTGTTCCTGGCATTTCTCTTGCTGTGAAGATCATGTCCATTGTTCCTCTGTCTTTCCTGAATCCACACTGGCTTTCTGGTAGAAGCCCTGACTGTTCATTGTGTACATTCAATCGATTCAGTAGGACTCTTGCAAGGATCTTCCCAGCAATTGACAATCAAGAGATGCCTCGATGACTGTCGCAGATTTGAGGATTCCCTTTCCTTTTCAATAGGTTGATAATTATTGCATCCTTGAATTCTTGAGGGATGGCTTCTTTTCTCCACATAATGTGAAATAACTCTGTCAGTTTCTCTGCAACGGAAGGACCTCCTGCAGATCTCTGCTAGTATTGCATCTGATCATGGAGCCTTGCCAGATGACAGGAGTTTTATTGCTTTCACTGTTTCAGAGACGGTTGCGAACTCGTCAAGCAGCAGATTACATTCCACCAGTGGTAGTCTGTTGATAGCGTCATCATTGATAGATGATGGCCGATTAAGGACACCATCAAAGTGTTCAGCCCATCTTTTACGAGATAGCCTCCTTGTCAGTCAGAAAACTAGTTCCATCTGCACTAAGGAGTGGAGTGGTTCCTGAGCTCTCGGGACCATATACTATCTTAAGTGCATCAAAGAACTTCTTAAGTGCATCAAAGAACTTCTTCATATCCTTTCTGTCTGCAAAAGGACTGAATTTCATCAGCCTTTTTGCTCAGCCAGGAGTCTTGCATGTTTCTGAGCCTAGTCTGGACTGTCTTACATATGTTTGAATAGACAGTCTTACTAGATACTGAGCTGGTATCACTGAGGTATGCCTTGTGTTTTGGTGTTTCTCTTCAAGGAGTCCCTGGATTTCTTTGTCATTCTCATTAAACTAAACCTGGTGTTTGTGAGATACTGGTCATAGGAAATCCATTGCTGAAGAGTGAACGGTGTCTCTGAAGACTGCCCAGCTCTCATCTACATCTTCTGAACTGTGTTCCAGAGCATCTAAACGGCTGCATCACGGATATCATTGATGAATGCTTGCCTCTTGCTGTCTTGTTTCATCTTGGAGAAATCCAATCTCTTTGGCACTTTCTTGCCTTGTGGTCATCGTACAGACTGAATGCGCAAGTTGAGTTTGCTGACAACAAGCCTGTGATCTGTCCAACTGTCTGCACTACACATAGTCTTTGTCACCCTGACATCCTGTCTGTCCATTCTTCGCACTGTGGCATAGTCAATGAGATGCCAGTGTTTGGAGGAGGGTGCTTCCATGGTGTCTTTCTGCGAGTTGGTAGACGGAAGACTGTGTTGTTGATCAGTAGTTCATGCTCTGCACACTTCCTTAAAAGGAGGAGGCCAATGCTGTAGCACTTTCCTACTCCTTCAGTTCTAATGACTCCTTCCCAAGTTTGGTGGTCTGTGCCCACTCTGGCATTGAAGCCCCTGAGGAGGATGAGTTTGTCTGTCAAAGGTGCTGCAGAAATCACAGACTCCAGATTATCATAGAACTTGTCTTTGACCTCATCTGGGTTGGTCATTGTGGGTGCATAGCCACTTATAATTTCTGCATGCCTCTTGCCAGATAAGGAAGTCTCAGCGTCATCAGGTGAACATTTATGCCTTTTGAAAGTCCTGAGAGCTTTCTGACGAGGTGTGACTTGATGGCGAATCCTACTCCTGTTTCACGCCGCTCTTCTGTCTTGCGTCCACTCCAGAAGAAAGTGTAACCAGCACCAACATCTTTTAAAAGCCCTTCCTCTGCAAGGGGAGTCTCACTCAGAGCTACAATCTCGAGTTTGTATCGGTCAAGTTCTCTACCAACTAGAGTTGTTCTTCGCTGAGGTCTGTCAGAACCAGCGCTGTCCATTAGAGTGCTCACATTCCATGCGTCTTTTTTTCTTGTTCGACCGCTAAGTGGGATCCCCGCTGATCACGGTTAACCAGCCAGGAGTTTTGAAGCAGGCAATTGCTTAGGGTACTTTTTCTAGCCCCTTCCCCATGCTAAGGGGCTGAGCAGTGCGATCCTAAAAAGGTCTGCTAAGTCGCTCAGTTCGGCTGCCGAATTCCCTGTACTGCTTCATTCTTAAGGATAGCGACCATATAGAACCAAGCCGCCTGTGTGTAGATCCGCAACTACAGCTTCTAGTGTTTCCTCACCGGCTGCTTCGCCGCTCGCCCATCGCCACAGGGCTTTTGTATGACTTGCATATGAGTGCTTGCTGTGACTGTGTGTTGCTGATTAAGATGACACAGAACATAACAACAGATAGGAAATATAGATCGTAGCAACAAATTGGAAATTCAGAACAAATAGGAACAACAGAACATGGGCACATATAGGTAATACAGATCATAGCAATAGATAAGAAATATAGAACGTAGCAACAAATAGGAAAACTTAGCAACAGATTAGAAATTCAGAACAGATAGGAAACACAAAACATGGCCGTATACAGGAAATACAAATCATAGCAATAGATAAGAAATACAGAACATGGCGACAGATAGGAAATACAACACTAAGCAACAGATTGTAAAATTCAGAATAGAGCAACAGATAGAAAACACAGAATTCAGCAACATATAGGAAATTACAGATCATAGCAATAGAAAGGAAATACAGAACATAGCAACAGATAGGTATTACAGAACAAAATAACATATAGGAAATACAGAACAAAATAACATATAGGAAACACAGAACAAACTAACAAACAGGAAATACAGAGCACAACAACAGACAAGTTATAAACAAAGCAACATTTAGGAAATACAGAATAAAAAATAAGATAGGAAATACAGAATAAGATAACAGATAGGAATAACAGAATACATAATAATAATAGTTCATATGTCATTACTGACAATGATCTTAATCACATGCGAGAAATGCTACTGTTTGTGTGTTCTAAGATGGCTGATTAGACCAATTCTAGCTCTAAACTGTCTGTTGCAGATAGAACAACAGAGCAAGACAGCTCTGTTGGTGATGCCTTAGCTCTGGCTTTGCGCTGTGCACGTTTCTGCTCGGCTTCGCTGATTCTTTTAGCCTCATATTCACTAGCACCTCTTCTGATGAGGCCTCGCCACTTTGCTCGGTCCTGTGCAATTTGTTCCCATGACTCTGTTGGTATGTTGAAATCCTTGTGGGAGGCTTTGAGGATGTCTTTGTATCGCTTCTTCTGACCACCTTGGGAGCGTTTTTACATTTCTAGTTCTCCACAGACGATTTTCTTTGGCAAAAGTTCCTCGTGTATCCTGGTAACATGGCCTCTCTGGAATCCTGTCACTTAATCTTTAAAAGTTTTCTAAGACAGCTTGTATGGAAGTGGTTCAGTCTTTTGGCATTACGTTGGTAAACTGTCACGTTTCGCATGTATACAATAGTGTTGGCAGCACCAAAGCCCTGTAGACTTTCAGCTTTGTGTCAAGTCTGATCCCACTTCAATCCCAAACACTACCACGTAGTCGGCGAAATGCTGCACTAGCTTTGGCAATCCTGGCATTGACTTCATCATCAATGTGCACGACTTGACAATCTGCTTCAAAGGTAGGTGAACTTGTCTACCAGTTGCAGTCATTGACCTTTCACTGTAATAGTGGGCTCCTTGTAAGGCTTGCCAGGTGCTGGTTGATAAACCACCTCGGTTTTTTTTATGCTGATTGTGAGGTCACAGCTGCCACAGGAGTCAGATGCTTGATTTACACTTTTTTGCTTCTCTTCTTTTGGAGCACCCTTTGCCATGTCATCAGCAAAGAGGAACACGTCTAGCACCTTTGTCTGCACTTTGGATTTTGCTTGCAACCTTCTTAGGTTGAAAAACTTCCCATCAAAGCGATACCTAATAGGTATACGATTGTAACCATCCTAGAAAGCATCTGTGAGCATGGCAGAAAACATCAGTTTTCCCTAGGACCAGTATCTCACAAACACCAAGACTGGTTTGATGAGAATGACAAAGAAATCCAGTGAACAGAGTGGTCAGATACACAGCCTTGCTTGACACCATTTTTCATAGGGAATGGATCAGAAAACTCACCATCATTTTGGGCCCGTGCAAGCATACCGTCGTGTAACTGCCTCACTATTGCTATGAACTTGGTTGGACAGCCAAACTTCGCCATAATTTTCCAAAGACTCTCACGACTGACTGCGTCAAATGCTTTGGTATGGTCAACAAAGGTCATGTAGAGGTCCATGTTCTGTTCCTGGCATTTCTCTTGAAGCTGTGGTCTTGTTGTGAAGATCAAGTCAATTGTTCCTCTGTCCTTTCTGAATCCACACTGGATTTCTGGTAGAAGCTCTGACTGTTCAATGCGTTCATTCAATCGGTTAAGTAGAAGTCTTGCAAGGACCTTCTCAGCAATTGACAATAAAGAGATGCCACGATGATTATCACACAACTGAGGATTCCCTTTCCGTTTGAATAGGTGGATAATTGATGCATCCTTGAATTCTTGAGGTATGGCTTCTTTTCTCTACATAATGTGACATAACTCTGTCATCTTCTTTGCAACTGGAGTACCTCTTGCTTTGTAGATCTCAGCAGGTATTGCATCTGATCCTGGAGCCTTGCCAGATGACAGAAGTTTTATTGCTTCCACTGTTTCAGAGATGGTTGGGAACTCGTCAAGCAGCAGATTACATTCCACCTGTGGTAATCTGTTGATAGCGTCATCATTAATAGATGATGGCCGATTAAGAACACCATCAAAGTGTTCAGCCCATCTTTTCAAGATAGCCTCTTTGTCAGTCAGAATAGTTCCATCTGCACTGAGAAGACGGGTGGTTTCTGAGCTCTGGGGACCATAAACTGTCTTTGGCGCATCAAAAACTTCTTCATATCCCAGAATACAATAACATATAGGAACTACAGAACAAAAGATAGCAAATACAGATTAAAATAACAGATAGGAAATACGGAACAAACCAGCAAATAGGAAATACAGAAAAAAAGCAATATACAGGAAATACAGAACAAAATAACAGATAGGAAATACAGAATAAAATAACAGATGGGAAATAACGAACAAAAGATAGAAAATACAGAACACAATAACAGATAGGTAATACAGACAAGAAGATAGGAAACACAGAACAAATTACAGATAGGAAATACAGAAAACAACAACAAATGGGAAAAATGGAACATTGCAAAACATAGGAATTATAGAACCTAGCAACAGATAAGAAACACAAATCAAAACAATAGACTGGAAATAAAGAACAAAATGACATATAGGAAATACAAAACAAAGCAACAGATGGAAAATACATTCTACAGCAGATATAGGAAATACAGAACATAGCAACAGATTGGAAATACCGAACATGTCAACCGATGGGAAATACAGCACTTAGCAACAGATAGGAAATACAGAACAGAGAACAGATAGGAAACACAGAACATATCAACAGATAGGAAATATAGAATAAAACAAAAGATAGGAAATGGAAAACAAAGCAACCGATAAGAAATAATAACAAAATATTGGATAGGAAATACAGAACTTAAGAAAATATAGGAAATACAGAATAAAATAACAGATAGGAAATACATAACAAAGCAACCGATAGGAAATAAGAACAAATAACGGATATGAAATACAAAAAATAACAAAATGTAGGAAATACAGAATAAAATAACAGATAGGAAATACAGAACAAAATAGCAGATAGGAAATACAGAACAAAACAAAAGATAGGAAATACAGAACAAAACAAAAGGTAGGAAATATAGAACAAAGCAACACGTAGGAAGTAGCAGACCACGCTTGAGAGAAGGAGAAAAAAACAGAAGAGAAAATAGGGGATAATCATAGGGGCTGAAAATCCCACAGTTGGTAAATGCGGGGTAACGGCTGGTCCAAGGTCTATATGATAAAGTATTTACTGTTTATTCATGATAAAACTGCTAGCGAGATGATAGATGTGGTGACGTTAAAGAGAGATCACATTTTGCCTAAAGGTTTCCGCTTCTATTTCCCTAGTTTATTCCTTCTGCAAATGGATTGGCTGCTCTTAAAGAAAAGACGTCTCTTTCTCTCTACAGAGCAGCCCCCTTTGATAAGGTAGGCAAATAGTTGAGGTCAGAGTGACCTGACTTGGAGATATATCCATGTACCTCAAGTAAAGAAGTTTAATCAGTCAGCCTGCCGTTTCTTCAAATTAACGAACCGATAGCGCCAGATGTATACAAAAAAAACACGTTTCCTCCTCCAATTTAGTGTTTCAGTTTGGTCAGTAATTGAGAAAGTAATAATCTCGTCCATTTGTTTGATGAACCTAAGCCCGACAGACGATTATTTTATAGAGTATCGTGATATTCCATCACTAAACAGTAATAAATCAAACAGATTGGATTATAGCAATTTCTTAACGCTTAACATGTTGAGTAAAATATAAGTAGACGATATTTTTTTTAATATTTTTCTTACTTTCTTCGGAAAACAGGTTTTGACGTTTCATGCTAATTTTCTTCTAAGGAGACTATTTGCATGAAATGTCAAAGTCTATTTTCTTGGAGAAATGAAAAAAGAAAATATATCAATCTGTCGTCTGCTTAAGTGGTAAAGGTTAAATCTATAGCTTTAGCTGTTTCAGTACAGGGCTTCTACCGTATATAAGCCTTCTATCAACAGTTCTCACCTTCTATTCAGAAACTTACATTTTCTAAACAGTACGTAGAAACATACTACTAAGGGAGGCTTTAGGTTATGTAATCCATTTCTTCTTTGAAAAAGGGAAGTTTTTGTTGTTAAAGGGACGTTTTTGTTAGAAAGCGTATTTTTTGTTAGTCTACCAAAATCCAAAGTAAAATAGCAGTGTATATGGTGCACAACGTGGAAAAAGAGAGTCCTTGTTGCGTATATGGGCCATGAAGGCTAGGTCAGCATGCGCATTGCAGGCGTTCAAAGTTTTGGGGTCCGCTCAAAGTATCCGTGGGTACTGTAGGATACATCGACTAACATACTGCATGCATATGCAGGCTTATCTGGGTCTTTGCTGTTCGCATATGCCATAAAGACTTTATTCGCATATTGTTCATCCTTAATTATTTTATATTTCACTTTACGAGCTTATTCCGACCAAATTAGAAGCCCCAGTGCGGCTACCCTAACTTGAAATGACATGTGTACTGGGCTAGAAGAAATTATACCGACGAAATAAAATATGGTTGAAAACAAATGAATATCAGCCTGCCATAAAAATAGTTTGTATGTGTTTTATTTTTGTTTCGGGGACTGACAATCTGCCAGCAGTCAGGAGCCCAGGGATATTGCAAACAAAGAAAAACATTAGTCTATTAAACTTTTAATAATGTCATCTAGTGTGTTTTATATGAACACTTATAACCCTTAACACTCTTAGTTCTAATTTAGCAGACGTCAGATTGATGATTCTTGTTTTCGTTTAACGGAAAATAGGGTTTGGCATTCAATGCAAATATTGTCTTCTAAGGAGAATTCTCCTTACAAAGACACAAAAAATGTAAATTGCCGATTGTGGAACGTTGCTTCAAGTTTGTTTGTTATGACTACGTTTGCATGAAGAGCATATGATCAAAATTTTAATGTATAACAAAGCATCAAAGCCGAAAGCAGTTTCTCCTTCGTTTTTAGGGCTAGTTATAAAGGAAATAAGTACAAACAACATAAATCGTATCGAACTGCTTGGATGTGCATGCTGCTCTGGTTCTATGCTGGTCGCATCAATTTTAGTGGTTCTACCTGCAGTGAGTGAAATGATATTTTGAATAGTATTACCTGTAGATACTATTGTTAAATGTTGTTTGATAACGTCTGCATATTATTATTTCAGGACCCCCAGTCATAATAGAGACAGACCTTCTCATTCGCAGCATGGGACAGATATCAGAAAGTGGAATGGTAATAACCTCTCCTCAAGCAAGTGGCTCCGTCATCCCATCTGTTAACTTTTAAAGCGCTATGCAAAAGTGTAGCAAGCAATATTATAATGTTTTTGTGTGTGTGTGTGTTTTTTTTTTTTTTGTTTTTTTTTTCAGAGAAAAAAAGATCTGGGCATTTTATGTGAATCGTCTGTTCGGCAGACGATTCACATGAAATGTTAACTATTATTCTACTAGGCAGACAGTTCACATGAAATGTCAAGCCTTATTTTCTCTTAAAAATTCAAACAAAAACTCAAAATATTGTCTGCTGTAGTTGTGATAAGCACTTTAAGGGTTAATATTCCAACGAAATTTGTTCTAGTATAGACAGCCACACAAAAAGTGACATTTTTTTTATTTCGCATATAAACATATTCTGTGCCTACTCGTTGGAATCGATTTTTGGCTATGACGAGACAATTTACAATATACCCGCAAGATGTGTTTTCAAAGTGAAATAAGAAAAAACACTATCTGGATATCCTTTTTATGTTGGATTACTCTTTTGGGTTAGTCAACTTTAAACATGCTGAGGCTGTAGAGATGTAGACACCCATTATCTTCCAAGGGCCAGAAGAGAAGTGACTTTTAAATCTATACACTTAGAAGTGATTTTTATGCATATAAAATATAGGTAAAACCTGTTATCGAGAAGATAACTGAGAATTTACTTATTAGTAAATTAAGTTTAGACACCTTTATCTTTCTTGCTCTAGAAGAGCAAGAAGAGATAAAATACCTGAAACTTGTACGCACCAGTTAGTTTCCTTACTCTAGAAGAAAAAGAAGCGATAAAATATCTGAAACTTATACGCACCACTTAGTTTCCTTAATCTAAAAGAGTAAGAAGCGACAAATACCTTAAACTTATACGCAGCAGTTAGTTTCCTTACTCTAGAAGAGAGATAACGACAAAATACCTAAAACTTGAAAATTTCTACTCGCTAAGTAGTTTCCTTACTCTAGAAAAAAAGGAGCGACAAAATACCTAAAACTTGAAAATTTCTACGCACCAGTTAGTTTCCTTGCACGCATCAGTTAGTTTCCTTGCTCTAAAGGAGAGAGAAAAGACGAAATACCTGAAACATACGCACCGCTCAGTTTCCTTACTCTAGAAGAGTAAGAAGTGACAAAATACCTAAAACTTGTACGCACTAGTATAGTAAGTAAAAGAACTCAGGAACTGATACAATCAGATCCACATGAAGCCCCCAACACCAAAGGGAAAGAGAGACAAATACAATAAAGCAGCCATAAAATGAACAGATGGCAAGCAGAGTGGGCAACTCTTTCCCAAAAAGGTGAGAACTCTGTTACCCAAACTTAACTGTATATATAATCAACTTACATAATTGTTCTAAGAAAACATTAGAAAGTGAAACATTACTTAACGATTAACAAAAAGTAACACAATGAAATTACCGCCTTGGAACGGTCAGTAATGCATTACTCGGGGAGCTTAAGCTAGCTTTATGGGATCCTAACCCTCGCCGCCCTCAGCTTCCATAGTGGTAAAAAAAAAAAAAAAAAAAAAAAAAAAAAAAAAAAAAAAAAAACAGATATTTGTTTGGTCCGTGTGGAGGTCTTCTAACTCATCCATGAGTCATTACGGGCAACAGATAAATCACAGATAAAGCCTATAATGGTGCAAGGATAAGGACTCAACAGAAACAACATGTTGAGACATTTGGAGATCCCCGCGTTGTCATTTCTGCCAAGTTATATTGAAATCAGTCCAGTGGTTTCTGACAAGAAGATTTTTTAAAATTTTCCATATAGATATATAAGGAACATAAGCCCCAGCCCTGGCGGCCATGTTTTTTGACAAATTATGACGGCTTGATCAATCTTGAGTTACCAAAGGAACATTTCTGCCATGTTATATTGAAATCGGTCCAGTGGTTTCTGACAAGAAGATTTTTTAAGTTTTCTATATAGATATATAGGGAAAATAATCCCCGACCCTGGTGGCCATTTTTTTTTTTGACAAATCATGACGTCTTGAACCATCTTGATAGAGGATCACTATAGGAATATTTCTGCCAAGTTATATTGAAATCGGTTCAGTGGTTACTGCCAAGAAGATTTTTAAAATTTTCTATATAGATATATAGGGGAAATAAGCTCTGCCCCTGGCGGCCATGTTTTTTGACGAATCATGATAGCTTGAACAATCTTGGTAGAGGGTCACCAAAAAATATTTCTGCCAAGTTTTATCGAAATCGATCAAGTAGTTTCTGACAAGAAGGTTTTGAAAATTTTCTATATAGATATATAGGGAAAATAAGCCCCGACCCCTGTCAGTCATTTTTTGACGAATCATGCTGGCTTGAACAATCTTGGTAGAGGGTACCCAAAGAAACATTCCTGCCAAATTATATTGACATCAGTCGAGTTGTTTCTCACAAGAAGAGTTTTAAAGATTCCTATATAGATATATATAGGGAAAATAAGCCCCGCCCCACTGGCGGCCATGCTTTTTGCCGAATCATAACGGCTTGAACAATCTTGATAGAGAGTTACCAAAGGGACATTTCTGCCATTTATATTAGAATCGGTCCAGTGGTTTCTAACAAGAAGATTTTTACAGTTTTCTATATAGATATATAGGGGAAATGAGCCCCGTCCCCTGACGGCCATGTTTTTTGACGAATCATGATGACTTAAACAATCTTGGTAGAGGTTCACCAAAGAAATATTTCTGCTAAGTCTTATTGTCATCCGTCCAGTGGTTTCTGACAAGAAGATTTTTAAAGTTTTCTATACAGACATATAGGAAAAATAAGCCACGCCCACTGGCGGCCATGTTTTTTGGACAAATCATGACGGCTTGAAAAATCTTGGTAGAGAGTCACAAAACGAACATTTCTAGGCAAAACTAATTTCTTGAAAAATTCTGTCAGTACCAAAACATAGGATATAGTCAGCTAAATAACTAAAAAAAAAAAGTCCTAAAACTATCAGTGCCAATTCGGAGAAATCCACGTTTTAATCTGCCAAAATTCCAGTAGAATCGCTATGGCATGAAATTACCACCGTACACTATTAACTGCTTGTAGCTATGGAAAACCGGTGTTACCGGTGTCGATATAAACAATGCAGTTCACGTTGTGAACATTTTCCACAGTGGGACTGTAAAACAGAGAAAGCAACATGCCGGAATTACAATATGACTTCTTCCCTTCGCTGAGGTAAGTACTACTGTCAAAGCTGTCCCTCTTTGTTTGTTTCGACGTAATAGAAGGGAAAAACAGTGCATGGCGGACTCTAGCAGACGACGAAAATCCCCGTTTGGTTACGGGGATTCCCGCTACCGTTTTTTTTTTTTTTTTTTTTTTTTTTTTTTTTCATTTTTACATATATATATATATATATATATATATATATATATATATATATATATAGAGAGAGAGAGAGAGAGAGAGAGAGAGAGAGAGAGAGAGAGAGAGAGAGAGAGAGAGAGAATCAGCAAAGTCCGATATCGCCACACGATTCTGTATATTTTGTAAACTTCTCAGTCAGTTGTTCAGGGTTTCCTATAGGTAGGGTGGGTGTAAATCTGAATTCTTTGTTTAATAATGATTTTTCTGTTGTATTTAATTGTCTCTTTGATAAGTTTATTATTTTTACATCATACACTTCATAGTCATCTACTGCATGTTCGGTGGGCGGCCGCGACCTCGACCTCGACCTCGGCCTCGGTCCCTCCCCCGGCACCGATCCCGTCCCTGAAATAAAAAATACTGTTGTCCTTGATCTTTGCCTTCTTCCCCGCGCTGTCGGATGTTAGACGGTGGATTAGCAGGTCCTTGTTGTGATGTAGGTGCCCGTTGTCCTCCGCTCCCGGTTTCTGTTCCATTTTGCGTTGAAGAAGGCTGCTCTCCTCGTTGCCTCGGAGGTCGCTGTGGTAAAGGAATCGGTTCGTTGTCCCGTACCTGTTGCCTCTGAGGTCCTTTCGATGCTGTTGTTGAGTTCTTAGTGGTTGTTGTGGCGGGTTTGATGCTGCTTCTGCATATGATACGAGAGCTCGTCGTATTGTTTCTCCGATTTTTATGAAAGGATTCTTGTCCTCATAAGTGGTTTTAAATGACTATTCATATTTAATAAACCATGCAGCATTTTTGTTCTCCCATCTTTTCTGCGAGATATCTTTGTTTCTGTCGCAGTCTTCTTCCCATAATTTTAGACGGAATGTACGTCTCCGTCCTGCTGTAATTTTGTTTATTTCTTTTTTCATTTTGTTGTCTATTGCTTTATACTTTTCTTCTTGGTTTTCTTGACGGAGTCGAAGTATTTTAATTTCCGATCTGAAATTGTCCAGTATTATTTTGTCTAGGGATGCCCATTTTTTATACTTTTGGTTGCGAAAAGCTTGCCAGCAGGATAGTCTCCTAGCTTTAAGGTTCAAATCCCATATTTTTTAAATTCTTGCTTTGATTCTCAGAGCTTCTTCTTCGATCAGAATATTGGTTTGTGAAGGGTCCTGTATTACCGCCTTGTTGAGTTGTTTGGTATTTATTCTCTCTAAATATGTTTGGATTTGTTCTAGTGTCTGACCTATTTGCTGGTCATGGTTATCTTGAGTTGAAATCAGTTTTGGCAATCGTTTGATCTTTCATGCCATGAATATCATTTTTGATTTCATTAACTGTGCTAATAAGAGTAGAAAGTTTTCTACTTATCTCTTTAAGAATGTCCACCTGTTTTTCCTTGTGTGGATTCTTTTCCTTGGCATTGTCTTCTATTCCTGGTAGCTAAATTGTTATATATATATATATATATATATATATATATATATATATATATATATATATATATATATATATATATATATATATATATATATATATATATATATATATATATATATATATATATAAATGATACGCAATGATTTTTATGGGTATTTTATTACTTAAATATTGTTCTGGAAGCAAAAAGTCAACAACAATTTCGGAAAAATAAAATTGCCAACGGCTGATGACAAAAATTTAATGTACGGAAGCACATTTGTGCCATAGACAGGTACCTTCTGCGTCATGATTGAAAGAAAATGTATGTTGCAAGACTATTTTAATTGGATTTATCAAATTTCACATGTTAATTGTTATATATTTGTAAAGTAGTGATTATTTTAATATTGATGCAAGATGAATTTATCGAAGTCTGCCAAATTTTAGTTTGCTTTTGTTATAACTTATTGGTTACAATGCACATTTTATAACCCTTGATGAATTAAAGATGTATGGAAATGTAAACTGAGTAGGGTTGATTCCATATACAATATATTCTATAGATTTAACATCAAATCAGATCAGAAATTATTAATACCAGCAGAATACAGCAGAACTATTTACACATAAATCAAATTCGTCGTCCGAGGTTTACCTTTTGGTTAACCTTCCATAAATCTGATACCCTTAGAGATATTTTGATAATATTTGGGAGGGATGAAAAGGGGGACCCGTAGGCGTGTCGTATGCAGGAGAGACAACTCTCACTTTCTTTCGTCCGAGGTTTACCTTTTGATTAACCAAAAGCATTTTGATTAACCTTCCATAACTTTGATACACTTAGATATTTTGATAATATTTGGTAGGGATGAAAAGGAGGACCCGAAGGTGTATCGTATGCAAGAGAGACAACTCGCACCGTTATGTACTTTATCTCCCCCGAAGCTGAAATCTTGTGCAGGGCATAACTCTCATACTGTTTGTTATCATTTGATAATATTTGGTAGGGACATATACAAGGTCAAGTAGGAGTGTCACATGCAAGAAGAGCAACTCTTCCTCGATTCTTTCTCCCTTGAATTGAATTCTAAGCCAAGTTCTTGTGCGCACCATAACTTCTTGATGGTTTGAAATATTTTGATAATATTTGGTAGTCATAGATAAGGATAAGTTGACGTGTCAGGTGCACAAATCACACTTTCTTTGTTATGTAGTTATCTCTCCTGAAACCAAAATCTTGTACGGGCAATAACTCCCAGTCTGAGAACTCTCATTCTGTTTGAGATAATTTGATAATATGTGGCAGGGAAGCGGTCACGTAGGAGTGTCACATGCAAGAAGGACAACTCTTGCTTTATTCTTTTTTTTCTTCTTATCTCCTCTGAATGAATTTCCAAGCAAACAAACTTGTATAATATTTAATAGAGGCGTAGATATGGACCAGTAGGCGTGTAGAGTGCAAGAGACAATTCCCACTTTCTTCGTTATGACCTTATCTCCCCTAAAGCCTAAATCTTGTGCAGGTCATAACTCCCATACAGTTTGAGATAATTTTTGGTAGTGACATATATCAGGTCAAGTAAGAGTGTCACATGCATGAAATAAAACTTTTGTTTTATTTTTCTGGTTATCTCCCTTTGAACAAATTTCTATGCCCAATTCCTGTGCACACCAAACTTAGAAGTGACAGTTTGGTCGTGGTGGTGGGGGTTGGGGGTTGGGGTGGGGATTTGCCATCTGTTCTGATGGCTATATTTTTAGCCTCTTCTATATACTTACCAGTGACCACATCAGTAATGTTGGTGGCCCGTTCCATCCGTCTTTTCACATTTTCGACATCTCAAGAACTGTAAGTCGGATTTAGCTGAAACTTGGTGGAACTGGCATTGAGAAGAATGACTTTGCTTCTGCCGGAGTAAGTACCCTGTTCCAAAACAATACTGAATCATCCATCCGTAATTTCGTTAGACATTTTCTTGTTTGTTACTGATGAAAACTCAAATGATTTCAGTTACAATATAAATTTGAACTGTTATATGGGAAATAAACGGATTAAAGTGCATCAAATTGAAGTGAAGTGTCTTTCTAAAACCTTGCAAAGTTGTCCTGCAAATGCTAATTGGCTTTGTATATTATAATGGCCCTGCTTTGGTAAAGTGGGGCTATGCGATTTGCCTTGTCCTTCCGTCATTCCTTTCTTCCTTCCTTTCCCCCTTCCTTCCTTCCTTCCGTCCGTCATTCCGTCCGTCCTCATCAGATAAATTTTCGTCACACTTTTCTCAACAACTGTTAAGGTTACAAAGTTGAAACTTGGTACACACATGGACAGTGGGTTGATGTATGGTGAATACCGGAATCAGGCCAAGGACCCATAAGTCTTGGAGTTACATCCCTTAATAGGTTTTACAATTTACCATTAATGAAAAAAGATCGTTACAGATTTCTCAAGATTTATGACAGTTGTAAAGTTGTAACTTTATACACACATGGACAGTGCGCTGGTGTATCGTCTATACATGAATCAGGACTAAGGGGCTATAACTCTTGGAGTTACATCCCTTGATAGGTTTTACAATTTGCCATTAATGAAAAATTTTAGTCACACTTTTCTCAGGAATTGTAAGGGTTACAAAGTTGAAACCTGGTACATACGTGGACCGTGAATTGATGTATCGTGAATACTGGAATCAGGGCCAAGGGCCCATAAGTCTTCGAGTTACATCCCTTGATAGGTTTTACAATTTACCAATAATGAAATATTTTCGTTACAGATTTTTCAGGAACTATAAAAGCTGTAATGTTTAAACTTGGTACACAAATGCACAGTGAGCTGATAATTGTGTATACCAGAATCAAGGCCAAGGGCCTATATCTCTTGGAGTTACATCCCTTGATGGGTTTTACAATTTCCCATTAATGAAAAAAATCATAATTTTCTCAAGAACTGTAAGGGTACAAACATGGATAGTGGGTTGATGTATTGTGTATACCGGAATCAGGACTAATGGCTCATAACTATTGGAGCTAAATCTCTTGATAGGTTTTACAATTTGCCATAAATTAAAAATTTTCAAGCATGAATTCAAAATATCTCAACACTATGGGTCTTTCTCCTCTGATAGCGCTGCAGCGGGCCTACAGTCAGATCCTCTGACAGCTCTAGTTTATATCAAATTATTTCTATGTCACTTAATTTAGAATAGTTACGCAATATTGAGTAAACCTCAGGATTAATGTTGATGAAAAACTTACTTTGATTATATTTTGTTTTTGATTTTCCTGTTGTTTTTTTTTTCAAAACTAATATCTGTATAACAATATATTTATAATTCATTTTCTCAGTTAGTGATAACCATTTTTTCTATAATTTCCTTTAGTTGGAATTTGTATGTTTGTAACTATTTACATCAATATATGCATGAATCTCGAAAACTATTACAATTGGCAGCAATTTTTGTTCCAAAAAAGCCATTTTCTTCACAAAAAAGACCCGATTTACCAATTTGAATTGGACAGCATTGTTTCTTAGAGATAGCAAACATTATCTTATATATTCTCTGCTATTTAGAATGTTCATAATTCTGTTAAGAATTTTTTCTAAAAATTATTCCAGTGTTTTTTAGCTATTTCTGTAAAATAAGCCTATATTTAACCCAAAAATATTGGCATTTTTTGTTAGGTGAAAATTTTTCTTTTTTTTTCTTTAAGTGTCAAAGACTTAATGCAACTTTTTCCATAATTTAAATTATGATACTCGATGCTGGAAACTTTTGAAACAAAATATTCCCATTTTCACCGTTTTTTGTTAAAAAAATCAGATTTTTGCCCCTAAAAGACACAGTAATAACATTCGGTTCAAACTTAAAGTTATTCTACTGATAGAGAACATTATGAATACAGTTTATGTTATTTAGATTGTATAAATTCTTTCTAAAATACTTTTTAGAAATTAATTCCAGTTTTCAGCGATTTTTTCTCAAATTTCCTATATTTTACCCCAAAAAAGCTCGGCAAGGAATATTTTTGATGACTTTTTTTTAGGGATAAGTACATCTTCCTGATTTCAATAATGTTAGTAAAATTTCTCAAGGAATTAGTTATAGGTTTAGGATTATTTTCTGCTCAATACCCTGGTCTATTCTGCCCTATTATATTGAAATCGGACCAGTGGTTTCTGACAAGAAGATTTTTTTAAAGTCTTCTATACAGATATATAGGGAAAATAAGCTACCTCCCTGGTGGTCATGTTTTTTGACGAATCATGATGGTTTGAACAATCTTAGTAGAGGGTCACCACAGAAACATTTCTGCCAAATTATATTGAAATCGGTCCAGTAGTTTCTGACAAAAAGATTTTTTAAAAGTTTCTATATAGATATATAGGGAAAATAAGCTCCGCCCCCTGACGCCATGTTTTTGACGAATCTTGATGGCTTGAACAATCTTGATATTGAAATCGGTCCAGTGGTTTCTGAAAAGAAGATTTTTAAATTTTTTTTTTTTTTTTTTTTTTTTTTTTTTTTTTTTTTTTTTTTTTGGTTGCTATGGCAACTAGAATCTTGCATGGATTCTAAATCTTTGAATAATTTTGAATCGGTACCACCCAAGCATCATGCCTGTGAAATTTGGTTAAAATTGGCTCAGTTGTTCAGGAAGAGATGTTGTATAAAGAAATTGTGGACGGACGGACAACGACAACGACGACGGACGGTGAGTGATCACAACTGCTCCCCTCGAGCCTTCGGCTCAGGTGAGCTAAAAAGCGACAAAAATTCTCTAGAAGAGAAATAAGCGACACAATACCTAACCTTGTACTTCCTTACTCTAGAAAAGAAAGAAGAAAAACGTACCTAAAACTTGTACGCACCAGTAAGATTCCCTACTCTAAGAGAAAAAAGCGACACAATATCTAAAATGTGTACGCAACAGTAAGTCTCCCAGCTCTAGAAGAGAAAAAAGTGACAAAATACCTAAAAGTAGGCATTGACTATCTATATTCATAACAGAACTGATAACAAGACTTTGGTGTAGACTTCCGTTATCTAGACATAGAACTATAATGCAGTTACCCAGGGAATACCATAAGGATAAGTGATTGTACATCAAAAATAGGCGAAGACACAAATCACCTTCAACAGAAGTGTCTATATACCTGAATTATGTTTAAATCCCTGTTATCTAGTACGGAAATAATCATTATATAGTACTAGCACTGAAGTAATCACTATCCTACAATAGGTATAGTCCCCTAAAATAAATATAGATTCCCGTTATCTAGAACAGGTAATAATTATCCTACAATAGGTATAGACTCCCGTCATCTAGAACAGAAGTATACATTATCTGCCCGTTATCTAGAATAGAAGTAACTTTTCTCCTACAATAGGTATAGACTCCCGTTTTCTAGGACAGAAGTAATCATTATCCTACAATAGGTACAGACTCTTGTTATCTAAAACTGATGTAATCATAATCCTACAATAGGTATAGACTTCCGTTATCTAGAACTAAGGTAATCATTATCCTACAACAGGTATAGCCTCCCGTTATCTACAACAGAAATCATTATCCTACAAGTATAGACTCCCGTTATAGAGAGAGGTAATCATTATCCTACAATAAATAAAGACTCCCGTTATTATCCTACAATAGGTATAGAATCCCGTTATCTAGAACAAACGTAATCATTATTCTACAAAAGGTATAGACTCCCGTTATCTAAAAGTAATTGTTATCCTACAATAGGTAAAGACTTCTGTTAGCTTGAACAGAAGTTATCATTATCCTACAACATGATAGACTCTTTTTGTCTATAACAGAAGTAATCATGAACCTACTATAGGTATTGACTATCGTTATCTAGAAGTAGTTGCGGTCATGGTACCTAAGCCGTCATCCAAACTCATAAATCCATAAACGAATGACAAATCAGAATGTTCAGACCAACAGACATGGACCCCAGAATAAAGGCTGTGCTCAGGCGTCCGCGGATAGTAAGCGTTACTTGGTAAGCAAGCTTCGCCCACCATGCCCATAGGCCTGAACGAAGAAAATATCGGTAGAAGCGTATGTCCCGGATTTGGGCGGTCTGCTTATGGCGCGTCACTGGCAAAAACATCAGAAACAATTCTGGAAACTGCCACATTGTAGGGATTGACCAGATCATGATATCTGCCATAGAACCTCATAAGTGTTGCTACTAGTTTGGTCTTTTTGATACCCCTAGCTCAACAACTTTGTAGTGAGCACTTTCCCACGCTCCATGAAGTCCTGATAATTTGAACAGGCTCTGGCATAACGGATTAACTGTGAAACGTAAACGCCGTATGCTGGTGCAGAAGGGATATTACTGCTCAGGAATGGAAGTTAACAATGGGAAAATTGAAGTCATCCCGTTTGTCGTAAAGCCTAGTAGTAAGCTTTCCATTGTCAATGTAGAGATAACAATCCAAGTATGAGGAGGAGGCTGCAGTCTCCGTTTTTTCCTTTATTTCAAGTTCACGTGGATAGATGAATTCTAAATACTCTGCAAATTTTGTGTTTTTCAGAGACAATACATCATCTATATATCTGTAGGTGAAATTGAATTGTTGTGCGAGGTGTTTCTTGCCTGCTTGGAGGAGACTTTGTACAAACTCCGCCTCATACGAGCATAAAAACAAGTCGGCAAGTAACGGTGCACAGTTAGTACCCATCGGTATGCCGATTGTTTGCTGAAATATCCGTCTGCCGAACTCCGCAAAAATATTGTCGATTAGATATTCCAACATCTTTATGACATCTGCATCGGAGTATTTTGAACTGAAGTATTCATTATCCTACAATAGGTATAGACTCCCCTTATCTAGAAGTGAAGTAATCATTATTCTACAATAGGTATAGTCTCTTTATCTAGAACAGAAGTAATCATCATCCTACAATAGGTATAGACTACCTTTACAATTGGTATTGACTCTCGTTATCTAGAACAGAAGTATTCATTATCCTACAATGGACAAAGACTCCCGTCCTCTAGAACCGAAGTAATCATTATCCTACAATAGACTCCCGTTATATAGAACAGAAGCTATCACTAACCTACAACAGATATAGACTCTCGTTACCTAATACAGAAGTAACTATTAGCCTCCAATAGGTACAGACTGCCGTTGTCTAGAACAGAAGTAACCGTTATCTTATAATCGGTATAGACCCTCGTTATCTAGAGCAGAGTTAATCATTATCCTATAATAGATATAAACTCCCATTATCTAGATCAGAATCAGTCATTATCCTACAATAAGTATTGAGTTTCCTTACCTAGAACAGACGTAATCATTATCTTACAATGAGTATTGACTCCCGTTATCTAGATCAGAAGAAGTCATTATCCTACAATATGTATAGACTCCCGTTACCTAGAACAGAAATAATCATTAACCTAAAAAAATATAGACTTTCCTTATCTAGAACATAAGTAATCATAATCCGACATTAGGTATAGACTTCCCTTATCTTGAACAGAAATAATCATTATCCTACAATAAGTAAAGACTCTCCTTATCTATAACAGAAGCAATCATTATCTTACAATGTATATTGAAATCCGTCATCTAAAACAGAAGAATTCATTATTCTACAGCAGGTATAGACTCCCGTTGTCTAAAACAGGAGGATCATTATCCTACAATAGGCAAGGACTCCCGTTATCTAAAACAGAAGTAACCGTTAGCCTACAACAGGTATAGACTTCCATTATCTTGAACAGAAGTAATCATTATCCTACAACAGTATAGACTCCCGTTGTCTATAACAGAAGTAATCAGTGATCATTATCCTAAAGACTCATCTTATCTAGAACAGAAATTATTATTATCTTACGCATTGGTATTGACTCCTGTTATCTAGAACAGAAGTATTCATTGTCCTACAATGGACATAGACTCCCTTCATCTAGAACTGAAGTAATCATTATGCTACAAAAGATATAGATTCCCATTATCTAGAACAGTACTAATTTCTATCCTACATTAGATAAAGACTCTCGTTATCTAATACAGAAGTAATTGTTAGCTTACAATAGGTACAGACTCCAGTTACCTGTAACAGAAGAAATCATTATCCTACATCAGGTATAGACATCCATTATCTAAAACAGAAATAATCACTATCCTACAACTGATATACTATCCTACAATAGGTATGGACTCCCGTTATCTAGAGCAGAAATAATTATTAACTTACAATTTATATAGACTCCCACAGTTGGTATAGACTCCAGTTATCTAGAACGGAAGTTATCATTATCCCAGAATAGATGAAGACGCCCCTTATCTAGGACAGAAATTTTCATTATCCTATAATAGGTATAGACTACCTTTATCTAGAGCAGAAGTAATCATTAACCTACAATAGGTATAAACTCTTGTTATCTAGAACAGCAGTATCATTATCCTATAATAAGTATAGTCCCTCGTTATCTAGAGCAGAACTAATCATTATCCTACAATAGGTATACACCCCCTTTATCTAGAACAGAATCAGGTATTATGCTACAATAGGGACAGACTTCTCTTACTTAGTAATCATTATTTTTTAATTGGTGTTGACTCTCGTTATCTAGAACAGAAGAATTCATTATCCTATAATAATTATCCCCGCGCTTTTGAAAGAAAAAGCGAGGATATTGTGATACCCCCCGTCCGTCCGTCCGGCCGGCCGGCCGGCCATCCGTCCGTACGTTCGTCTGTAATGTCACACCATTGCTTCTAGACCATTTAAGCTAGAACCTCGAAACTTTCACAGGCGATAGCCCTATGGATGAGGACTGGAGGAACACATTCGGAATTTTAATGTACCCCTATGGGCCGGGCCAGGGGGTAGTGGCCCCGAAGGGTCCAAAATCCATTTTATACAAACATAGTCATGTTGCATATCAAATCAAAGGTAATGAAGAGTAGAATACAGTGGTGCAAATATTTTGCCCCGGGGGGCATTAGGGGTCATTAGGGGTCAAAAAATAGGATTTGGGTCCTTTTTTATTGTCATACAGCTCCTCCTAGGCTTTTTGAGCTAGAACCTTGAAACTGTCACAGGTAATAGCCCTATGGATGAGGACTGGAGGAACGCCTTACGAATTTTGATGTGCGCGGAGATATGCGATGACGCTGCGCGGGGATATGCGATGGCGCGCCATCGACTTGCTCTAGTAATAGACTCCCGTCATCTAGAACTGAAGTAATTATTATCCTAAAATAGATATAGATTTTCCTTATCTTGAACAGAAGTAATCATTATCCTACAATAGGTATAGACTTTCCTTGTCTAGAACAGATATATTAATTATCCTACAATAGGTAGAGACTCCCCTTATCTAGAACAGAAGAAATCATTATCTTACAATTGATATTGACTTCCGTCATCGTGCATTATCATACAGTAGGTATAGACCACCGTTAAATAAAACGGAAGTGATCATTATCCTACAATAGGTATAGACTCCCGTTATTTCTCCCGTTATTTAGAACAAGTAATCATCTTCCTGCAGTAAGTTTTCATCAACATAATGCAAAACAGAAGCGACTACATTTGTATTTATCTAAACTAAGCGTAGATATCCGTTCTCTAGAACAAAAGTTAACACAGGTGACTGTTGTCACCAGGTAACTCGCCCTGAATTTAATATATATTTAAATAGTTGTATACACACGTTATCTAGAACAGATGCGACTACTTTGTTATACCAGAAATAAGCATAGACACCCGTGCTCTAGAACAAACGTTAACACAGGTGATTGTAAATCCGTTATCTTGACCAGAATCGACTATTTACTTTAATTAATTGTAGACTCTCGTTATCTGGAACAAAAGTGACTATATACCTACAATAGGTGTAGACACTCGTTATCTGGATTAGAAGTGACTATTACCTAAAGTAGGAGTTATCATCCGTTACCTTCCCTACGGAGATATTTTCATAGTTCCGCTTCTTTAAATTCGGTTGTGTTTGCTTGAAAGTTTGATTTAGGTAAGATTCAGATCAGTGAATGATGTGATTGAAGGCTTTCCAGCAATGTTAATGAAATATACTGCAAACTATGGTGCTTAAGGTGTATCACAAAGCGATGAGTAGAAAACCTCTTATAAAACTATCAGCAATAGAAAGGATCTCCGTAAAATATATAAAGCACATCAGTAAGTATCGTAACAGGCTAGCAAATCATGTTGTGCTATATAGGAAATCAGTTGACATGAGGAGCAATGGTAATCATCGCTTGCAAAGGTACACTTATTCAGATTTCCCATTCCGGGGGGTTTGAAAAACGTATATTCTGGGTCTAAGCTAGCTAGTCTAGCCCAGTTTATTTGAAACTTATTGATCATTATTCATATTTGCAAATTTATTTAAAACTTATTGATTATTGACAATATTGTATATTGTCGCATTTGCATTCATCGAGAAACTGAATTGTATTAAAAAAAAACAATCTCCACATTAGTAATGCATAATTGGACTTTGGGATATATTCGTTGTATTTCATTGGCTATGAGAAGAAACAACATATCAACGTTCATGGACATCATGGACGTAGCAATTACATATTAAGATAATTTAATCAGGTAACTCAACCCATCCTAGAAACGCCAATGAATTTTGTGTATAAGTAAGCAGATAATAAGAGCATATCATTAAAACGCTTAAGTAGTAAAATGGTTGATTGGCGAAACCAGCTAGTCTGGCCGAGGGAATTCGACACTTTGCTGTTTTCATGTGTGAGTGTGTGTGTGTGTGTGTGCGTGCGTGCGTGTGTGTGTGTGCGTTCATTGCTTTCAAGGGTCAGTCTTACATTACCTACAGTTTGAGCCCAAACAGTATGCAATCCTCAAGCTTTCCTTTAACTATATTTTGACAAAACTGCATATCTCTAAAATGCCAAAGTGGGGTATATTTCGCTTAAAAATTGATCAGTCATCTACGCCTTGGTCCCAAACTGCATGTAAATATCAGGATCATAGCTGAAGGATTCCTCTAGATATTTTGTTGAAAGTTTACTTATATTTAAATTACCTAAGTCTGAAAAGGGACATAACTTAGTCAATTTTAGAAAATTTGCTCTAACGTTTATCTAGTCATCTTCACTTTAGTCCCAAACTATGGCGAAAATACCAAAATTCTATCTCAGGCGGCTGTCCAGTTATTGTATGACAAAGTTTCTGCATATTGTGTATTGTTTTTTGTTGTTTTTTTTTTTGTTTTTGTTTTTTGTTTTTGTTTTGTTTTTGTTTTTGTTTTTTTTTTTGGGGGGGGGGGGTTGTTTTGTTTTGTTTTTTTGTTGTTGTTTTTTTTTCGTTTCTATTGCACCTGTAATTACAGAGTTATGTCCCTTTTTCAACTTTGATTTTAGATGTAACAAGAAATCCTTGTCACAAAATACGACGTATAATATCTTCACAAAACAGCATTTATTAAAAAGCAGAGCGAATAAAGCTAGGAAACAGCAAACCTGTTACGGAGCGGAAACCGGGCATTGTGTCCGCACAACCCTTGTTTTAAGGGACGTGTCAGCTGTATACCTGTAGTGTATTAGGGCGGGACACCTAGATCGTCTGTTTTAGAGCAGCTCTGAAGAAGGGGTCAGTTTTTTTGTAAGATATTAATTTTTGTCCAGGAGTAGCCTTTTAGGCGAAGAATTCGTACGTACTGTAGTGAGAATGTAATGCTTGGTATTCTTCCAGCTATTGCGCTGTTCCTAAAATATGTGTAACGTATTCAAATAATTGAAACGGTCCTAATGAATGTAATCACGACAGGTAAGGAGTGGATACTTGCGACCCAGTGGCGACGCCAGAGATTTCATGATTCGCATTTCATACCTTACAGAGATATGTCGTAGAAATAGGAAAACATTAAGGATTTTACTTTATACAGTATGCTTGATCTTTCAAACTTTAAAGCCCCAATTTTTGTTGTTTCTGTATGGTAGAAGCGAAAATTACAGTTCTTTCTCTTGGCAGTACTTCATTATTCCGCGTATATTAAACTCTGACTTTGCATATAGCCATCTTTCAATAAAGAAAACAAAGGCCACTAATAATAGCTTCTCGTGCGATACATTAGATACAACTAAAGATTGAATAATATCTCTACAGTTTCCAGAATTTAGCTTGCGGCACATATAAGGAAATGAAAACTGATTAGCATCTACAAGAATGTCAAAATTCGGCATTTTATTGTTAACAATAATGGAAAGGAGCTATTATCCTGTGTCTGGCTGTCTATATGAATATGTATAGGAATAAAACATCCTAATATTATCTCTAAACGTACAGCAGTCCTGTTTACCACAGTTAATGCTTAATATGAAAGACATGCTTTCTAAAGTGTGTAACAATTGTCTGCGATTTGTTAACTCGTTGTATGACCTGGACCCAGTGTCTGATTTACGAGAGGGTGGATCCGACGGCCATCAACATCCGTAGCACCGCGATTTACAAACGCAAAAGCTGGAACTGTAAGCGATGTTCTGTAGACATTTTGGAAAACAAATGGTGTAATAAAGCATTATCACATTATAGGCCTTATAAATGCCTATAGCAGTTGCATTTCAGTTCATCGGAACTTCGCCAGCATCCCGTAGACCATCATTTGAATCCTTTACGTGGTTTGCTATAATTTTAAGACCATCCTAGGACTCTTGTAAGTAGGAGAAATTAGTTCTTCAGAAATGAATATAAAATTTGCGCTTATTTGGTTTTGTCTGTTTCCTCTTCCTCTTGGTGTCTGGGAAGGGCTGCGGTTTGTGATTGTGGCACTACCTGGACTTTTCTCTTACTTTTTTTATCCATTTTATTATCTCATTGTAAACACGTGTTTTGCAATAAATACGTCTCTGCAATGAGTACGTCTTTGCAATAAGAATGTCTTTGCAATGAAGTAATATAATAGATATTATATTCATTTTTTTTTTAAATTAGCTTACAAGAGCCCTTTGGTGGTCGCAAAAAATACGAATATGGAACTCCTTAAAGTTAACCATTATTTTTTGCGTAAAGGAAACATTTGTTTGCATCTAGCAACCAAACGGCATCAAATAGTCAAATATATTTCTCTTCAAGTATTCGGACAGAAATGCCTGAGAAAACAGTGTAGACCAAGATCAGACGGTGTTTCATCAATTTGCCACTCATCCAGCAGTTTCAGACAGATGGACGTGTTCTAATGTTAGTAGACTTAAGTAAGGAGTTGAGGTGTTAATGTTAGTAAGGAGTTAAGGTTAAGGTGTTCGAATACTTAAGGCAAATACCGTAATTATACAATGCAATAAAGTAGTATTCTTTCTTCCAGGATTACTCTTTTCAATGTTATTTCCGACAGAGATGGTTTGATAACAGACTTAGATTTGACATCCGGAATATAACGGAAGTGACGTTAAATAACCTGTTTCTCTCCCATATTTGGAAACCAAACACTTACTTTCTCAATGGACATAGATCTAACCAGCATAATATTACTGTGCCAAATTTGTTTGTCAGAATACGTGAAGATGGACGAGTTTACCTTTCAAGAAGGTTTGCTTTTATTCTTCTTATTCTAGGGTAAATACATATCTATAAAGAATCTAAATAATATGTCACCGGGTATAGGTATATAATACTTTTGTACTGCCTTGCGGTACAAGCCGGCCTTTACAGCGACGCGGTAGAGTGTTCGCCTGTCACGCAGACGGCCCGGGTTCGATCCCCGGCCGCGGCATTGGTGATTAGAAAATTTTTTTGAATTGTTACATTTGGCGCCCACCGTAAATAACCCACATGTGTGCATAAAACTCCATGAGTCTCATTTCACGTGATTCTCGGACTCCTAGAAATTCAGGGACAAATTTCAGTTTGCAGGGGGAGAATGTCATTGGCTATAGGTATATGATACACTTGTATTGCCTTGCGGTACAAGCCGGCTTTTATAGCGACGTGGTAGAGTGTAGGACTTTGTGTCCAGCGAACCGGGTTCGATCCCCGGTTGGGGAAAAATGTTATTTCCATTTTTTCACCTGTTACAAATAGACAGTATGAATCTAACTGATTCAAGGTCATACACATTTATATTCATAATTTCTGAACTGTTTGTATCCGGTTGTACTGTTTGTATTTGTCAATTACACCGTAAATAGAAAACAGAAGGAATGATAAATTAAAAATTAACCTTTTCGAATGTTCGCTTTTTTTTCAATTTAGCTTATTAGAGAGAGAGAGAGAGAGAGAGAGAGAGAGAGAGAGACCAAAAACATTTCCTCCTTCTTACACTGCGAAAATCTCAATAATAATGAATTTATGATTAAGCTACTAACCATTCTATTTAGATATTCATTCAAGAAGTTGTCAGTTTCTGGCGAAAGAATGTGCACAATACTGGTTAACCGCTTAGAGGACTAAGCCTGCCAAGTAAACGTGTGGTTAGGTAAACTGACCGCGCTCGACATGACCCCACTGGGTTGACTGGGCCGTAAAACCTCAACACAAACAAATTCTAGATATTCATTGTACAATGGTATTTGTTTTGGTCTACATGGTTGAAAGGATTACGACAGATACAAGATTGGTATCTAAACAGACGCTTATTATATTTAGCCTTGATACACTAAACAAACATGTGTGTTTTGATATACTTTTGATATGAAGACCCTAAACGTGTACCACAAGGAATGTTACTGTATTTGTAAATGTTCTTCACTTGTCTATTTCTAATAAGCATTCAACACATGTTAAGAAAATCTGTTCGACTTCTGTTCTTAATAACAAATTCAGGAAATCCAGAAACTCAAAAAAATCGGATTTTTTTATAGACTGGGGGGAATCTATACTTCGATATTTTGAGAACATGTTGTTCTTTTTTATTTCTGTTTGTCTTAAGGGGCCTTATGAAACCTTGGAAAACTACAAGAATACATTATCTGGCAAATGACACAACTTAGAATTCCGATTGTTTGTCTTTAAAATCAATCCAGCATATTCAAGTATTTATTGTTTTATTTAGTGTACAGTGACAGAATATGTTTTCTACATGTGTTTCCGTTTCTTTCCCATTTAGTAAAAGAATTATTTTTTAGTAAATTCTGTTATTAATCCTATGGAATGGTACGTATCAAAATAGTAAAGAGATCGATACTGGTTAAGAATGAAACTCGTACATGTATTCACAAATAAAGCTAATGTATTTGTCAGAATAGTTCAGTGGGTGTGGTCAGCCGATTTTACTGGGTGTGCTTAAATGACTTATTGGATGTGCTTAAAAAGAGACGATATTTAAGTGTTACGCATAAAGCAAAATAATTAGTTGCATAGACTGAACTGGAATCGAAAATGTAAAACCATGCCGAGATAGAATCTTGAAATCAAAACTACAAACCACAGGCTAATCACGCTTAAGTAATCTTAAAAAAAAATGCTCCTGGTTTAGAAAATTGACATGAAACAGAACTGTACGGAATGCAAGAATAGCTTTCATACGCCATATACGAAAGGAATACCCAGATCAGCTTTGCCCGCGCAATACGAACAGGACCTTTTCCGTCCGTCTAAATTATTCTACAAACTCCACTGAGTCCATAACCGGGCAGCAAAGGCCCAGATCAGACTGTGTGACTACGCAGGCTAATCTTTGTCTCTAGACCCGCTTATGGCATAAGCGCCCTTTTCCAGCTTTGCGCATGTTATTGTTATACTGCTGGATTTCCTGTAGATGTAGCAAACCCAATAATAATACAATTAATGATATACGAGCTCACAGAAACAAAAAGCAACATAGCTAGTTTGCAACTGACTGAATCTAGACTGCGCCCAAAATTTAATGAGGCTATCCCGCAGAAGCGCTGTCTGTTCTATGTAAAGTGTCTTTATATGCTCTTTTCATGTGGAAAGCGACGTGTCCAGTCAATGTGAATGCACTGGCTGGTCTCTGTCTTCGTAAAAGGAAACTACGAGGTTCGTACCATGTATATTAAATTTGGTATGTTCAAATATCTTTATCAGGAAAGAAGGTGACCTTTAAACACAGTTTCAATATAGATGAATAAATCAAGAAATGTTATGTTTGGCTTCATCAGCCATTGATTTTATCGACATCAGTGGGCACAGATAAGAAACCAAGTGACACAAAACCAATAAAATAAACAAGGCAACAACACCTCCGTGTCTCTTGCTGCCAGTAAAAATAAACATAACGTCAGGTCTATACCATATTAATGGGTTATTTCATCAAACAGTGATGATTGCTCTTTTATTTGCAGCAGAGATGTATATTTCTGTTTGCAGATTGACTATCAAAGCAGCTTGCCCTATGAGGCTCAACACATATCCTATGGATAAGCCAGTGTGTCCTCTCTTTATTGGAAGTTGTGAGTATGTAATGAATAATATACACTGGTATTTAATGTCTAGAAAAATACATCGAAGGCCGTAAATGTTTTCTTAGGTTGATATATTGAGTTTTTAATTTAAACAACTAATAGTTCTTGTTACACATTAGATAATATCTACAAGGGAGCATATTGCCTCGGTATTTGCATTAAAAGATAACTTGATTAGCATTACTTAGGAAGGATATATTCATATGTGGTTAATGGCAGGACTGTCGGCCTGGTTAGCTCAGTTGATAGAGCACCTGACTTGCAAGCAGGGGTCGCGGGTTCGGGTCCTGCACTGGGCACACTTTTTTCCTCTTTAGTTTACTTTAATGGCGCCCAACGTTAATAATCCACGGGGTTGGTAATGATAAGTGCAGGTAGAGGCTAGAAAATGATAGTGTGTTCAGTTGATGCCTGGCACTTAAAAGTTAAAGGGGGAGGAGTGTTGTGATCGACAGGACTGTCGACCTGGTTAGCTCAGTTGGTAGAGTACATGACTTTGCCAGCAGGGGGAGCGCGGGTTTGAGTCCTGCATCGGGAACACTTTTTCCTCCTTAGTTTACTTTTATGGCGACGAGGTAAACTAGTGAGTGCTGGAAAAGGCTAGAAACTGATAGTATATTCATTTGATGCTTTGCAGTTAAAAGGGGGAGGGATGTGGTGATTAGCAGGACTGTCGGCCTGGTTAGCTCAGTTGGTAGAGCACCTGACTTGCAAGCAGGGGGTCGCAGGCTCGGGTCCTGCATCAGGCATACTTTTTCCTCCTTAGTTTACTTTACATAACACAATTAGAGAGGGCCAGGCAAACCGATTCCTACAATCGATCATAAAAACGTGCCTACTTTTCCTGATACTTACACAAATGGGCCGGTTGTGTGCAAGTAACGTCAACATGCTATGACGCCTGGTCTTATATGACTAATTGCAAACATGCACAGCTGATGCCGGCACAGACGGTGGCGATTCTCAGTTTAAATAATAACACATTTCTGCAAATGCCTTCTGTTTGACACCTTCATACGGAACTCAGGAAGGAACACAGTGAACTTTTTTTTTAATATTTATTTCTATATTGTGGCAACAAGATATTATGTTGAGTGAACAAGATATGTGACATCAAGCTAACATTTAGAAGCAGCAAGCTATTTTGTTCTATGACTGCTAACAAACGCCTTCTCTGATTGTCTGAAACTGGTTGCAGCAGATTTTTACAAATCCTGATGTTTGCTAAAATTAGCTGCTGCTTGTTAGCCTGACTAAGGTCAAGGACCGACCATTATTACTTTGGCACTGCCGCTAGACTGCTAAAAATAGTCATATAACAAAAACGGTAAGAGAAAAGTCCAAGGAGTGCCACAATCACAAACCGCAGCCCTTCCAAGACACCAAGAGGAAGAGAAAACTGACAAAACCAAACAAGCACAAATCAAACAAACGTACGAAAAGCACTAAGATTAGCTCTCCTCTTTCCCAAACGAGGTAATCGCAATTCTAAAAGGACTGAAAAAACACAAGAACAAATTAACACAAGGTAAGACATAAAACAAATCGCCTTGTAGAACAAACCACAAAGCAAAAAAGAAAAAGACTAACACCGGGACCACCGCCATAGAACGGTCAGTAGAGTAAATCACTAGGGAATTTTAAGCACTTTTACAGCTAGCCAACTTCATCCTGGGTCCCGATTCCACTCTTAATCACAACTAGTAAAACAGAAAGCAAAGTGGGCAGCTATTGAAGACGGTGACCATAATGCTAGCATCACAGCACATATAGAAATAAACAGTATAAAGAGTAAAAAAAAAAGGTAAGAGAAAAGTCCAGGGAGTGCCACAATCACAAATCGCAGACCTTCCCAGACACCAAGAGGAAGAGGAAACCAACAAATCCAAACAAGTACAAATCGAACAAACGTACGAAAAGCACTAAGATTAGCCCTCTCTTCCCCAAGCGAGGTAATCGCAATGCTAAAAGGACTGTAAAACACAAGAACAAAATAACACAAGGCAAATCTTTCTTAGGAAAGGAACTAAATAAGCTCTTATGCTTTCGTTCTAATCCTATTGTTGTACTTTTGTATGTGTTGTATATGTAAACATTTCGGAAATAAATATGTTTAAACCAAATCTTAAAACAAATCGCCTCGTAGAATAAACCACAAAGCAACAAAGAGTAAGTAACACCGGGAGGGACCACCGCCTTAGAACGGTCAGCAGAGTAAACCACCGGGGGTTTAAAGCACTTTTACAGCTAGCCAACTTCACCCTGGGTCCCGATGCTACTCTTAGTACAGAAATACATAAAAATTCGGTTCGCATAAAAGTCAATGTATCAAAGCGAAAACATAAAAATCAAATTAATCATAAACAAAGACGAGTACTCATGGCTAATTCTGCTGTATGCCAGAGTAAACGAAAACCAATAGTTGAACCACGGCGGGCCAAGCCAAAGACATATCGTCAAGCCCCCAACCTACTGGTTAAAATTTTACGAATAGGCCGTCATCGAGTCTGAGGCACGAACCGCCGTCGTGCAATTAAAGAGTGAAGCATAGCCATCAACAATGATTGGGTTGACAACTAGGCATGCTGTCTGTCGCATAATATCCAGGCTATAGCCAATTCTTTTATAACGGTTAATCAGTTTTCTGAATTGCTCCGAAAAGTTAGATTTTCCTACAATTTTTCTAAATCTGTACACTAAGTCACCGTAAAATTCTGGTTCCGATATACCTTGTTGCAGAAGTGTTTTCAGACTGACTCTATATTTTTCTACCAAGACACAGTGCGTGTCTGCGGTAACATTTTGAAAACGCCTGACGAAGTTTTAAAATAACGATAGCCCTGCCTAAGAAGTTTGGCAGTAAGGGCTTTATTACGGCAGTTAAAGGCACTAAGATTTGAAGAAGCTCAGGCGAATGTAATAAGTTGAGATATGTTTACCCCATACGAGGTACGCCGGAGGACATCGTCATCCAGAAAAGGAAAATTGACTATATCAAAATCAAAATCGTCCCGTTTATCATACATTTTGGTGGAAACTGTACTATTAGATATACATACGAGGGATGTTCGAAATGAATTGCTTATTGTCCTCTAGCTCGATATCCACGTGGGGCACGATAAAAACCAATACATACCTGTATAGGGCTATTCAATATCTACACAATGGTGTATAAATGTACATGTTAGACTGAGTGTAAGACGTACAATTTGCCATTTGAATACACGCAGTCATTGACCACTACAGTAAAAATGGTTGGTAGAAGCGTCGACAAAAAAGATGAAATACGGGCCTACATCAAAGCTCGCTCAAAACTTGGTTGTTCTTTGAAGAAGCTGATGACTGAAATTTCTACTGCTTTTGGACCTTCTTGTGTGTCTTATGACACAGTTCGGCGGTGGAAAAAGAAATTTGAGTCTGGTGTAGAGTCCATCAAAAATGCACCGAAATCAGGTAGGCCAAAATCTGCATCTCGTAAAGAAATCGTTTCCAAAATAAAGGAAATCATTGAAGGAGATGCCAGATTTACAGTTCGTGACATTGCCCGAAAGGTAGGCATATCACTGTCAACGGTTCACCTTATTTTGAAGAAGCATTTGAAAGTCAGAAAGATTTCTGCTAGATGGGTGCCACATCTGTTGATTGACGAGCAAAAGAGGCAACGGGTTAAAGTGGCCAAAAAGCTGTTTCAAATGTTTCCAAAATATGACAAAAAGCAGTTTGCCAATGTCGTCACAGGTGATGAAACCTGGGTCCATTATTTTGAGCCCGTCAAAAAGGTTAGCAATAAGATTGGGCCACTAAACACAGCAAACGCCCAATAATTGCCAAACGTTCTTTGAGTACAAAGAAGGTTTTGTATGCAATCTTCTTCTCTGGTGAAGGAGTCGCAATAAAAGTGCCAATGAAAAAGGGCAAAAGCATCACTGGAAAGTACTACAAAGACGTAGTACTGAAGAAACTGAAAAAGTATTATCAGAAACGACGCCCTGCCACTGGTTTTAAACATGTCCGTCTTCTACATGACAATGCCCCAGCTCATACCTCCGCAATAGTTACGGCGTTTTTGAAGAAAGAAAAAGTAACTGTTTTGCCTCACCCCCCGTATTCCCCAGACCTTGCCCCATGTGATTTCTTTTTGTTTCCGAAATTGAAAGCATTCCTTGCTGGGCGGAAATACCAGTCCCGACAGGCACTTGGATCTGCCATTCATCAGTACCTTATTACTGTGCCCAAATCAGCGTACCATGACGCCTTCAAGAAGTGGATACATCGGCTGAAACTTTGCATTTCTAGCCACGGGGAGTACTTCGAGGGCATGAAATGAGTACTTTTGGGCTAACTTGAAATTTGAAGTCTCCAGATAGAAATAAGCAATTCATTTGGAACATCCCTCGTAGATTCAAATCAACAAAAGGTATCTCGGTATCGGAAGAATTGGCTCTATTTAATTGGAGTTCTGTAGGGTATATGCGGTCCACCATTTAGTCAAAGTAAATATTGTCAGTATTTAATAAATCATCAAGGTATCTTGATGTTGAATTAACAGCCTCAATAATGTCAGCCTGATTTTGCCTTGAGAGAGACTTCATGAAATCTCTCTCATAACAAAAAAGAATTAAATCTGCAACAAGAAGAGCACAATTAGTTCCCAGCGGAATACCAATAGTTTGCCTATAAAGTTTAGTTCCAAATTTAATAAAAATATTATCCAAAAGATAAACATGGGCATTACAGACTTTTTGACAAGACCATAAATTATGATTATTGTAAACATCAAAAGTGAAAAACACATTCTTCGTTGCAAGCCAAATATTGGGTATTCTCCCGAATAAACGTTCGGTTAATTAAATCAATGTTTATCTTTTATAAGATGATGAGGTAACGTAGTATACAGTCTAGAAAAATCATATGTAGACAATTTAGAAGCCTTAAAGTTTTTAGATTTAAATTTATTGAGAACTTCATTGGAATTTTTAATTGACCAAAAATATCATAGTATCTAATCCAGTGTTTTTAACAGCAGTAAGGCATGAAGTTAACAGTTTGGACAAAACAGTAGTCTTACATGAACTAGAATTAGCAATGAAACGTGCTTTATAAGGTCGTTTATGAAGTTTCGGTAACCAATATAATGTAGGAAGTCTGTCTTGTTTTTCTTTAATACTCACTGCAAACTTAGCAGTAATTTCGATAGATGGATATTAACAATAGATCTCTCGTCAGTAGAAATCCGTATTTTTTATGGTACTATCAAGTACTTGTATTAGAGTACTGATATAGTGAAGTCGTCACGCAACAACAACATTATTAGCAGCTTTATCAGCTGGAGCCAAAACAAACTTCCTATGAAATTCTCGGATCCCTTGTTTCAAATATCGAAACACTTGATGTATTCTGTTGAGGTTAACATCAGGATTTGTCAACCTCCGAAAGTGATATTCACCTCGGTGACCATCATTTTCCTGGGTTGACAAATCCTAATGTAAACCTCAAAAGAATGCGTCAATTGTATAAATTTGTTCCTTAATATCTTCTGGCAACAAGATAATATCTATCATGAGGCATCAAGTTATTATGTCGTTGCTTGACTTTATTTTGTGGCAACAAGATAAATGGTTGAGGCAACAAAGATAGTATGTTGTTTGCTAGTATATTGGGCAACACGATAATATATATGTATAGGCATCAAGATATTGTGTCGTTGTTTGACTTTATTTTTTGCAAAAAGATAAAATATTGAGACAACTAAAGTCAGTGTTTATCTAGATTGTCGTTCCTTCAAGTTATTGTCTTGTGGCAGGAATATAATGTGTAAAGCAAAAAGATATTCTTTCGTTCCAACGAAGTTTGAAAATGATGATTTTCTGTGAATTAATTTGAAAATCGGAAAACTGCCCTAGGAAATGTCGTTTAGAGATTTTTCATGTTTTAACTCTAGCAGCTATCTTGTCCAGCAGAGCATAACCATGTTAAAACATTTGGTAAAGTTGTATAATTCTGTGAAATTATTTTGGAATTGGGTAACTGCCCTAAGAGGAGATGTCTTTAAACATTTTTTCTTCTGTTTTAGCTCTGGTAGCCATCTTGTTCAGTGGAGCAGAATCATTATAGCAAATTTGCTAAAATAGCAAAACAGGAACATTTCTGAGAAATTATTTTGAAATTGGGCCACTGGCCTATTAGGAAATGTGGTTTAAAGATCTATTTTTAGCTCTTGTGGCCATTTTGTTTAACCGAACGGAACCATTTGAGCAATTTTTGTAAAGGGGCATAAGAGGAACATTTTTTGTGAAATTCTTTTGAAATCGAGCCACTAGCCTAGGAGGAGAGGTCGTTATAGATTAGTTTTCTATTTTAGCTCTGATGGCAGTCTTGTTCAGCAGAGCCAAACATTTTTTGTCTTAGTACACATTGCTGTACCCTTAGTTTCCTATAGTTTCCTATACAATCTATAACTGAAGCAGAAAGTGTTGTTGTCCAGAATTAATTTAATTCCGTCAATAAGGACATCGTTTGAAAATCTTGTTTGTTTTCTTCGGGGTAGCCAGTATCTTACCGCTTCTATGCCAAGGCCAAGGGCAATATTAGAATATAACGATTCAATATAAAAGGAGGTCAGTATCGTATTCGGTTCCATTGTTTTTGGAAGTTTGTTAAGAAAGTCAAGCGTATCTCGTAAATTAGTTTAAACCTGTTAAGTAAAAGGAGAATATCAAGCAAACTACTAAGTCGATGTGTTTGGCAAGACTGGCCAGCTATTACTGCTCTCAGTTTTAAGTCACTTACGTTATTAATTTCTACATATTTGGAATTAGTGTTCTTACATTTTTCAGTTATGATTTAACTTTTATGAAATTTTGGTAGTCCGTAAAATTGACTTAATTTTATTTTGAAGCATTGTAAATAATCCATTTCCTTTTCTGTTAATGATTCTTAAAGGGTTTTTTTTTCTTTTAATTTATTGTATTTTTGTAAAGCCTGAAATGATTCATGGATGAGTTAGAAGACCTCCACGCGGACCGAACAAATATATGTTTTTTACCACTATGGAAGCTGAGAGCGAGGGTTGGGATCCCGTAAAGCTAGCTCAAGCCCGTAGACTTCCATATCAGCCCGAAAGGCCGAAGGCCCGAGGGCTAATATGGGTCGAGGGCTGATATGGGGTATGATGATAAGAATGTCATATCATAATCTATTTATCATATATATTTTCCAACAATTCTCTTTAAACCAATCTTAAATCTCGTTTAATTTTATCGAATTTTATATTTGTTTCTCATACTCTCTACAAGCTGAATTGTATTCACTGCCTCTTCGTTTGATCTATTATCATGCGACGGTCTAAGTTTGGTAAAGCCTGATTCCTGCTCATTTATTTTCTCGATGGCAATATCAGGATCTAGCAGTCGGTCGGCAATCGCCTCCATTGTCTTTACACCCATACTTTTTTCTGAAATCCTGCTCGTTTCTTAAACGACTTCATGTTGTTTATTTACTAAATGAATTTCAAAATAATAATTGCAAATGGCGACTGTCTAGAAGCGGCGTCGCTGCAAACAGGAAGACAGCCGAGTGTTCCGAAAATTTTGCTGACCGATTTCATGACAAATATCAATTTTCAAAGCCGTTAAAACGTCTACTAAGATGGTGTTGTGTTACCAAGGAAGCTAGCGTAACGTACCGTGATCTACTTCCTTCCGATATGTATAGAACAGGGAATGTATTACATATAAAGAAATGTGATTAGTTAAAAACGTTTGAATGATGAGTAATATCTGATGTCTCCGTTTACGAGAATATGTTAAAAAACTGTATTTAATTCTGCTCTATATTTTTTGTATAAAATATTTTTCTTTTTCTTTTCTGTCGACGATACTGTCCGTTTTCATCTTATAAAATGGAAGTATAAAGTATTTAGGTTCTGTTGATGAGCATTAAGCAATATGCCTTCCTGTCGGCATGTATTGATGCATTTTCTGTTCTACAGACTCTTGTTGATGTTTTCCAGATGGCTACACCACAGATGACGTAATTTACCTGTGGAAATATGGTAATGACAAGTCGGTGGAGGTCCAGGACGGCCTCAGAATGTCACAGTTTGATCTGAAAACTGTAACAACAAACAACCACACGGAAAAGAACACTTTCGGTACAAGAAAAAATGTGTATTACAATTGATATCAAAGTGAAAGTAATATGTGAAGAGCGCTGGTCCATATCTATGCAAATGATTGGGCATTTAATGCAATAAAAGCCCTTATCTCATACTGCTTATTATTGACTAACATCTGTTTTCTTCCGCAGGGAGTTATACTTTCCACAAATTTTACACTGCCCCTGCATGCTTAAAATGAGTGTGAATTATGGGGAATGGATAGACTTCGAGGGAAGGCAACTCTGTCAAAATTGCTTTTCCTCCCTTCTGGAAAGGTCCACTGTAAAACGAAGCAATTTCTTCCCTTTTAGGGTAGATTCTTTTCAGAAGGGGTTTGTCCCCAATCCGACCATACAATAGCTCTACTATTGATCATTCCTGGGTCGTATTTCTGTTGCAGTTTCTCTTCTTGTTAGCTCACCTGGAACTGTGTTCCAGGTCATCTTATGCCGTGGCCTGTTGTCCGTCGTCCGTCGTTAGCTTTTCATATTTTCCACATCTACTCCAGACTCGTAAGTCGGATTGAACTGAAACTTGATGGGAGGCATTGTGGCTACATGGAGATTCTAAATTGCTAAAATCGTTCCATTCCGATATCCAAGATGGTCGCCGAGGCGGCCATCTTGAAATTCTTCAAACGACATCTCCTCCCAAACCGTAAGTCAGATTGAGTCGAAACTTGATGGGAGGCCTCAGAGTGACATAAAGATTCGAAATTGCTAAAACCGTTGCATTCCAAAATCTAAGATGGCTGCCATCTTGAAATTCTTCAAACGACATCTCCTAAACTGTAATTCCGATTGAGCCGAAACTTGATGGGAGGCATCGGAGGGACATAGAGATTCAGAATTGCTAAAATCGTTGCATTCCAAAATCTAAGATGGCCGCCATGGTGGCCATCTTAAAATTCTTCAAACGTTATCTTCTTTCAAGCCAAAAGTCCGATTGAGCCGAAACTTGCTGGGAGGCATCAAAGCGACATAAAGATTCAGAATTGCTAAAATCGTTTCGTTCCGATATCCAAGATGGCTGCCACGGCGGCCATCTTGAACTTCTTCAAATCTTCAATCGACATCTGCTCCCAAACCGTAAGTCAGATTGATGGGAGGCATTGGAGCAGGCTAGAGATTCAAAATTGCTAAAATCGTTCCGTTCCAATATCCAAAATGACCGCCACGATGGCCATCTTGAAAATCTTCAAACCACGTCTGCTCCCGAATGTTAAGTCGGATGGAGCCCAAACTTGGTGGGAGGCATTGGGGTGACATGGAGATTTAAAATTGCTAAATTCGTTCCGTTCAAATATCCAAGATGGCTGCCATGGTGGTCATCTTAAAAATATTGAAACGACATCTGCTCCCGAACGGTAAGTCGGATAATGCTGAAACCCTGTAATGCGGATTGAGCCAAAACTTGATGGGAGGCATCGGAGTGACAAAGAGATTAAGAATTGCTAAAATCGTTCTGTTCCAATATCTTGGCGGCCATCTTCAAAATCTTCAAACCTCATCTGCTCCCGAGTGGTAAGTCGGATTGAGCTGAAACTTGGAGGCTTTGGGACAACATCAAGATTGAGAATTGCTAAAACCATTTTGCTACTGTATCCACAATGGCAGCCACAACAGCCATCTTGAAAATCTTTGATTGTTGGCTCATCTGGAGCCTTTGCTCCAGATCAGCTTATGCCATGGTCTGTTGACCATGGTCCGTTCGTCATCCGTATGTCCGTCAGTAACTTTTCACATTTTCGACATCTCCATGATGGACGCCACGGCAGCCATCTTGAAAGTCTTCAGTTGTTATCTGCTCCGAACCGTAAGTCGGATGGAAGTGAAATTTTGGTGGAAGGCATCGGGGTAACATGATGTTTTAGAAATGCTAAAATGTTTCTGTTCTGATATCCAAGATGGCCACTATAGCAGCCATCTTAAAAATCTTTAAATCACATCTGCTCCGGAACGGTTAGTCTGATTGAGCTTAAATTTGATGGGGTGTTATGGAGATTCAGAATTGCTTAAATCGTTCTGTTCCAATATCCAAGATGGCCGTCATGGCGGCCATCTTGAAATTCTTCAAACCACATCTCCTCCCAAACCGTAAGTCAGATTGAGCCGAAACTTGATGGGAAGCATTGGGATGACATTCAGAATCGCTAAATTATTCAGTTCCAATATCCAAAATGGCGGCCATTGTGGCAATCTTGAAACTCTTCAAACAACATCAGATTCTTGATTGCTAAAGGCAATCGGATCTGGTAGCTAAGATGACCACCATGGCACAATGTAACATATCATGATCAGCATAATCCAGGTGAGCGAATTTTGGCCCACTTGGGCTACTAGTTTGTTCATTGTTTTCGATGGTGCCGTTCTTGTGATGTCATTTAAATGCTTCCATTACACGGCGTCTTGAAGATAATAAGTGAAAAGTAAATAAATTATTAAATAGTGTTGCAATAAATAGCTTTCCTTTATCAAGTGTTTCTTGTTGTTGTTGATTTTGTTATTATTAACTTAAAATGACTGGCTGTAAAACACCAAGAAACACCATAATGATTGTATTAACGGGCGGTGATTAGTCATGTCCGTGTAACATGTGTAAGAAATATATTTACTAAGAAGAACCGTGGCATAATCCGATTACATATCTTATTTTATTTTCACAGGAGAATACTCTCTTCTTGAAGTATACATCTATTTTGAGCGTCATATAGGGTATTTCGTCCTACAGACTTATCTCCCGTGTAGCATGATCACGTGTTTGTCTTGGGTCTCGTTTTGGATCAACAGAGATGCAGCACCAGCTAGAGTTCTTCTTGGTAATCTTTTATTTATATCAGATTAAATTCCAAGAACAGGAAACCCGGTATTCCCTATGAAAATGACATAGCATGTGCGCTTTTCTTGCTATGATATTGGTTGTATTAGCACGTGGTACTGCTCTACTTTGCTGTAATTAAACAGTAATTATTAAATTTCTGACCAGAGCTGAACTGGTCTGAGTCTTAGATACTAGCACGTCAATGGGTGATGTTGGCTTTCTGTATCCGAGCCAGCTCACAAGTTGAAATTCATATTTTAAATTGATGATTGCGCTATATCAAATTTTAGTCAAAAATGTAAGAAATTATCCACAAAACCCAACTGTTTAGCCAAATACCTGTAGTCTGGTTCTCGCTGCTTTCATATTACTTAGTTTCCTGGGTAATGTTAATATTATGATGAACATTCAGCTGTTGTCTTTAGGTAGACCGATCATGTTTTGAAATATTTACAGCTTTTTATTTAGTACGAGAAAATTACACGTGTAAGAAATATAATCTTTTATGCAGCTGTATTCTGGAGAAGTTTGCATCGTACGTCAACGGCAAAATTACATGACGCCAGTGCACTGCGCGGCAACGTCAAATCATGTAAATAAACCGGATTTTAAAATTATTAACACGTTCTGTTGTCTGTGACATGATTTTATTGCATACGCATTCCATTTTAAGTTAGCAACTTGTCTGCTTCCAATAGGTTAATATTGATTAATAGTTCATGCTGAAAAATATCCAACGTTTCCGATGGCTGTTAATCGTTCTAATGTTGTTAGCAAGTCATTCTGTTGACAGGTGGTTGAAATTTGTGATGTAATGATTCAAGTAAATAATTTTGTGATGTAATGATTCATGATTCAAGTTTCTAAAAATCCTTATAAGTCTTCAAAACCGCATCAATTTTCTGCTGCTTAGATTCTGCTAATATTAGTGACGTTAACATTCATTTCCGTCATCTTAAGTGTTCGGTACTAGTGAATTATGAAACTGTAAGGACTGACATACATTGTACCGTATGAATGAAAAAATTTCAGTAGGTTCGAGGAAACTCATTAACATAATGAAGAGGGAGAAATTTATCACTGTAAACAGGAATCGCTTGTTTTTCATCATTTAAGAAGAATTGCAAGAACATGAGCCAATGTTTGCTCATTGCCTATGCGTTTCTGCCTCTTACCAACCAAATTTCCAGAACCTTATTTTATTTATGAACATGTAGATTTCGGTTGTAAAAAATATTCAAACTAGCTAATCTGGCCTAGAAAACGTAACACATCAGGTGTTTTCGACTTTATATGTGAATGTGTTCATTGCTCATAAGAGACATTCATTTGGAGTATATTCATTTTTGAGTGTTTGTTTAGCAATTTTCATAAAGAGCTGTTGCAAGCTACAGTCGATAATGCAGTGGTCTGCGGGTACCTTTGATCAGGACATTATTTTCTAATGACCTGTGAATAAGCACAATTAGGTTTCAATATTTAGGCAATTGTTGTCAATCAAATTATAATGTATAGAAACACGTAGTGATACACAGTTCTGAGAAATTAAGCAAGTGGCAATACCTAGTGATCATCTCTCGTGTATGATCTATGCAAGAACGAACAGAAGAAGGGCTGTTACATATCATATTCTGATGACAATGTGTTCTGCGACAGTGGAAAATCTAAATCTGTACCGTACAATGCATGAATCTATGTAAGCAATTACAATTTAGAGTTTGGTTATTTAGGTTCTTCGGACGGGCTATTTATGGATAGTTTCAACTACAGATACATTTTAGTTCTTCACTAACAAGCTAAGTTAATACGAGTAACTCGAAAAGAAGGCCAAACAGAAACGGTGATACCGCGGAAGTCATGAGTTGTCCAAATTCAACCCTGACAAGCTGAAAAGATAGGTTTTTAGATATAAAATGACAAAACAATATTTACTCGAAAACAGAAAGCAAAAAGCAGCTGCAATAGAAGCATAATGTAGGCCTAAGAGTCCGCTAGAATTACCTGTACGCTCTACGGTTATACTTAATGCAGTCATAGGCGGTTTAGTAGGGTATATCTACAGTTTTTTTAAACATGGCAGCTTCTTTGCAGTAAAATAAGTCGAGCCTTTAGTAACTGGCCAACATACGTGTGGTAATGTACTTTGGCAAGAGTCCAAATAATGAAATGTTGCTAATATGAATTTGATAGGTGCTACCTATATCCCTGCGTCCAAATTGTCATCACATGCTTCATAGGTGGCTTGGCCAGATCTAACTGAATTTGATTTCAGACCACGCTTGACTTCTGAATCCACTGCATGAATTGCGATATAACGTCCAAGTCAACAATATTTCAGTAGTTCAGAGACATTGCCTCCAAATTTGTGGGACTTTTTCCCGACCCGATCAATGAATTCGGGTCCTACTTAGTTACTAGCAGCTCTGCCATGGAGGCTTCAGGCAGCCCATCTATTTCGTGGGCCCCGATGGACGGGGGTCATGCTTTCCGAATACCGAAAACTAGTGTATGCCGATGACGGGTACAACGACAATCTACTATCGTTCGCTTACCTGAAATCCATTTTACTG
Organism: Anodontia alba; assembly: GCA_964016985.1. Classification (NCBI taxonomy): domain Eukaryota; kingdom Metazoa; phylum Mollusca; class Bivalvia; order Lucinida; family Lucinidae; genus Anodontia; species Anodontia alba. The sequence continues at coordinate 65,673,509 of OZ024826.1, read as the reverse complement.
CTTATGGATTTTTCATAAGATTTTTGACCGTTTGTGCGTTTTTGTCTTTGTTTCGTTTTGATTTTGTTTTTAAGCGAGTCTACACATTATGAAAAGCAAAAAAAAAAAACACATAAAAATAACAACAATTTACAAACCGGTCAAACAAACACATTATTGTGTCGAAGTTTTTTTTAGATTATCACGTCAAATGAGCGTAAAATCTGTGTGTTATCTAAACATCTACATCAAAGTGTACCTTATGCACAAAACGAATCATGCTTAGCTTGTAAATAGAAGGAGAATGGATAGAAATAAAATTCGAAGTGGAGACAAAATTCAAAATGGCTGCGATCGCAAATTTTGTAGGCTGACGTCATAAGTCTCGTGCTTCCACCCCTTGCAATTGGAATACTTGGCGCTTTTGGCTGTTTTGTTGCTATTTTCGGCACGGCCGCCGTGTCAGTAGTCTCTGCCAAATCACGGAACGCTCATTGTTTTTCAGGATAAGCACCAAACCACCCAAGCGTTTGTTGGACCAGTACATTTTCGGTCACACATCACTGGTCACATAGGTAGTCTATAGTAGTGCGTCTGCACGCCGAACCGCTTCGCTGTTCCCGTTGGACGCACTTATTATTTTTGTCTTGTGAGTTATTTGTCATTATAAAGAACCGCAGAACATCGGTAATTTGACGTTTTCAGGGCTTGAAATGCAGTTTAATAACTGCGTCCAACGGGAACTGCTTCGCGGGAACTGCGAAGCAGTTCCCCGAACCGCGAAGCTGTTTGGCGTGCAGACGCAGTACTATAGACTAACTGTGTGACCAGTGATGTGTGCGACCAAAGATGTGATGGTCCAACAAACGCTTGGGTGGTTCGGTGCTTATCCTGAAAAACAATAAGCGTTCCGTGATTTGGCAGAGGCTATTGACACAGCGGCCGTGCCGATAATTACAACAAAACTTTACGCTCTTGTCACTTGAACCTGCGATACAATAATGTGTTTGTGCGACCGGTTTGTAAATTGTTGTTATTTTTATGTTTTTTTTTTTTGTTTTGTTTTTTTTGTTGTTGTTTTTTTTTTGCTTTTCTTTATGTTCTACTTTTCCAAAATTTTGAGCCCTACTTTTTCACTGGAGGGCACTTGAAAGCCTGTTTGCACATAAAATTTTACCAAATTGGTTTGCCTATTCTTAGATATGTCTAAACATATATAGTTCGTCTGTCATTACTGACAATGGCCAATCCTAATCAACTGTGTGATGTGTTATTATTTGTGTGTTCTAAGATGGCTGATGAGACCAATCTTAGCTCTAAACTGCCTGTTGCAGATAGAACAAGAGAGGTCTGAGGAAGAAAGCTCTGTTGGTGATACCTTAGCTCTGGCTTTCCGCTGTGCACGTTTCTGCTCGGCTTCGTTGATTCTTTTTGCTTCGTTTTCACCAGCTCACCTTCTTATGAGGCCTCGCCACTTTGTACGATCCTGTGCAATCTGTTCTCCTGACTCTGTTGGTATATTGAAGTCTTTAAGGGAGGCTTTGAGTGTGTCCTTGTATCGCTTCTTCTGACCACCATGGGAGCGTTTTCCAACTTGTAGTTCTCCATAGAGGATTTTCTTTGGCAAACGTTCATCAGGCATTCTGGTAACATGGCCTGTCCATCTTAACTGTGCCAATTTTAGAAGAGTATGTACACCCGGCATCCCTGCCCTTTTCAGGACTTTTGTGTCTGGAATCCTGTCTTGCCACTTGATCTTTAGAAGTTTTCTAAGACAGCTTGTATGGAAGTGGTTCAGTCTTTTATCTAAACATACTGACAGAATAGCAAACAGTTTACCTATAGGAGCAGTTTGATCTGGGTCTACACTGTTTGCTTAGATCTTCTTGTCAGAATATTTAGTATAAATATTTTATCCCAGTACCACCTACTTTTTTTTAAGAAAACATGAAAAACATGACAGATTTCACAAGAAAATTAGGTATGGTAGGGTTACCCGAAATACACATATTTTTTTTTCATTTGGCTTAATGTATATGACAAAATTGTACTGCCTTGCAATACAAGCCAGCTCTTTTAGAGGTGGGACGGCTGGATAGCTGAATAGTTAGCTCACCGTTCACAAGGTCCAAGTTTTTAAACCTGGAATTCAGCTCTTGACGAAAACATGCCTATATAATTTTGACCCCCTTAAACCCCGCTCATATATATGAAAACTGGGGTTTACAGGGGTAGACTTTATTTCTCTTATTTCTGTTCAAAAATATAGATTGTGGGTATTCGTTAGAACCGCCTCAGCGAGGCGGTTATAACGAGTACACACGATCTATGTTTTGAGCAGAAATATGAAAAATATTAGGGTTTTTTATCTGAAAACTTTCAGTTTTTTAGCTCACCTGAGCCGAAGGCTCGAGGGGACCTATTGTGATCACTTTCCGTCCGTCGTCGTCGTCGTTGTCGTCGTCGTCGTCCGTCTGTCCGTCCGTCCACAATTTCTCTAAACAACATCTCCTCCTAAACCACTGAGCCAATTTTAACCAAATTCACAGGAATGATCCTTGGATGGTACTGATTAAAATTGTTGAAAGATTTAGAATCAATGCAGGATTCTGGTTGCCAAGGCAACTAAAAAAAACCTTTAAAAATCTTCCTATCAGAAACCACTGGACCGATTTCAATGTAATTTGGCAGAAATGTTCCTTTGGTAACCCTCTACCAAGATTGTTCAAGTTATCATGATTCGTCAAAAAACATGGCCGCCAGGGAGCGGAGCTTATTTTCCCTATATATCTATATAGAAAACATTAAAAAATCTTCTCGTCAGAAACCACTGGACCAATGTCAATATAATTTGGCAGAAATGTTCCTTTGGTGACCCTCTACCAAGATTGTTCAAGCCATCATGATTTGTCAAAAAACATGGCCGCCAGGGGTCGGGACTTATTTTCCCTATATATATATATATATATATATATATATATATATATATATATATATATATATATATATATATATATATATATATATATATATATATATATATATATATATACAGAGAGAGAGAGAGAGAACCACTCGACCAATTTCAGTATAATTTGGCAGACATGTTCCTTCGCTGACCTCTACCAAGAATGTTCAAACCATCATGATTCGTCAAAAAACATGGCCGCCTGCGGGCGGGGCTATTTTCCCTATATATCTGTATACAAAAATTTAAAACATCTTTTTGTCAGAAATCACCGGACCAATGTCAATATAATTTGGCAGAAACATTCCTGTGGTGACCCTCTATCAAGATTGTTCAAACCATCTTGATTTGTCAAAACAATTTGGCTGCCAGGGGGCGGGGCTTTTTTCCCTATATATCTATATAGAAACCTTTAAAAATCTTCTTGTCAGAAACAACTGGACTGTTTTCAATATAATTTGGCAGAAATGTTTCTGTGGTGACCCTCTACCAAGATTGTTTAAACCATCATGATTCGTCAAAAAACATGGCCGCCAGGGTGGCGTGTTTTATTTTTCCTGTATATCTATATAGAAAATTTTAAAAAATAATCTTGTCAGAAACCAGTGGACCAATTTCAATATAATTTAGCAGAAATGTTCCTGTGGTGACCCTCTACCAAGATTGTTCAAGCCATTATGATTCGTCAAAAACATGGCCGCCAGAGGGCGAGGCTTTTTTTCGGGACTTATTTCCCTATATATCTATATAGAAAACTTTAAAAAAAAATCTTCTTGTCAGAAACCAGTGGACCAATTTCAATATAATTTGGCAGAAATATTCCTTTGGTGACCCACTACAACGATTTTTCAAACCATCATGATTCATCAAAAACATGGCGGCAAGGGGGTCGGGCTTATTTTCCCTGTTTGTCAGTATAGAAAATTTAAAAAAAAATCTTGTGAGAAACCACTCGACGGATGTCAATATAATTTGGCACAAATGTTTCTCCCATGCTCCTCTACCAAGATTGTTCAAGCCTGCGTGATTCGTCTAAAAACATGGCTACCAGGGGGCAGGGCTTATTTTCCCTATATGTCTATATAGAAAATTTTAAAAATTTTCTTATCAGAAACTACTAGACCAATTTCAATATAACATGGCAGAAATGTTCCTATAATGACCTTGTATCAAGATTGTTCAAGACTTCATGATTCGTCAAAAAAACATAGCCGCCAGGTGGCGGGGCTTATTTTCCCTATGTATCTATATAGAAAACTTTAAAAATCTTCTTGTTAGAAACCACTGGACAGATTTCAATATAACATGGCAGAAATGTTCCTTTGGTAACCTTCTTTCAAGATTGTTCAATCCATAATGATTCTCAAAATAAAACATGGCCGCCAGGGGGCGGGGCTTATGTTCCCTATATATCTATATAGAAAACCTTAAAAATTGTCAGAAACCTCTTGACCGATTTCAATATAACTTGGCAGAAATGTTCCTATAGTGACACTCTATCATGGTTGTTCAAGACGTTTTGATTCGTCAAAAAACATGGCTGATAGGGGGCGGGGTTTATTTCCTGTATATCTATACAGAAAAAAATTAAAATCTTCTTGTCAGAAACCACTGGACCGATTTCAATATAACTTGGCAGAAATGTTCCTTTGGTAACCCTCTACCAAGATTATTCAAGCCATTATGATTCGTCTAAAAACATGGCTGCCAGTGAGTGGGGCTTATTTTCCATGTATATCGATATAGAAAACTTTTAAAATCTTCCTGCCAGAAACCACTGGACCAATGTCAATAAAATTTGGCAGAAATGTTTCTTTGGTGATCCTCTACTAAGAATGTTCAAGCCATCATGATTCGTCAAAAAACATGGCCGCCTGAGGGCGAGGCTTATATTCCCTATATGTCTATATAGAAAACTTTAAAAATCATCTTGTCAGAAACCACTAAACCAATTTCAATAAAATTTAGCAGAAATGTTTCTTTGGTGACCCTCTATCGAGATTGCTCAAACCATCATGAGTAATCAAAAAACATGGCCGCCAGGGAGTGGGGCTTATTTTCCCTATATGATTGTATAGATAACTTTAAAAATCTTCCTGTCAAAAACCACTGGACTGATTTCAATATAACATAGCAGAACTGTTTCTTTGGTAATCGTGTATCAAGATTGTCCAAGCCATCATAATTTGTCAAAAAGCATGGCCGCCAGGGTTATTTTCCCTCTATATCTATATATATTTTTTTTTAAATCTTCTTGTGAGAAACCTCTGGACTAATTTCAATATATCAGAAATATTGGACCATCATGTTTCTCTTAATCATAAAATTTATACAAAAATCTTAAAGCAGTGTACGGGTTAGTATGCAAATCTCCTTGCTCAAGTGAGCGATATAGGACCATCTTGGTCCTCTTGTTGGTGGTGAAATTTTCAGTATATTTGAATAGGCGTGTTTTCTCACATGGTTTGAAAACGAGGGTTCCAGGGACTCACTGCAGTGAAGTTAAGGAGTCATTGATAAGACTTAGATGGTCGTTGTTTTAAAGGGGTTAACTATTGTCAAAATAGGAATAATTCTTATTATTTAGGTGGCAGATACATGTAGATTAAAATACAAAGCCAGAAATAAATAAAAATTAATATTAGATCAATCATATATGCATTACTCAGGACATATGAGGGTCCAGAATATGCGGTTAAAAGGGATTCAGAACAACAATGTTGATCTGTAGATTCTCGTTTTTTTTAGAATGCTATATTACGAGATAATGTCATGTTTGTGTATCAAACAGCAGGTTTTTAGAATGTCTATCGTTTTTTTAATCATTGTAAGTTTATTGTTGTTTTGACACAAAATTCGCGAGGACAGCATTCAGTTTTAGATTGGAGGGGATGCGTATTAGATTAATGTAGATTTTGATGGTCTAAGCTAGTTTTTATGAGGACTTTGAAAGGCCTGAAAGCAACTTTTTTGTCATGAAAGAGTGATAGTCAAGCACATGAACGCTTTTGTTGTGTTCTATTTTCTGTACAAAAAAATACATATGAAGACACCCAAATAAAAACACAATCATAGAACACAATCACAGCCCTCCTAAGGCTCCGGGTGTTAGTGACGACTGTTTGATTTCAGGATCAAAAGTTGATATAATTTCTAGGTTCCATGGTTGTTCCCTGATTCCGCGCAATATACGAGGGTCTTTCAGATATAACGCGAAAAAGTTTAACAACTCAAATAATGATAGTCAGCTTTAAATGAAATTTTATTGAGATCTAAAGACACATTTCAATTGTGCCTGTAAAAATTTATGATGATACATTCATAAATGTCTGAATTATCAATGCTTTTACAACCCCACTCAAGCACATGCTGGGCAACGTAATTTTTCTTGCATGATGTCACAAATGAAGTTTCTGTCAAACTTTTATTCCGATGTAACACCGGATGTCTCTACTTGGTAAAACTTTTAAAATTTTCTCCTTCATACTTTACACACTTTTCCCATCTCTCGACCCAACTTATGAACGTTCCTTCGAAATAATGTAAAACTGACAGTACTTTACTACGTCGCTTCTGAAGAGAATTCATTTTGATACCACATAAAATGCGTTTTAAGGTCGGGAATCAGAAAAAGTTATTTGGTGCCAAACGGGAAAGAAAGGCGGTGGTCAAGCTTTTGAATCCAAGAGCATCAATATCGACTTTTGTAGCAGCCGACTGCTGGGAAGGGGTGATGCATCCTGGTGCAGGATAAACGATCCGAGCTTCTGGCGAAAGTTTCTCCCATTCCTCTCAGAAAGGAATTAAACGTACCACCAGTTTTAAAATATGAATGAAGGTAATTTATTCAAAGGTTTTTCAGAGTGCCATATACACCTTTTGTAATATTCAGAGTCTACAGTCATTCGAACCGAGACCGCATAATAAAGCATCATTCCCTCGGTGTCATAAAAGATTATGAAGATCTGTTTCTTCTTGGTTCTATTAACTTAAGCCTTTTGCGGTGAGGTGACGACGGCATTTTCCACATTGACGAACTCTGTTTGGTTTCAGGATCAAAAGTCGATATCCAGGTCTTATCAACAGTTACTATTTTAAAATATCCAAAACCCTTTCTCCTAGAGCATGAAACTGTTTTAAAAATGACTGGGCAGCACTGGACAGGGCTCGTGTTTGCTCATCATTCAACAGACAAATAATCCATCACGATGAGACTCTTTTCATCCGAAGTTTATTTCTAAGAATTGAATTAATACTTCCGGCTGATAGATTCAAACGAAGAAATTTATTTGACTGACAGTCTCCGATATTTACTGATCAGTGCTTTAACTTGGCGAACGTTGGTTTGACTCGTTGACGTAGCGCGACGTCCAGTTCCTTTTAGATATGATGCAGAAGAGTAGCCTTCGGCGAATCTGTTGTACCATTTATAACGGATGTTTTCCGTAAGGTAACGGTTCCATACACTTTATGAATTTCATTTAGCGTTTCTTACCTGCTTTTCTTACTTAAAATTTAATCACATAACGCTGTTCGGCATCCATATTTTTTTTAATTTAGAAGACCGTCACGCGCAAAACACGTTCAATGACGTCACACGCGACGTCAAAATATCATACTGACGTCATCATCAATTAGCGACGTTATAATTGTTACAATATAGAAAAAAGAAAACATCGTCATCAACATTGATTTAATACGAAATATTTAACTTTTTTACAGACAAGTGGCAAAATAGAAATTTGCCCCGCTAAGACAAACCTTTTGTTGCCTTATCAACCGCAGAATCGTCATTTCTGAACTTTCCATCAAATTTTCTTATACCAGCCATATACCACTTTACTACAGAATGGAATTTGTACTTTTTAACAAACCAGTATATAGAACGCTTAAAAAGTATTGCGCGTAATTCTTGAACGCTCCGCGTATGTTTTGGATACGGTCTGAACTTGTGCATGAGCTTTTGGTATATTCATCGGTGTGGGATGAATGTGTGCATGTCTTGCGACAGCATTTAGGAGACACTGGCATTTTCATCCGATAATTTTCCCGCTTGTTTTGTTTATTTTACTCGGCATTTTTTTCCTGATATTTGTACTGTGGGAACGTGTATATCTTGTGTGTACAGATCAGTGAGCAGTTTGAAGATGCTTTGCCCATGGTCTGAAAAAGTGATTGTGAAGTTGTTATTTGTATTGTTATTATGCACAATATGTCTACACTTTGGTGTAACTGTGCTGTTTTACCCCTGCTTGTCGGTTCGTCCTCCCATCACCTTAGGGCGTGATTATATTTTCTGACTGTTTTCTATAGTTTTGATATTTAGCTTGATGAATTATAACAAGAGTCCTTCTATTTTGATCAATAGCCACCCGCCGGTGACTTCAGAGGCAAGGTAACACGCTAAAATGTGGTTTTGTCCGTTCGGCCGTTTCGACGGTCGACCCTTCATCTTAAAGTGCAGGTATGTTTTCTGACTGCGTTTGTTTACAGTTTTGATATTTGAGCTGTTGGTTTGTAGTGACTGGTCATTTCATTGTAATCAACAATCATTCACCAGTGACCTCAGGGTCAAAGTCACATGTTTAAAACGTTTTCGTTTTGGTCTAAACGCCTGTCTTTTCACCTCAAGTTCTGAGTAGTTTTTTCTGAGTACTTTCATCCGCAGGTCTGATAGTTGGGTTAATGCTTTCTAGTGACCAACTATCACCTACCCATGACGTCAGGTTTAAGGTCATATGTTTAAAATGTTTGCGTTTTTGCATGTAGGTCTGTCTGTTCACTTAACTTCTGCTTATAGTTTTATTCTTTTTTATATTTAGGGTTTATAGCAGTAATCCTTTTCATTATTACCAGCAGCCACCCACCCGTGATCCCAGGATCAAGGTCATTTGCTTAAAAATGCAATAATTATCTGTTTAGTGTTCGTTTAAGTTCATTTCTTTTTTCTTTTGCTGATATTCTGAGACATTACATCTGTATTCTTGATTTTAGACGTGAGGGTTTGTAGCATTGTACACTTTGGTTTTGTATAGCTTCCACCTTCCATAACCTCGGGTCATAGATATTCTCATTAAAGTTTGCTTTTAGAATTTAAATTGTTTCTGTTGCTGTTATATTTTATTATTTTCATTGGTAACTTCATCTGTAACTTTTATAATCGGGCTTGAAAAATATAAGCGAAGATACCCAGGAAATGCCACAGTCACAAAGCAGAGCCCTCCCGAGGCACCAAAGGAAGGAGAGACGATGAGTAAATAAGGACACCACAAACGCCACATATGAAATCACAGACGCAAAAAGAAGACTTGCAATAGAGGAACCACCTTGGAACGGTAAGTACGAAAATTACTGGGGGAGTTAAACTAGTTTTACTAGCGTGAAAACTCGCCCTTAATTCTGATGCAGTTCCAAATTACAAATATAGGTTCTGTCCACATAGAGACCTCTGATTCATCAGTAAAACATCACTGTGAAATACATATAATCAAAAACACTGTGATACACACAGCAAATGGCTCAGTTGGAGGCTTGTACACATGGACTTTCCAACTTCCATCTACTCAAGACCTCAGTGTTAAAGTCATATGCTTAAAATGTTTATGTTAAAATTTGTATTTAACTGTTCGATAATGTCCTTTCTTCAACTTATGTCCTAATTATAGTGTGGGACTACTTTTATCTGCGGCTTATGCGGCAGACTGCATGCCTAGTTGTCAACCCAATCATTGTTGATGGCTATGCTTCACTCTTTAATTGCACGACGGCGGTTCGGGCCTCAGACTCAATGACGGCCTCTTCGTAAAACTTTAACCAGTGGGTTGGGGCTTGATGGTATGCCTTTGGCTTGGCCCGCCGTGGTTCAACTATTGGTTTTCATTTACTCTGGCATACAGTAGAATTAGCCATGAGTACTTGTCTTTGTTTATTATAGTGATTAATTTGATTTTTATGTTTTCGCTTTGATGCATTGACTGAGTTGGGAGCCTTTATGCGAACCGAATTTTTATGTATTTCTGTATTAAGAGTAGCATCGGGACCCAGGGTGAAGTTAGCTAGCTGTAAAAGTGCTTTAAACCCCCCGGTGGTTTACTCTACTGACCGTTCTAAGGCGGTGGTCCCGGTGTTAGTCTTACTCTTTGTTGCTTTGTGGTTTATTCTACGAGGCGATTTGTTGTATGTCTTACCATGTGTCATTTTGTTCTTGTGTTTTTCAGTCCTTTTAGTATTGCGATTACCTCGCTTGGGGAAGAGAGAGCTAATCTTAGTGCTTTTCGTACGTTTGTTCGATTTGTGCTTGTTTGGATTTGTCGTTTTCCTCTTCCTCTTGGTGTCTGGGAAGGGCTGCGGTTTGTGATTGTGGCACTCCCTGGACTTTTCTCTTACCTGTTTTTGATATTTAATATGATGATTTGCAGCAACAGATCATTTTACAGTGAGCTCTGATCGTAGGCAAAATCTACCTGCATATATTTAGATTCTAAAAGAAATAACCCGAGAGAAATGCACACCAAAATAGCTGAAATGTCGTAGTTTTCTGGTTTAGCTAGTCTGACCAATAAAGCATATAAATATAAATATATAAATTCATATAAATTTCATCAAGTTAAAAAAATCCAGAAAAGCTTAAATGATCACAGAGGACGAGAAAATATAAACTGGAGTGAAGTAAGGGAGACTATTGCGGCCACATGGCACTAACACCAGCTGTAGTGAAAATATATAGTTCCTAATAGGAATGACACATAAGAGCAATCAACACAAACACAGAAATAAAAAATAAAATAAAATAAAAAACGCCAAGATGTCGATGTTTTCTGGGCCAGAATAGCTAGTTTCGACCGATTATGATTCATTATTGACCCTCACATTTAAAACAAAAACGCAATGAACTAGATGATCATAAAAGACCAAAAAATATAAACTACGCTATAATTAAGTAATTAAGTACGGATGACCGTGATGGGGCACTAACACAGGCTGTAGTGAAGATAAATCGATTCTAAAGACCTGTTTATTTTTGTTTAATATTTGATTAAAATCCATGTTTTGTTATTTTCTCCAAGAAGCGTCATCCATAGCTTATATGTTTGGTTTGTCATTTTTCTCACATTCTATTAACACTGAAGTTTAAGAAAGCGCAACACGCGAACATCTATATATTAGACGCATTTCCAGTTCGTTTGTTTGTTGTTTATTGTTTGTTGTTTTTTGTTTGTTTGTTTTTTTTTTTTGTTTTGTTTTTTTTTTTGTTTTTTACCATTTTAGGGTTATTAGAATTTTTGTAGAATTTTTGTTACCGCATTTAAGGCTGTATACAGGTATATATCTTGCACGACAAGGTGTGCGCGTAATTTCTCCTACAGGTATTAAGCGACTAATTTTGTACATTTCATATGTTTCAGGGTATGACTTGAAAGTAAACATGTGATTTTGGCAATTTCCTGTAGTTATAATTTTCCTTTATTGGGAAGGGGGTGAGGACGGGCGATCTATTTTAGGTTTTTATGCGCAGATGCATAACTGCATGCATAAAAATAAATCAAAATATCCAGGAAAGGCCATAATCACGAAGTAAAAACTTCATGAGGCAACAAAAGAAGAAGAGAAGAGGAATCAGCAATGACGAAACACAACGGCATAGCTACAATCAACATACAAAAATAAAGAAGAACTGCAACGGGCTTTTCGCCTCGGAACGGTCAAGAGAAACAACTACTGGGTGGGGAATAAAATAAATTCTAAAAGGAAAGCCTTAAAAGCAATAGAATTGAAAAATCCTGAACTGTCCATGTTTTGAGGCCTAGTGATCCATATACACATAGCTTTACACGATCGCAACGTCTCCAAACACAGCTCCTGCTGCGTTTGTGAGCAGTGAATTGGCTGACATTTTACATCTGTTTGGGGCATGGTCTGAAATGAAAGGCCAATTGCTGGTTTTGTAGGTGACAGAGCGCTTATAGTATGTGCATACCTCTTCCTACGTATAGTTTAACTAGACTTTCTCTTTCTCTACATGTTCTGGGGAATTGCCCAATGTTTTCAAATTTACTTGTTTTCATTCAGGGGTTACAACTATTCTGGCCACTGCTGCTATAGGCATGACTGTACGGGAAGGTCTACCGCGGGTGTCTTACGCTACCGCCCTCGATATGTACCTCAACGTTTGTGTGATCTACGAAATGGCAGCCATGATAGAATATGCAGCCGTCAACTATTTCACTAAGATAATGCCACTTGAGGGTGGAAAAGATGAAGATGAAGATCAGGTTTGTGTGCATTTTAGCTCACCTGAGCCGAAGGTTCACAAGGTGAGTATAGCAAGGCTCTGGCGTCCGTCGTCGTCCGTCGTTCACACTTTTGAACAAATATATCTCCGAGGCCAATTGGCCAATTGCTTGATTGAGTTGAGGTTTAACGGCACGTCAGCCCTTGTGGGTCATTTCGTGTCGTCTCTCAGGGAAAGGGAGAATAGAGATAGAATAGATAGTAGAGGAGATGGAAGAGAGGGACAAGGGAAAAGGGAAAATGAATGACAGTGAAGAAACAAAAAAAAAATAAAAACATTCTCCCTCTACCCTTACCTGCTACAAGGATAGCAGGCCTTGCCCAACTGTAAACAAATATTAGTTGGGCGCCTCGGTGACGTAAGATACACAAAACCTTTGCCTCACCCATCCCTCCAGTTGGCGAATCTTAATCGAAGTTCACAGGTACCGTCATTGGGGTAGGGTATTGGCTGTATAAGGTTTGGGAGCAGGCCTGGTCATAACTTTGGTTTCCGCGTCAACCAAAAGACATAAAGATCATAAACAGGTAATGGGGAAAATGTTGTCCGGACGACAGCAAATTCGTTTTTGATCGAATCTTCCAGCTTACAGATAACGAGGACAGACATGAAATCTCGGACGTTTGATTTTGGCCCAGATGAGAATTATCCGCCCTTGAGGGCCTCATAAACTTAGGAAAATGTTGTCCGGATGATAATGTTTTTATTTTTGATCGAATTTCCATTAAACTTGCAGATAACGGGACAAGGCATAAAATCCCGGACGTCCGATTTTGGCCCACTTTCGACTATTGGCATTTAAGTTACCCGCCCTTGAGGGCTTCATAGACTTAGGAGAGTGATGTCCGGATGATAGCGATTTCATTTTTAATCGAATGTTCATCAAGCTTGCACGCAATAAGAACAACCATAAAATCTTGGACGAGTTCGATTTTGGGTCAGATCTGACATGACATGAGTGTTACTTGCCATTTAGTCTCCGTTTGACATATAATGGGGAAAATGTTGTCTGGATAATAGCGACTTCATTTTTATTAGACGGGGATATTTATAAAATCTTGGACAGGTTCGATTTTAGTGCAGTTTGGACTATTTGCATGATAGTTACCCGCCCTTGAGTGTCCCATAGACTCGGAAAATGTTGTGCTGATTTCGACATCATTTTTGATCATACGAAGGATGATCTTTAAGTAGTAACATTGGCCCTTTTCCTCGCGCACCGTCCCTTCAGTTGCAAAGCATAGTATATATACTTCTTTAATTGTTCAATACCTATATACTAATGCCAAATCTGTACATGTACATGCACGTTAAGGTGGTGCAATCTTGTTTTGAAACGGTGTACTCTTTGACAACCGTGTTAAATTTTGGATCAAAATTACCAGGGAAATTCTATAGAAATTCGGGCTTACATTAAGAATAGCACAAAACTTGGACACAGTGCTAAATGAATTTATAATGAAATTGCGAACATATATGGAGATAATATAGTTTCGTATAGGCCAGTTTCCAAATGGGCAAAGCAATGCCATGGTTGGAGGGAGCGTCTCGAAAATGAACCAATATCGAAGAATCAGTAAAACCACCAAAGAAGCAGAAGCGAAAATAAGAGAACTTCTAAAAACTGATGCAAGATGATACCCTCAGGGAGTTAGCTATGATAACTGGCATCTCATCATCAAAAGTGCATTTTATTCTAAAAAAGCAGCTCCGTGTACGCAAGATTACAAGATTACAGCTCGGTGGACCCAACATTCGCTCTCTAAAGAACAAAAGCGGGCACGTTTTTCTTATACGAAAAAATGTTGAAGCTGTATCCGATATTTGACAAGAAAAAAAATCTGACAGTGTCATGGGTGATGAAAGTTGGATAGACTTTTTTGAGCCACAGAGAAAAGTTAGTAAAAGAATTTGGGCCACGAAATCTACCAAAAGACCTTGTATTCCCAAAGGACAATGAGTGTGCGGAAGTTATGTATGCGGTCTTGCGGTCTTCTTTACAATTTATGGGCCTTCAATCCAGGTTGCGGTGTCAAAGAGTAAAGGTGTTACTGCTTTGTTCTACAGGAATAAAATGTTGGAAACTCAGTCCTGTTTTCAGAAACGTCGGTCGAAGAATGGACTTCAGTGGTAATGCTCTTTCACACAGGACTGCCATTGTGACGAGGTTTCTCAAAGATGAAAAAGTAACTGCCTTGCTCCATCCACCTTATTCTCCAGACCTGGTCCCATATGACTATTTTCCATTCCCCCGGATGAAAAAGATGCACGTAGCTGATAAAAATTATTCACGTCGTTCTTCTGTGGGATAAGTTGTTTTCCAGTGTCTAAAGGATTTATCACAAAACGACTATGAAAAAGCATTCCAATTATGAATTAAAATGCTGAAGCTTTGTATAAAATTCGATGGTGATTGAAATAAATTAACTAAGTATATTGGTTGTTACTGATTCCGGACCCAAAGGACACCACTTAAATATCATCCCTCGTATCTTCAACAGACATGCAGGTAATGAGGACAGTCATAAAACCTTGGATGTTCGATTTTGTGCCGGATTGAGCTATTAACATCAGAGTTACTTGCCCTCTAGTCTCCCACAGACATATAATGGGGAAAATGTCATCCGTACGAAAGCAACTTGATTTTGATTAGATCTTCATCAAACGCAGATAACCACGAAGGCTCACAAGGTAAACTTATAGTATAGCAAGACTCCGTCGTTCGTCCGTGCACACTTTCTAACAAGAATATCACCGAGGCTAGTAGGCTAATCTTAATCAAATTTCACTGGTACCATCATTGAGATGATGGATTGAGTATATTAGGTTTGGGGGCAGATCTGATCAGCACTTGGGTTTTCACGGCAACCAAAAGGTTATCCTAGACTAGGGAAAATAATGTCCGGGTGGTATCGACTTTATTTTTGAGCGGATATTCATCAAACGCTGAAAATGTAGATGGGCATAAAGTCGTGGACTAGTTTGATTTTGGACTAGATCGGACAGTTTGCATGAGAGTCACCTGCCCTTTAGACTCCCATAGACATATAATGGGGAAAATGTTGTCTGACTGATAGAGACTTCATTTCTGATTGGATCTTCATCAAACTTGAAGATAACGAGGATATGCTTAAACTCTTGGACAAATCTATTTGGCTCAGTTTCGACTGTGGGTAAGAGAGTTACCCGCCCTTGAGGTTCCAATAGACTTAGGAAAATGTTGCCTGGACAATAGCGACTTCATTTTCGATCAACTCTTTATCAGACTTGCAGATAATGCGGACAACCATAACATCTTGGACGAAGTCGATTTTTGGCCAGATCAGACTATTCACATGAGAGTCACTTGCCCTTTAGTCTTACATAGACATATAATTGGCAAAATGTTGTCTGGACGATATCAACTTCATTTTTTGATCAAATCTTCATCAAACTCTCAGATTACGAGGGCAAGCATAAAATCTCGGACGTTCGATTTTGGCCCAGTTTCCACTTTTGGCATAAGAGTTACCCGCGCTTCAGGGCCCCATAGACTTTGGAAAATTTTGTCCGGACGATAGTGATTTCATTTTTGATTGAATCTTCATCAGACTTGCAGATAATGAGGACAGCCATACAATCTTGGCCGAGTTTGATTTTGGGGCAGATTGGACTATTCACGTGAGAGTTATTTGCCCTTTTGTCTCCGATAGACATATAATGGGGAAAATGTTGTACGGACTTCATTTTTGATGAGTTCGATTTTATGTCTGATCGGACTATTCACATGGAAGTTACGTATTTGCCATTTAGTCTCAGTTAGACATATAATGGGGAAAATGTTGTCCGGATGATAGCTACTTCATTTTTGATTGGATCTTCATCACACTTGCAAATAACGGGGACATACATTAAATCTTGGACAAGTATGATTTTAGCACGGTTTGGACTATTGGCATGATAGTTACCCACCCTTGAATGTCCCAAAGGCTCGGGAAAAGTTGTGCTGATGAAAGCGACTTCATTTAAATCCGAAAATGGTATCTCGATGCTAGCGCGTTCATTTTTTATCGAATAATTATCAAATTGCTGGTAATCAAGACAAGTTCGATTTTGGGCTTCTGTTTTCCATTGCCCAACTTACTCTCCTCAGGTGTCTTAGACGAGACATATATTTCCAATCAATTAGAAAAAAAAACCTTCAAACAAAGGACGTGTTTGTGTTAACTATGTATGCATAGGATTAAACCTATGGCAAAAACATCTGTGATGGTCGCTTGGATTTTCGAATTATTTTCATAGCTAACTTTTCCTCAGGTGAGCGATGATTGTTGCCCTCTTAGGTTACTTGTTGGTATTTTAAGATTTTTTTACACTTCTTCGGTTTAAAAGTAACGCGGATACACATGTATTACTAGGTTCCTTCCTTGCCTGCCAATTTCTCGGTGTCACGTGATCGGACGAGCGTTGGGCACGGTGACGATGGACTAGACGCAATCACAAGCAATCAGAGGATAAACACAACACTTTGTAAAATAAAAACAAGCATGTATTTAAAAAGTTCAAAAAAAAAACAAAAAAAAAAAAAAAACTATAATTAAAAGTTCAAATTTCCATGTTCCAATTTCTATGTCCCGAAGATTCCATAAACCATAGGTACTGTTAAACTTCATATCCTGAAAAATCTATTTAATTATATTTCCATAATTAAATATAATATAAATTTACATAACTTGAAACTTGTCCACGGATGTATCCTTCATGATATTTCCGGTTATCACTAACACTTTTTCCCATAGAACTTTGAACAAAGCTTGCCGGAAAACATTTGATGGTCAATCATAGTGACGATAACAGTGGTGAAACAGATACATGATACGGATATGGATATGGATACGGATACAGATACGGATACGGGACCTGAAAATAAGTATCATGTCCTAGAACTCTCGATATCAAACATGACAAGATATTTCCTTATAAATTTCCACTAGATATACAGAGTGTGTACGCCAAATGTTATAAATGCGACAAGTCCGTTGCAATTGATTATTATATAGCAAAATCAGATCCTAAAACCACATGGACGCTGTTAATGACATATAATATTGTAAAAACAAAATTTAACACAGGCAGACACACAGTCAGAATATATCTGACATTCATATTAATCGGAGGAATGGCATCTCGACGATTACACATTCCTACAGGAAGAACCCATGCGCCTTCCACTGTAAGAATCCCTTTAGAACGCTAAAGGCTAAAATAAATTATAACTGCCATTATACCACAATGATTACACGATCACACATCGTCCCCACGTAATCATTGGGTACAATATCAACATGCCATCGTCATAGCCTCAAACATGACTCCTCGCTGCTTGAGCCATTTCACCGTAAAATATTCTAGTAAACAGACTTGTGATTAAAATAAAAAGGACCTCTGTATATGTATTCAAGGTGAATATAGTCTTTGTCATTTGTGTAAATCGCGCTACTAATGAATGTGTATGCAGTTAACATAACGCCTAACGGTAGCGTACTTTTACGCGTATATGTACGGTGTATGCGGTTAACATAACAACATAACGCCTAACTGTGTCTTACATTTAAGCGTATATGTCTGGTATGTACATGTCAGATGAGAATATGTAATATCCATTTATCTTATTCAAATAAAAATATTAATGATTGCATTCTGATCAGGGTCTTCAGAACCTATCAGACTCACCAGACTGATCAGGATCCATAGAATCGATCAAACTTAACCTCCCTATTCGGTTTATAGTTTACACACCCGACACGGCTTATTCGTCTGATCAGGGTCTACACATATAACCAAAGTATACACATCTGATCAGGGTCTATCTACTTATCATGCCGGGTTTGTAAGTACGAGTGATACATAAAATCGCAACGTAGTAAAGCAATAAATTTACCTACTCGAATTTTAGCTGCGGTAAAGACGAGCAAGAATATTGCAAGAATAAAATTAAAATAAATTATTGACTTACCATGGTCAGATTCCCCAGATACAACACAACATGAAGATTAATAAAAGGAAGACAAGGATCAGTCTTCGATGAAATGAATTTGTAGTGTGTATCGTTCTATTCCACCAGGGAACTTTTATAGTAATGTGGCACGTTTTGAAACATTGTGTCCACAAGTAATCCGTGAAATTCAAGATCTAAAAATAATATTCACAAGAATACCGTGATAGTCAAGATTTAAAATAACCTGTTCGATTGTCCGAACGGTGCAAAGTTTCATACAGCAACTGCTAAAACTATGAAGCAAAAAACATTTTTCTCTCGGAACGCTACAAAACTGCAAAATTACGACAGAAAATTGTCTCCCCTTTCAAAAGATAGCCTTGAGACGAAAATCAATCCCAGAACAGTGAAGATATTGATCACCAAACCTAGGTTCACTCGGAATATATAGTGTTCTGGTAACCGCTCAAGTATATAGACGTGAATAATCAAATACACCCTCAGCATAACTATCTCGTGATTACCGTAATACCGTAACCTGAAAGCTGAAGTGTACCTACTTGCTCAAAAAGTAAAACTGTCATCATAATCAGCGCTCCAGTTACAAATGCATTAATCTAACCTGGTTAATAAAAATCGATACAAACTTCTTTTTATACTATGTACATGTAAAATATATTCAAGATAAAACAGGGACGTGACATATCTCCCCTCTTACAGAAGTGCGTAGCACTAGAGTATTACGTCACTTTATATCGCCGAATATATTACGTCACACACGGCTTAAATAATCTGCGCCCACATTTTCTGCACCACGTATTGCCACTATATGAAATCTATATGGCTGTAATGCCAAAGCCCATCGCATCAGTCTAGAATTTGTAAGCTTTGCTTTATTTAAATAGCTTAATGGCTGATGATCGGTTTCTATCGTAAATGCTGTGCCATACAAATATCTATGGAACTTTTGGACTGCCCATACTAGCGCAAGACATTCTTTCTCTATTACTGCATATGATTTTTCACTAGGTTTCAGTTTTCTACTTGCATATGCAATAGGACTTTTCTTACCTTCTTCGTCTTGCAAAAGGACAGCTCCTAATCCCTCATTAGAGGCATCTACTTGTAAAGTAAATGGTTTTGACAGATCGGCCATTTTAAGAATAGGTTGAACTGTCAACGCCTTCTTCAATGAATCAAATGCTCTCTGTTGTGGTTCATCCCAGTGTACTTTATTGGACTCACCTTTTTTTGTAAGTTCCGTCAAAGGTGCGGCAATATGAGAAAAATTAGGAATAAAAGATCTATAAAATCCTACAAGTCCCAAGAATGAACGTACTTGTTTCTTGGTAATAGGTCTTTCTGCTTTTTCAATTGCTAGAATCTTATCAGGGCAGGGCCTAATAAGTGTACCACCAACCAAATGACCAAGACATTCTAAATTTTGAAAACCAACGAAACATTTACTTGGTTTCACAGTCAAATTGGCATCTTTTAGTCGCTTCAATAATTCCTCGAATACTTGCATATGATGTTCCCAAGTAGATGTGAATATGATGATATCATCAACAAAATTGTCTATATTAGACATACCTTTCAGCAGTTTCCTCATCAGTTTACTACAGGAAGCTTGAGCTGTTACTAAACCGAAAGGTAGAACTTTAAATTGTAACAGTCCTAATGGTGTTTGAAAAGCTGTGTATTGCTTAGCATTCTTAGTTAAAGGTATCTGCCAATAACCTTTGGTAAGGTCAAGCTTGGATATGTACTTATGACCTGCTATTTTCGTAAATATTTCCTCCATATTTGGCATCGGTTCTGCATCGAAAACCGTAATCTTATTAAGTGTACGAAAATCTATGCAAAATCTGTTCGTATTGTCTTTCTTTTTGACTATAAGAACAGGGGAACAGTAAGGACTTTCTGATGGTTCTACAATGTCTAAATTGATCATATCTCTTACCTCATCCTTTGCTGCTTCCATCATATTGAAAGGAAGTGGATATTGCTTAACTCTTACCGGCGTATCTGTTGTCAACTTAATGTCATGTTCCAACAGAGTGGTACAGCCGGGTATTCCTGTAAATGTACTAGCAAAATTTGTTACAAGTTGCCTTACCTGACTTTGTTCCTCTTTTGTCAAGTCTGGATTAATGTTTAACAGTTCAACTGACTCATTGTCACAAATTGATGGTGATTCTACTAATCCTTCTATATTATCTTCGTTATCTTCCGAAGTACAGTCTAATACTGCTATAGAACATACCTGAACATCTGTAGTCTGTTGATCATCCTCTCTCTCAATGTATTGCCTAAGCATATTGATATGGAAAGTTTTTACTTTCTTTCCCATTTTAATTCTATAATCTAAGACACTTAATTTCTCCACTACTTCGTACGGGCCTTTCCAACTCATCAACAACTTATTTATCTTAGTCGGAAGAAGTACGAGAACTTTGTTACCTACCTTTAAATGTCGGCGCCTCGACTTCCGATTGTAGTATTTTTTATACTTCTTTGACATATTCTTCAAGTTTTGCTGTGCTAAACTTACCGTTGACTCTAATCTTTCCCTCAAATCTAAAACATACTGGTAAGTAGTACGTACCCGAGGATCCTCGATATCCTTCGTCCACAATTCTCTTAAAACTTGCATAGGTCCACGCACAGGCCATCCATATATTAATTCAAACGGAGAAAACCCCAGACTTTCCTGTGGAACTTCTCTGTATGCAAATAATAATGGATCTATATACTTGTCCCAGTCTTTCGGACGTTCTGCGCACATTCTAGTCAACATTTTCTTTAATGTACCGTTAAAGCGCTCTACTAAGCCATTACAGATGGGATGATAAGGGGAAGTAACTAACTGTTTGAATGACAAAAGTCTACTTACCTCTTTCATCAGTGCTGACGTGAATTGACTTCCCATGTCAGTTAATATTTCTTTCGGTACTCCGACTCTACTGAATATACTAACTAAAGCTTCTGCAACTGCTTCGGTCTCAATTGAAGACAGAGCTACTGCTTCTGGATACCTAGTTGCATAATCAACTAACGTCAAAATATACTTATTCCTATTCTCAGTACGGGGTTCAAGTGGACCAACCAAGTCAATTGCTACTCTTTGAAATGGGGTATCTATAACTGGCATACTGCCTAAGGGCGCTCTTGTATTCCTACCTTTGGCTATAGTGCGCTGACATATGTCACAAGACTGACAGAACCTCTTTATATCACTTGCTATCCCTGGCCAAAAGAATTCTGATAGTACCTTTTGAATAGTCCGCTTCACTGCAAGATGTCCAGACAGGATTGACTCATGGGCTAATTTCATTACCATCTTGCGATATTGCTGTGGAACTACAAGTTGAATAAAAATCTTACCAAATTCCACATTAGGTGAACTAAATTGTCTGTATATCAAGTCATTTTTGCGAAAAAACTTAGCATTACCTTTAACTTCTGATTCATCGCAAGCTTTTCGAATTCTTGCCAGAGTAGGATCATTAACTTGAGCTTCCTTAATTTGTTGAGGGGAAATATCCCTATCGATAATATTGGGGGTTTTGAGTGATGTTTTGGTTTGTTTAGGTAGTTTGGCTTGGGACCGGGTTTGTACTGCTAAAACTGGCACCCAATTTATATTCGGGTCATAAGCATCCCTCGCCCCTGGAATATTACCTATAATAACATCAACCAAAGGG
This sequence comes from Anodontia alba, assembly GCA_964016985.1. Taxonomy (NCBI): domain Eukaryota; kingdom Metazoa; phylum Mollusca; class Bivalvia; order Lucinida; family Lucinidae; genus Anodontia; species Anodontia alba. The sequence goes on along the minus strand of OZ024826.1, from coordinate 65,651,586 downwards.
TTCTCCATACAAAGGGCAAGTGTGTCTCCCTTAAAATAAGGAGTGTCTAATGATACTTTAGCTTCAGGAAGCTGTAATGTAGTCCTATCTACCATCATGCATGAATGCATCTTGCCAGTCAAATTCTCTGAGGAAACTAATGATTGTTTGACAATCACCCCAGTACACCCAGTGTCGCGCAAGACACTAACAATTTGGTTCCCCATTATACCCTGTACGGTCTTCATATCATTACAAATGGGTGAAGGTTGAGCTGTAGTACTCACCTTCAATGTATCTTCCATCCCTGGACAGACCTTAGTGCCATCATTGCTTGCTTGGACATAACTAACTGTATCAGTATGAATAAAACACGCTCCACATACCTGGTTGTCATCCGATTTCACGTTATCGCTCAGTTCCTGTCCTTGTCTCTGATCCTGAAAACGCACATGTTTCGAGGGGGATCTACTTCTACCTCTACCATATGTTCGTGTTGCAGCTACCTTCATATTACCTTTTGCTCTATCAGGACAAAATCTAGCTATGTGTTTTTTATCACCACAAATAAAACATGACCCTCTAAAAGGCTGTGGGCCTTGATGATTATACCTTCGAAGAGAAGGTGAAGGTGATCTCGACCTTGACCTAGATCTTGGTCTTTCATTGATCTTAAATGTCAAATTAAGAATATCAGTATATCTGGCTTCTTTGTACTGATCTGCTAATTTACTAGCCTGTTCAAGTGACTTGGGTTCCCTTTCTCTAAGGAAAAGTTCAAGGTCTCTATTACAAATAAATGCAAGCTGATCTCTAAGTATTAAATCTGCTAATCCATCATAAGTCTTATTAATGCCAGACATATCTACCCACCTTGTAAAATAACTTTTCATACGGCTGGTGAATTGCTGAAAAGTTTCACCTGAATCTGGCCTACACTTCTTATACCTTCTCTTAAATCCTTCTTCAGTTAACTCATATCTTTTGAGTAAAGCTGCCTTTAACATATCATAATTTAATGCCTCTTCTACAGGCATTAATGCATATACATCAAGTGCCTTACCTTTGAGAAGTGCGCTCAAATTAGTAGCCCAATCTTCTTTCTTCCATTTTTGAGCTGTAGCATACCTTTCAAACCTAAGCAAATAAGAATCCATTTCATCTTTACCTTCATCAAATGCTGGTATTTTTGGGGTCTTAGCAGTGACATAAGTTTTATCTTCCTTATGCTGCACTGCCGGCTTTATATTTTGCTCTGCGGCTAACCTTTCCATTTCAAATATATGTTTCTTTTGCTCAATGTCTTGTTGTAATTGCATTCTTTGTATCTCGCGTTCATGTGCTGCCTTAGCCTCGGCCTTAGCCTCCGCGAGTTCGCGTTCTTTTAATTCACGCGCTGCCGCGAGTTCGCGCTCTTTTAATTCACGCGCTGCCGCCGTTTCTGCTAATTCACGCTCGCGTGCTTGCGCCTCACGCTGTGCCTTTCTCTCGTCGCGTAACCTATCTTGCTGATCCTTAATAAAAGCTCGAAGTGCATCGCCTTCGTACCCTAAAGTCTCCCCTTGAGCTTTTAAATTTTCTAAGGTCTCCATTTGTCTAAGTCTCAGTGAAACAATTATAGTAAGAAGTTTGTTTCAATTATGCACAAGTTTCATAGGATAAGTCTCAGAAAAATCACTATTAAATGCCCTAAAACTAAAATTAACTCTTAGTTTACACTGAAGTCTAACACGAAATAAAGCATTCCACTAATATGAATACAATATCCACTAACTCTAGAAGAGGACAATAACAATGCTCAAAAATGATCATAGGCCAACGGCATCCATACTACAAAATAAACCCATACATCACTCCTCGTTGCCTATATCATAATTTGATTGTGTTGGGGTTTTACGACACGTCAACCCTTGAGAGTCATTTTGTGTCGTCTCCCAGAGAAAGGGAGAAAAGAGATAGAAGAGAGAGTAGAGGAGATGAAAGAGAAGGACAGGGAAGAAAGAGGAACAGGAAACCTATATCATAATATATCCACAGAAAATTACTCTTAACTGTGTTAATATCACACCTCTCCGAGTTATCAATGGAACATACACAACCCTGCGCGTTAGCTTATCCACAATAAAATATAAAGGGCATTCACGGTCAGATAAAAAGTGACCACTGGAAAATAAACAAAAAGCTTTTCCGACCTTATCCTTTCTTCACGCCTGCTGTGCTGTATCTGTTTATCTCACCATGTGACACACTACACAACATGATTGACCATGGTCCCGCTTGTCATTATCTTCTGGAATATACATAATTTGACAGTAACTAATTCCACATAACTATATATAACTACATACAAAACATAAACAACAAACTGTATTTAACACAATACATCTGATCCTCTGTTTGCTAGAATAACGTGTCCAAAGTCACCATGATCCCACTTCTGACACCATTGTCACGTGATCGGACGAGCGTTGGGCACGGTGACGATGGACTAGACGCAATCACAAGCAATCAGAGGATAAACACAACACTTTGTAAAATAAAAACAAGCATGTATTTAAAAAGTTCAAAAAAAAAAAACAAAAAAAAAACTATAATTAAAAGTTCAAATTTCCATGTTCCAATTTCTATGTCCCGAAGATTCCATAAACCATAGGTACTGTTAAACTTCATATCCTGAAAAATCTATTTAATTATATTTCCATAATTAAATATAATATAAATTTACATAACTTGAAACTTGTCCACGGATGTATCCTTCATGATATTTCCGGTTATCACTAACACTTTTTCCCATAGAACTTTGAACAAAGCTTGCCGGAAAACATTTGATGGTCAATCATAGTGACGATAACAGTGGTGAAACAGATACATGATACGGATATGGATATGGATACGGATACAGATACGGATACGGGACCTGAAAATAAGTATCATGTCCTAGAACTCTCGATATCAAACATGACAAGATATTTCCTTATAAATTTCCACTAGATATACAGAGTGTGTACGCCAAATGTTATAAATGCGACAAGTCCGTTGCAATTGATTATTATATAGCAAAATCAGATCCTAAAACCACATGGACGCTGTTAATGACATATAATATTGTAAAAACAAAATTTAACACAGGCAGACACACAGTCAGAATATATCTGACATTCATATTAATCGGAGGAATGGCATCTCGACGATTACACATTCCTACAGGAAGAACCCATGCGCCTTCCACTGTAAGAATCCCTTTAGAACGCTAAAGGCTAAAATAAATTATAACTGCCATTATACCACAATGATTACACGATCACACATCGTCCCCACGTAATCATTGGGTACAATATCAACATGCCATCGTCATAGCCTCAAACATGACTCCTCGCTGCTTGAGCCATTTCACCGTAAAATATTCTAGTAAACAGACTTGTGATTAAAATAAAAAGGACCTCTGTATATGTATTCAAGGTGAATATAGTCTTTGTCATTTGTGTAAATCGCGCTAACTAATGAATGTGTATGCAGTTAACATAATGCCTAACGGTAGCGTACTTTTACGCGTATATGTACGGTGTATGCGGTTAACATAACAACATAACGCCTAACTGTGTCTTACATTTAAGCGTATATGTCTGGTATGTACATGTCAGATGAGAATATGTAATATCCATTTATCTTATTCAAATAAAAATATTAATGATTGCATTCTGATCAGGGTCTTCAGAACCTATCAGACTCACCAGACTGATCAGGATCCATAGAATCGATCAAACTTAACCTCCCTATTCGGTTTATAGTTTACACACCCGACACGGCTTATTCGTCTGATCAGGGTCTACACATATAACCAAAGTATACACATCTGATCAGGGTCTATCTACTTATCATGCCGGGTTTGTAAGTACGAGTGATACATAAAATCGCAACGTAGTAAAGCAATAAATTTACCTACTCGAATTTTAGCTGCGGTAAAGACGAGCAAGAATATTGCAAGAATAAAATTAAAATAAATTATTGACTTACCATGGTCAGATTCCCCAGATACAACACAACATGAAGATTAATAAAAGGAAGACAAGGATCAGTCTTCGATGAAATGAATTTGTAGTGTGTATCGTTCTATTCCACCAGGGAACTTTTATAGTAATGTGGCACGTTTTGAAACATTGTGTCCACAAGTAATCCGTGAAATTCAAGATCTAAAAATAATATTCACAAGAATACCATGATAGTCAAGATTTAAAATAACCTGTTCGATTGTCCGAACGGTGCAAAGTTTCATACAGCAACTGCTAAAACTATGAAGCAAAAAACATTTTTCTCTCGGAACGCTACAAAACTGCAAAATTACGACAGAAAATTGTCTCCCCTTTCAAAAGATAGCCTTGAGACGAAAATCAATCCCAGAACAGTGAAGATATTGATCACCAAACCTAGGTTCACTCGGAATATATAGTGTTCTGGTAACCGCTCAAGTATATAGACGTGAATAATCAAATACACCCTCAGCATAACTATCTCGTGATTACCGTAATACCGTAACCTGAAAGCTGAAGTGTACCTACTTGCTTAAAAAGTAAAACTGTCATCATAATCAGCGCTCCAGTTACAAATGCATTAATCTAACCTGGTTAATAAAAATCGATACAAACTTCTTTTTATACTATGTACATGTAAAATATATTCAAGATAAAACAGGGACGTGACACTCGGATAATATTGCTAGTCTACCACCGTTTGTATTTGGAAACTTTAGGCACATGTGGATTTTGTTACTAAACCTGTATAGTGATTATGGTTATTAAGCATGGGGAAGAGACTGTTGAAAATGATTTAAATAATGACTGTAAATTTTAAATATACAAGAAGCCGTTCTTCCAAAGTACTCCCCAAAACAGTATATCTTTTTTGCATTTACTTGTGTAACGTATCGAGTGGTTTATATGAGCTCAAAATAATGTATATGATACATAAATGATGAATACTAAAACATGTATATGAGATGATACGGAAAAAAATATACCTTGCCTTATGGTTAGAAATAAAATTAATATTGCAATACTATTTACTGGAAACACTATTTCTCCCACCTTTGCCTATATAAGATAGGCTTTTGCCCATGTGAGAAACTTCTATCTCACATGACCACGCTGGTCCTAGGAACAGTCCACTTAAAGGTGGGAGAAAAAGAATCCATCATGAGTCAATCCATGATAGGGAAATCTCACCCTCGGGGTAGGAATTTCAAACAGGGACTCGGCAAGCCTCGTCTCTGGTTGAAATTCCAACCCCGAGGGTGAGATTTGCATATCCTGCATATCCTGCATGGACACTCATGATGGGTTATTATAATCAAATCACGGAGATATGAATCTCTTATGTTACAAGTTTAGCTCTATGGTCCGAGACCTTTGTGTAATTGTCAATAGTCCCTTAAAGAAAAGAACAGCAGCGACCCAGGCAATGATCTATGTAGCCTTGTAACCTCTGTATGACGTCGTTTTAACTATAGAAATCATGGAAACAAAGCAGCTTGCATAAGCAGCAGTCTGTAACCTTTCTGTAGATGAAATAAATGAGAACGCAGAAACTAAGTCACTTGCTTTTCTGCCTTAAGTCACAGTGTCTACCTTCTAGACCTGATATGACCATGTGATTATTGCCTTCTCACATGAACATATCCGCCAATTACAAACCGTGTGACTTCCGAAGATATACGAGTTCTGGCGGAGGCTTCCGAGTTTTGGTATCATGCACGTGTGCACATTCACAACAAGCATCTGCTGACTTATTACTTGATAGGTGTTAACTTTATTAATAATTTATAATGGCATTTTCACTGAACAGTACAGAGGCGATTATTGTTGTTGAGATAAGAACCATAGACGAAATAGTGTTCAAATATCAACCTAGCAATTGAAAAAACATTAATTATGTGTAGGATTTGACGAGGCGGAATTGTTACCTATTTACGGTAGGATACTTTCCGGGAAAACTAGAACAGAATATCTGTATTATGAATGAAACTGAACCTCCTCTGGCTATATGCGCGATACTTGTATGCGGAACATATTTGCTGGAACCATTTCCCAACATGACGTAAAGATGACAGAAATCTAAATGGGCAGAAATCTAAATTAGTAAACATATAAGAGGGCCAAGATGGCCCTGTATTGCTCACCTTTGTACCAGATAAGTTTAGAGTCAGTTGGCTTTTCGTTGCAGGAGAAACAAAATGGATCAAAATGGATTTTCAAGATAGCGGCCGTGGCAGCCATCTTGGATTTCCGATCGGAATAATTTTAGCTATTTTGACTACAAGTCACCCCGATACTTCCTACCAAGTTTCCAGTCAATTGGCCTTTCGATTCAGGAGAAGTTCAAAATAGATTTTCAAAATGGCGGCCATCTTAAATTTCTGATCAAAACGATATTAGCTATTTTTTTCATATACAAGTCGTTCTGATACTTCCTACCTAGTTTCGAGTCAATTGACCTTTCCATTCAGGTGAAGTTCAAAATACATTTTAAAGATTACGGCCATCTTGGATATCCTATCAGAACGATTTTAGCTATTTTTGATTTACAAGTCATCCTGATACTTTGTTACGATATAGAGCAGGCTGATGAGATTGTTGCACAATTTTTATATTGCATAAGGTACTTTTTCTACTCAATAAGTCCATTTTCTGTTGCGAGTCAGAATTGTACGATATTTACGTACCGCGAGAAATCATGAATCCTACGATTATTTTATTTCCAGTGCTTTTGCCAAATCTATACTCACTATTCGACTATAAATAAGCCCTACTAGTAAAATACGGCAAGGGGAGTGTGTGGGGGGGGGGTGTGGGGGGAGGGGGGCAACAACAAAGACTAAGCGTAGGTATGTCGTTCGTCTGACGTTACTGACAATGACCCAATCCTTATCAAATGCATGAAGTGTTATTGTTTATGTGTCTTAAGATGGCTGATGAGACCAATCTTAACTCTAAACTATCTGTTGCAGATAGAACAAGAGAGGTCTGAGGAAGAAAGCTCTGTTGGTGATGCCTTACCTCTGGCTTTCCGCTGCACATGTTTCTGCTCGGCTTCGCTTATTCTTTTTGCTTCGTATTCACCAGCACTCCTTCTTATGAGGCTACGCCACTTTGCTCGATCCTGTGCAATCTGTTCCCACGATTCTGTTGGTATGTTGAAGTCTTTAAGGGAGGCTTTGAGGTGTATCGCTTCAGGCATTCTGGTAACATGGCCTGCCCATCTTAACTATGCCAATTTCAGAAGAGTATGTACATCTGCATCCCTGTCCTTTTCGGGACTTCTTTGTCTGGAATCCTGTCGTTTGCCACTTGATCTAAGACAGCTTGTATGGAAGTTGTTCAGTCTTTTGGCATGTCGTTAGTGAACTGTCCAAGTTTCGCATGCGTATAATAGTGTTGGCAGCACCACAAGTCTGTAGACTTCCAGCTTTGTGTCAAGTCTGATTCCACTTCGATCCCAAATACTTCCACGTAGTCGGCCAAGTGCTGCACTAGCTTTTGCAATCCTGGCATTGAATTCATCATCAATGTGCATAACTCTAGACAATGTGCTTCCAAGGTAGGTGAACTTGTCTACCACTTGCAATCGTTGACCTTTCATTATGATGGTAGGCTCCTTGTAAGGCTTTCCAGTTGCTGGCTGATATACTACCTCAGTCTTTTTATGCTGATTGTGAAATCATAGCTGTCACATCATTCGGATACTTGATCCACACCTTTTTGCATTTTCTTTTCTGTTGGAGCACCCTTTGCCATGTCATCAGCTAACGGGAACTCATCTAGCACCTCTATCCGGACCTTGGAGTCTTTAAGTTGAAAAGCTTCCAATCAAAGCGATACCTAATAGGTATACCATTGTCACCATCCTGGAGAACATCTGTGAGCATGGCAGAAAACATCAAGCTGAAAAGTGTTGAAGCTAGTACACAGCCTTGCTTAACTCCAGTTGTCACAGGGAATGGATCAGAAAATTCGCCATCATTTTTTACCCTTGCAAGCATAGCATTGTGGAACTGCCGCACTATTGCTATGAATTTGTCAGGTTAGCCACACTTTGCCATAATTTGCCAAAGTCCCTCACGACTGTTTGTGTCAAATGCTTTGGTAAGGTCGACAAAGGTCATGTAGAGGTCCACATTCTATTCCTGGCATTTCTTCTGAAGTTGTCTTGCTGTGAAGATCAAGTCTATTGTTCCTCTGTCCTTCCTGAATCTACACTGTTAGTGGATCGCTCACTGTCGATGGCGCCGATGTCGGCAACCGGTAGGTCGGTCACGGGAGAGCCACGTCGACGTCAGTGACGGATTAATCATGAAGTCGATGGCTCGGCTGCGACGTCAATGACGTCACTCTACCTGGGGCGTACGTCGTCATTGTAGAATAATAGTGTAAATAGTATAGAGTCGCATAGTAGCAAGCTCTATCTTGTGTTATTGTAGAATGTATAGTAAGGGTGGGTGTGTTCATTTTTAATAGGTGGTGGCCCTCTCCTTCAACGGTCAGAGCTGACATGTACTAGCCGCCGGGACGAAACAACTCATTATCGACTCGTCACTATTTATGGTCTATCCAGATAGACCCAGGCCGTCGGCCTAATGAAGGTGTCAGAATTAATCTACAAATAAAAATTCTTACTGAAGATTGTTCTTCAAAATTTGTCAAATCGCGCGCAAAATATAGTGAAGTCTTACTGACCTAATATAAATAAATGATAAATGTTGATATAAGGAACAGTGCACCACCTTAGGGGCGGTGTCTTTGTTAAACGAGCATAAAGTTAGCAGCCGGTTGCCGGACGCCGATTCAGTTGTCGGTTCCCGATTCAGCTGCCGATTCAATTGCCAGTTGCAGATTCAGTTGCCGGTTGCTGATTCAGTTGTCGGTTGCTGATTCACTTGCCGATTCAGCTCAGCACTATAACAGACCCCGGTTGTATAATCTACATCCTGCATGCACCACTTTATGTAGTGAAAAGAGGAATCTACGGAGGCATATAGTATTTTTAACGGCTTTGCTGATTTAACTCATTTAAACTTTGACTACTACTGAAATCATCGTATTAAAGTACTTAGTTGTATAAATCTGTGAACTAATATCCAACGTCTAAAATGCCAAAAGAATCAGATAAAGAAGAGAGGATCAAAGATGCAAAGAGGACGATAAATGAAAGAGAATGGTCTTTACTTTAAATAAACTGTATGATGTGGGTACTCTTTTAAAATTCCTCATAGAGGCGATTCTAACGAGTAAACCCCATAACAGATTTATACAGTTTATATATTGAATACAAAACTTTATATACTGAAAAGAGGAATATACAGGGGTAAAGAATATTACGTATTGTAATAGATTGGATGTTTGAACTCATTTCAACTTTGACTGCTACTGAAATCTTTGTACTGAAATCGTAAGTTATGTAAATCTGTGAACTAAAATTCCAAGGTGTTCACATTGCTTGCAGTAAAAAATATCAAAAGAATTATACAAAGTAAAGAGCATCAACGGTGCAAAGAGGAGTATATTCGAAAAAGCCGGAATTTGGCTTTATTCTCAATAAAACTCTTTTAAATTGTCTCATAGAAGCGATTCTAACGAGTAAACGCAACACATAGTTATTTGGAGAAATATAGAAAATTAGGCCTAAATTATCCTGGTATTTTACTGTTATTCTTTATAAGAGCAAATTCTTGTTAACAGCAAACATTTTGGGAACAAATGCTATCATTATAAATAGAGTCCACTGTAATTTAGATAGCCTGGGACCATTCATTCACCAGTTGCCGATTCAGTTATCGGTTGCCGATTCAGTTGCATATTCAATTTCCAGTTGCCGTATTGTTGCCAATTGATTTGCCAGTTGCTGATTTGCCGATTAAGCTGCCGATTCAAAACCTAGTATCCCATTTGATATCTGCATGTGTGAAACCTCAAAAATGCGTTTATATAGTTTACACACCCCATAGCTCTTAATGTACATAGGAGCGGAAGGTTATCAAACCACCGTGTCTAGAGACAGCATATGGAAAAGAAGAGCCCATCCTACTCCTTTCGCCGTTTAAGCTTTTCCCGTAGCAGAGTGAACTGAGGGATTCTATGGTAACCAGGGTCACCTCATAACCAGTCACATGCACGTCCTGTCATACCGTGTGTGGATTTTGTGATCCAAGACAAACAAAACATTTCTGCCTCTATTGTGACTCAAACCACGGACCCTTGGGCTTCGAGTCAGACATCTTATCCATTTGGCCAGACACTCCAAACAATCAGTTTATACCAGTGATAAACCATAGATGATCAGTTGCGGATTTAGTTGCCGGTTGCCGATTCATTTCAATTGCAGATTCAAAGCCTGGTATCTCATTAGATATTGTTTATCTGTATATTGGAGACCTGAAAAAATGTGTTTATATAGTTTTAAGACGCCATAGCCCCGATGGAATAGGGGCGGACGTTTATCAAACCACCGTATCTAGAGTCAGCATATGAAATGCCCTTGCCTGTAGGCCCGTATGTAGAAAGTCGTGGAAAAAGTCTGTTGAAAGCATTCTTACAAAAATGTTTCCGAGTAACAAAACTTTCTGTTGTCACATAAATTTTGGAAGTGATCCTTCTGAGACGTACAACGAATACATAAAGTGAGAATGAGTTTTTTTTTTGTTACAAATTATATTTTGTCGTCTACGAGTTATCTCCCCTTGCCCCGAGACTACTAAACGTGTATTTAATCAGAAAACATCAGTATAAAATCAGAGGTGAAAGTGATCATTCCTGCACTTTTAATAAATGATCGGAATAACAAGGCTTTCTGTTACGATCAAAATTTGTCTCCAATGGTTTATCTGCTCTTTTTCCTGGGCTGTTTACATGTATAAAATGGTAGAAAATGCTGTATAGAATCAGAAATGAGAGCTACTTTCTGTAATTACTAAAAGTCTGTCTCGAAGGTGTTATCTGTTCTTGCCCCGAGGCTTATATACCTGTGCAAAATCATGACTATACTGTATAAAATCTGAGCTAAAAGTGATGAGACTTACAGCAAATAATCAGAAGAGGCCGTTTGTTACTTCCAAATCTTATCCCCTACGAATTACTTGCCCTTGTTTGGCATCCGGCAACTGAATCGGCAAACAGTAAATGAATGGTCCCAAGATATCGAACTTACAGTGAACTCTATTTACAACGACAGTATTTGTTCCCAAACATTTTCCTGTTCAAATGAATTTGCTGTTAGAACAATCAAGAAAAAGAGCGTTATTTTTTTCCACACTCTAAGGAATACTTTCTTATTTTTTTGATAGAATATATGTTGTGAGTACTCCTTAGAATCTAAAGTTCATTCTGTCAGAAGCCATATCATTCATAATGTAAACGTGTGTGCTTTTGTGTTGCCTTCTCGTTCTCCTTCTTTTGGTCGCTTGGGATGGTTGTGGTGTTTGATTGTGGCCTTTCCTGACTAACTCTGTTGTATTACTATACCTATATAAAATTAGATCAATAACTCCAGACAGGTAAACTAGATAATAATTAAGGTCTAATATTCTTCTTTTTTCTCAAAGAACTACATGTTGTGTGTATTCGTTAGAATCGGCTCTCCGAGGCATTTTAAACTAGTACCAACAATATATGGTTTATTTAGAATAAAGACAAATTCTCCCTCGATTATCCTCCTTATTTGCAAAGTAGTAAAACAGGGTTACTCAGGAAAGTCCACAAACAAACATCACAACCACTCCAAGCTGTTAAAAAAAGAATGTAAGACAAAACACACACAAAAACACAACAGCGCGCATATGTACAACACAAAACCGACAACCATATGAGAAACCGTGGTGCTCTTTACTTTGTCTGATTTTTTTGGCATTTTTAATTGCAAGTAATGAGGGTACCTTGCAATTTTAGTCCACAGATTTATATAACAAAGTATTGCAATACGAAGATGTCAGTAGTAGGCAAAGTAGAAATGGGTTAGAAACATCAAATCCATTAAAGTACGCTCTACTGCTGTTAAAAAGTATTAGCTCTTATAAAGAATAACAGTAAAATATGAGGATTATTTAATCCTAGTTTTCTATACTTCTCCAAAGAACTGCAAAAAGTATCCACAAAATATATTTTATGTAGAATAAAGACAAATTCTCACTACTTAAAATGTTGTATACAGGGATTATTATATGGAACTGGCAACGGAATTGGCAACTGGCAATTGAATCGGCAACTGAATCGGCAACCGGCCACTGAATCGGCATCTGGTAGATGAATGGTCCCAGGCTATCTAAATTACAGATAACTCTATTTATAACGACAGCGTGTGTTCCCACAATGCTTGCTGTTAAAAAGTATTTATTGTAAAGAACAACAGTAAAAATATGATATAATTTAGGCCAAATTTTCTTTATTCCACCGAACTACATTTTGTGTTTACACATAAGAATAGCCTCTGTGAGACATTTCAAAAAAGTATCCACAACATATAGATTATTTAGAATAAAGGCAAATCTCGGCACTTGCAATTATCCTCCTCTTTGCACATTTGATGCTCTTTACTTTGATTCTTTTGGCATTTTTACTGCAAGTAATCAAGTAATGAAGACACCTTGGAATTTCAGTCCACATAAATATATAATTAAGTATTTCAATACGAAGATTTCAGTAGCAGTCATAGGTGAAATGAGCAAAAAAAAAGTCCAATCCATTACAATACGTAATAGTCTTTATCCTGTTTGTTCCTCTTTTCACTATATAAAATGTTGTATACAGGGTATAAATTGTATGGATCTGTATGGATAAATTGTATGGATAGTACTGAGCTGAATTGGCAACTGAATTGGAAACTGGCAATTGAATCTGCAACTGAATCGCCAATCGGCAACTGATTCGGCAAATGGTGAATGAATGGTTCCAGGCTATCTAAATTACAGTGAGCTCTATTTATAACGATAGCAGTTGTTCCCAAAATGTTCGCTGTTAAAGGGAATTTGCTGGTATAAAGAATAACAGTAAAAACGAGGATAATGTAGGCCTAATTTTCTATATTTCTCCAAATAATTACATGTTGTGTTTACGCATTAGGTTTGCCTCTATGAGGCATTTTGAAAGAGTACCCACAATATATAGTTTATTTAGAATAAAGACAAATTCTCACTTTATTAAGTGTTGTATACAGGGTAAAAATTGTATGGATCTGTTATAGAAATGAGCTGAATTGGCATAACTAAGTATTTCAATACAAACATTTCAGTAGCAGTCAAAGCTGAAATGAGTTAAAAACATCCAATCCATTAAAATACGTAATATTCTTGAACCCTGTAAATTCCTCTTTTCACTCTGAGCTGAATCGGCAACTGAATCACCAACCGGCAACTGAATCGACAATGGCCGTTGAATTGGCAATTGAATCGGCAACTGAATCGGCAACCGGCAACTGAATCAACAATGGCCGTTGAATTGGCAATTGAATCGGCAACTGAATCGGCAACCGGCAACTGAATCGACAACTGGTGTATGAATGATCCCAGGCTATCTAAATTACAGACATTTATGATAAAGAATAACAATAAAAATATATGGATTATTTCGGCGTAATTTTCTGTATTTCTCCAAAGAACTTCATGTGATGTTCATTCGTTAGAATCGCCTCTATGAGGCATTTTAAAAGAGTACCTTATTTAGAATAAATACAAATTCTCACTATATAAAGTGTTGAATACAGGGTAAATATTGTATGTGTCTGTTATAGAAATGAGCTGAATCGGCAACTGGCAATTGAATAGACAACTGAATCGGCAACCGGCAACTGAATCGGCGACTAGTGAATGTATGGTCCCAGGCTATCTAAATTCAGTGAACTCTATAGCAACAGCATGTGTTCCTAAAATGTTTGTTGTTAAAAAGTAAAGAATAACAATAAAACATGATATAATTTATGCCTAATTTTCTCCAAAGAACTACACGTTATGTTTATTCGTTAGAATAGACCGTATAAGGCATTTCAAAAGAGTGCCAACAACATATATACTGGGCAAATCTTCTAACCGGCCACTTTTGTTTTCTTGGTAAATCCTATCAAATGTGAATGGATTGAAATAAACTTGGTCTAAAATAATTTTCTAGACGTTCTAATATAATAAGCTGGCAAAGATTAAGGCATTTTTGAGATTTAAAACGCAGTTTTCTTGCAAAATTTAAAAAGTATTAAATGCGCATGCGCAATCCTTATTCTATGAATTTCAATTCCAAAAAATAAACAGCCACAGTTGAAACTTCATCACTAACAATAAAAACATTAAAAACCGCAGCTTTGTCGAATTGCAAAGCAAGAAAATGACAATGAAGTTTCAAAATTTTGAATTTTGTAATTTTCCATTCACCTCAGTGGTAACTAAGTCAGTCCATAACGTAAGAACAATGCGGCTATTCCATTTCCGGTCTGCTCTTTTGAGTACTGCTATCCTGATGAGTTATTCAGTGAAAATTCTTAAAAGTTTATCAGCCACTATTTTTAATAGAAAACGTCAAATACCGTTTATATAAGCCAAATGGTGGCCGGTTAGAACTTTTGACTAGTATAGTTTATTTAATAAAGACAAATCCCGGCTCTTTCAATTATCCTCCTCTTTATACCTTTGATGGCAACTGGATCGGCAACTAAATCGGCAACCGGCAACTGAATCGACCTGGTGAATGAATGGTCCCAGGCTATCTAAATTAAAGTGAACTCTATTTATATTGACATCATTTGTTCCCAAAATATTTGCTGTAAAAAAGAATTTGCTGTTTTAAGGAATAAAAGCCCGTTGCGGGCAAGCGTCCCCCGACGTCATGGCTTTGTCAGTAAAGGGTTGTGACTTTTAAATCCGTATGATAGGAGGATAACCCCAAAACCACATGCACATCGTCAGACCATGTAGAACAAATATGCCATGTAGATCAAATAGTTTCAAAATGATTGGTAGAAAATTGTAGGAGGAGTTGCGCCTACAAGGTCCAATACTAATTGGACCTGGAAAAAACAAAGTCAAAAAAAGTGGAAAAAGTCGATAAAAAATAATTGAAAGATAACCCCAAAACCACACGCACGTCTTCAGACCATGCAGAACAAGTATGCATAGTTTAAAAATGATGGGTGGAAAACTGTAGGATGAGTTGCACCCACAAGGTATATATTCTTATACTAATCGGGACCTGAAAAACGTCGAAAAAGTGGAAAATATTGATTAAACATGATGGGAGTATGACCCAATAAGCAAATGTACATTTTCAGACCATGACAAAAATATCTGCAAAGTTTCAAAAAGTTTGGTATAAAACTATAAGAAGAGTTACCGCAAGTTACCCATTTCATCGTGTCAAAACTAAAAAAAACTAAGTTGAAAAAAAGCAAAAAGTTAAAACAAAAATAATGGCAGGATAACCCGAAAAACCACATGTACATCTTCAGACCATGTAGAAGAAGTTTGCATAGTTTCTAAATGATCAGTAGAAAAGTCTAATAGGAGTTGCGCCCACAAGATACCTATTCTAATACTAATCGAACCTGGAAAAAACTAAGTCGAAAAAGCGGAAAAAGTTGACAAAAAATAAAGGAACGATAACCCCAAAACCTCGTGCACATTTACATGCGATGTAGAATAAGTACGCATAGTTTCAAAATGATCGGTAGAAAACTCTAGTAGGAGTTGCGCCCACAAAGTATCAATTCCAATAGTAATCGAACCTGGAAAAAACTGTCGAAAAAGTGGAAAAAGTTGATAAAAAAAAAAATAACGGGAGGATAACCCCAAAACCAGATGCACATCTTCAGACCATGACAAAAACTCCTGCAAAGTTTCAAAAAGATTGGTTAAAACTGTAAGAGGAGTTGCGTCCACAAACTACCAATCTCATTGTGTCTACAGACGGACGGAAGGACGGACAGACGGGCGGACGGATGGACAAACCCATTTTAATAGTCCCCTTCGACTAACTTGTCGGGGGACAATAATAGTAAGACATTATATAATTCAGGCCTAATTTTCTATATTGCTTCAAATAATTACATATTTTCGTTTACTCGTTAGAATCGTCTCTATGAGGCATTTCAAAAGTGTCTTTAAATTAAGACAAAATTCTCTTTCATTTAGCCCCCCGCTTTGCATCTTTGATGCTCTCTACTTTGTCTGACTAGTTTTGCATTTTTACTGCAAAAAAGGTAAGAGAAAAGTCCAGGGAGTACCACATTCACAAGCCGCAGCCCTTCCCAGACCAAGAGGAAGAGGAAACAGATAAACCAAACAAGCGCAAATCGAACAAACGCACGAAAAGCACCAAGATTAGCTGTCTCTTGCGCAAGCAAAGTAATCGCAATGCTAAAAGAACTGAAAAACACAAGAACAAAATAACACAAGGCAAGACTTGAAACAAATCGCCTCGTAGAATGAACCACAAAGCAACAAGGAGTAAGACTAACACCGGGACCACCGCCTTTGAACGGTCAGTAGAATAAACCACCGGGGAGGGGGGAGGGTTTACAGCTAGCCAAATTCACCCTGGGTCCCGATGCTACTCTTAATACAGAAATACATAAAAAATCGGTTCGCATAAAGGCTCCCAACACAGTCAATACATAAAAGCGAAAACATAAAAATCAAATTAATCACTATGATAAACAAAGACGACTACTCATGGCTAAATAGAAGGGAAGGCAATGATCAGGAATCGATACAATTATCCCACACCTCCCATCAGAGAGGTTAATTCTACTGTGTGCCAGAGTAAATGAAAACCAATAGTTGAACCACGGCGGGTCAAGCGAAAGATATATCGTCAAGCCCCAACCCACCGGTTAAAGATTTACGAAGAGGCCGTCATTTAATCTGAGGCCCGAAACGCTGTCGTGCAATTAAAGAGTAAAGCATAGCCATCAACAATGTTTGGGTTGATAACTAGGCATGCAGTCTGTCGCATAATATCAAGGCTAGAGCCAATTCTTCTATAACGGTTAATTAGTTTTCTGAATTGCTCCGAAGAGTTAGATTTTCCCACATTTTTTCTAAATCTGTACACTGATCACCGTAAAATTCTGGTTCCGATATACCTTGTTGCAGAAGTGTTTCAGACCGACGTTATATTTTCTACCAAGGCACTGTGTCTGCGATAAAATTTTGAAAACGCCTTACGAAGTTTAAAATAACGATAGCCCTGCATAAGAAGTTTGGCAGTAGGGGCTTTATTACGGCAGTTAACGTCACCGAGATTTGAAGAAGCTCTGGCAAATCTAATAAGTTGAAATATGTATTTCCTATATGAGGTACGCCGGGGGACATCGCCATCCAGAAAAGGGAAATCGACAATATCAAAATCAAAATCGTCCCGTAGTAATGAGGACACCTTGGAATTGTAGTCCACAGATTTATATAACTAAGTATTTCACGGTGGGTACCACTACTGGACCTGAGTGATTAAATCACCTGTTACGGGGCCTGTGCGATGTGGCAAAGGCGCCTATGTAGAATTTATTAAAGAAGTTGCCGATGGACGGCCCACTCTCGGTGGAAATTTCTGCAGTGAAAGTGTAAGTATATAGAACTTGTTAGTTCATGGAACACAAGAGATAACAGCGTATTAGGTGTGACCCTAATGTTGTTTTTAAGGCTCCCTTACTTTCCCGGATAGGAAAAGTCCTTACTTTCCCGGATAGGAAAAGTTACGACATGGAAATACTTTACTTAAACACACGTACATTTTATTTGCTTTGTTTCATCATTCCCTCACCTCTTCTGTGGGAAATCATTATTTCGGTGTTATTCCATTTTCGCATAAATATTTTGTGAAAAGTCTGGCTGTATGGTGCATAGATCGAATATTACGATTGTGTTTTCGCCCTGCTACAGAATTTGTAGAAGAACGAATCCAGTGTTATCTTGAATAAACGACGTTTTATCTGGCACGGGCTACGTTGTGATCTATTGGCAACGGATCCTGGGCGATTCTGTCCTTAATATTTTTTCTCTCTATTTCTATCGAATGAACATTAAGTAGTCATTTAATGCAATAATCCGGGGTTCCTAAACATCGGAAAGGAACGGAAAGACGCAAAGGTGCGCAAAAGGACGCTAAAATGTAGCGAAAAGACCCATTTTATGAGTCTGTTTAAATATGCTTTAATATAAGATTACATCTTATATTCAAGTTTTATGCCTGTAAAATAAGTACAGGTATTCTAGAAAGTTTCAGCTAGCGCCTCCCACCAACATTTCTAAACTAGTCTGTCTGTTTCATATGTTGAAGTGCATGTTATAAATTTAGGTGTTAGAATAATTACAAAAGCTTTTTATTATTAATATGTTACTTTAAAGGTTTATGGCTAATAGGAAACGCACATGCTATACCCGTAAAAAGACGCAAACAATGAGCAAAAAGGAGCAAAAAGACGCAAGACGATAGTACAAGGACTCAAGAAGGCGCAAAAAGACGCTAAAATAAGCAAAATACCCATTTTATGAGTTAAAGTCATAATCCATTAAAATATGTTTTGACATAAAATTACATCTTATATGCAAGTTTTATGCCTGTAAAGTAAATACAACATCTCTAAAATAGTCTGTCTGTTTTACACGTTGAAGTGTTTCTTATAACTAAACGTTTTATTTAAAATGGTTGTAAAAACTTTTTATTATTAACCCATTTATGCCGAATGGACTTTTCTTACCATAACTTTTTTTTATTCATTTCCAATAGAAGGGACGTCTGGTTAGATTTTATTATTACCATTTATAGAAATGCATGTATTTGATGCAAACGGTGTAGACCCTGACCAGATATTGCGTTCTGTAATTCTGTAATTAATTAGAGCAAAACATAGATAAATGTCAAAATGGAATATCTTCCGAACCGAACCGAGTGGAGGATGCGTCGGTTCGCTCGCTGAACTAGTTGCAGCGCCGAAGTTGTGAATTACTGTTGAACTCTTGTTGTTGAGACTCAAATGGATAGATTCCTTTCTTTGTTATATAAAACAGCAAGTTTTGTTAATGGTGAAACTTTGGAGTGAGCCCCAGTTTTATCTGGTGTCCCTCAGGGGACCGTTCTTGGTCCATTGTTGTTCTTAGTGTACACAAATGAGATTTCCACTGACATTGGCTCAGAAATAAGACTGTTCGTAGATGACTGCGTTGGTACCGGGAAATTAGAGATGCAGAGCACTCATTGAAACTGGAGGGGAATACAGCTAGATTAGGATGTTGGGCAAAGGGTATGAGATTTCTGCTCGTTAAATGCAATATTATACAGATGACTAGGAAGAGAATCAATAAAATTGAGGTTTCTTACACTTTAGAGGGAACGGTCCTCGAAAATGTGGAGTCCATTAAATACCTTGGCGACACATGACTTTAGATGGAATACTCATATTAGCAACATGTGTACTAAAGCAGACAGAACACTTGGTTTCCTGAGTCGAAATTTTTATAAGTGTCCTCAGGATGTAAAAGAGGCAGCATATAAAGGACTTGTTCGCCAAATCTTGGATTGTGTTAGTTGTGTCTTGGACTCCCAGGGAGGGGTCCTTTAAGAAGAAATTGACAAAGTTTAGAATAGAGCTGCTAGATTCGTAACAATCAGTTATTGCTTTAAAACAGGGAGTATGACTGGAATACTAGAAAAACTAAGATGAGAAACTCTCAAGAAGAGGAGGCGAGACTGAGGCTTATAGTATTGTACAGAGGTCTAAAGGGTGCCACAAGCGTTCCAACAGATGACCTTATTCCCCCAATTACGCGCTGCAGAATTCATCACTCATTGACATTTCAGACCCTTACAGCAAGAACTGATATTTACAAAGGATCCTTCTTCCTTCGGACCTTTAGAGATTGGAATGCCTTTCCAGATTCGATAATTTCCTCAGCTGACGTGTAGAGGATAGTGTAGCTAAGTTTACCTCTTTGGTGAGAGCTAGGAAATAACTTCCCATGTCTTAGGTCCTGGTAAATGAACGTCATTTGACGTGTCACAGGTAATCAAGTCTGATTTTGATTCATGATCTTTCAATTACAGATATAAAATTGCAATGAATAACTTTCCAATTTAAGATAGATGCAACTGCCGCAAAGTGATCAAAGATGGAACTGCATACAATACAATACAAGCGTGGGTACTCCCCTAAAAAGTGCACAGGAACAAGTCGAAATGGCTTCTTTATTCCACTGTGTCCCATGTCCTGTTAACACAGTACAGATTCGCATAGAGGTAGGTGCCATATTCGCTTAGGAGTACTACTGTCTCGTTTTTCGATTATTGTTTTTATTTCGTCACAGACTGTTATGTCAAAAAACTAATAAAATGACACAGACAATAAGTCTACAGTCTAGCGTACCTCACACATTGCGCTTTATGACTGCAGAAGACAATTTGATGGTACATTACGCAAGATCGATTGCCAACCACCTTGATCGCTTCCAATAATTCGTCTTCGTTAGCAATGATTTCGCATTGCATTGCATCATTATTTTAACAAATAAACAATTGGATTTCTTTAAAATTCCGTGCACTCCTAAACGGTACTAACCTTTTCCCTTTTCTCCCAGCTTTTGTAAAATGGTCGCTTTTGGACAATAAAATCAAATATCAACATAGGCGCATTTCCCTCATCGCCCAGGCCCCGTGAGAGGTGAATTGATCACTTAGGCCTTGTAATGGCTACCCACCGTGTATTTCAGTAGTTGTCAAAGTTGAAATCAGTTAAAACATTTAAAAAATAATAATACTGTACACCCCTTTATATTCTATTTTTCACTATCTAAACTGGTGTATGTAGGGTATATATTGTATGGATGTGTTATAGTAATGAGCTGAATCATCGGCAACTGAATCGACAACTGGCAAATGAATCGGCAGTCGGCAACTAAATCGGCAACTGAATCAGCAAACGGCAACTGAATCGGCAATCGGCAACTGAACCGACAACCGGCTGCTAACTTTATGCTCGTCTTAGTTAACCTACGTTAGGAAGGGTATTCCTTTCACGTCGGCACGACAGCGATCACCGCACTCGGTCGGGCGTGTACTGGTGGTTCACAAATCAGCCAGATTTACTTAATTATAAACCAGCATACTTTGATCGTGTCATGATTCTTGTCGAGGCCAAAATGAAGGGAAAAAGGTATGATTATCTTTATAAGTTTTGTAATATAATTTAAATGGCGTTACTGTGTAGTTGATACAGTAAGGCGTTACCCACCTTAAATCAATAGGAAGTCACCCTCGTTCCGTCCTGACCGCTTTCGAGCGTAACATACTTCCTATCAAGCTTCGAATCAGTTGGCCTTTCAGTTCATCAGAAGAAGTTTAAAACAGATTTTCTAGATGGCGGCCATCTTTTATTTCCGATCTGAACGATTTTAGCTTTTTTTGATCTATAAGTCACCTCGATATTTGTTAAGGAGAAGACTGTCGAAATAGATTTTCAAGATGGCAGCCGTGGCGGGCATCTTGGATTTCCGAACACAATGGTTCTTAGCGGGTTTTCTTTTATCTAAAAGGCACCCTGATACTTCCTATTAAGTTTCAAGTCAGTTGGCCTTACGGTTCATTAAATAAGTGTCAGTCTGCTGTTTTGACTATGTGCCATGGTAACCGTAAATTTTAAAATAGGAAATCTTAGCGACATCCCCTGCAAAGGCACGGAGTTGATTCCATTCATTAATGCAAGCATGATCCTTGGATGACCCTCTAACAAATTTGTGTTTTTTTATCCTTGTGGCTCCTGAATTTAGGTAAAAAGGAAAAATGGTAAAACGATAACTTCTCCATAACCAGTCAACAACTGAACTTAACTTGGCACAATTATTGCTTAGGTAATCATTTAATGTGGTTCAGGCATATATACTGTTTTGATTGGTTGCCCTGCAAACCGTTTATTTTATAAGCATTTTTCAAATAACATCTCCGGAAGCACTGAATAGATTTTATCGCAATAATGCACGCCCTCAATGAAAAGGGTTCAATGATGTCTTCTCCATAACCAGCAAAGCAGTTTGAACTACACTTGATACACAAATATTCCTTCGATGATTTTACCAAGTTTATATTTACGAACATCCGCTATTTAGATTGGTTGCCCTGGTAACTATTAGTTTTAAAATAGAAAACACATCATAGAGGAGTATTCCTGGTTTTATGGGTGGAATAAAATTATGAAAAGACAAAAATAAAATACCTAAACAAACAAACACTGCTCATTAAATGGCAGAGAAAGCTACAGGAAACAGGTGACCTTTGTAATGGAGAATTTATATTGCAACTTGCCACCAATTCAGTAATGTGGACTTATATCAATTCTGTTCTATCTGTGTTTCTAAAAGTTTTGGGGTATTTTTTTTTTTTTATTTATATATCTAGTTTTCAGTTTGCATAGACATAATTTGGTCTCATTTTGACCAAACAAGCAATGAATAAATGGAATTAAAATAATACTTGCATGATCATTGGAACATCCTCTTAAGTTTATGGTTTTATTTGTATCGATCCAGCAATTCGGTTCCTTGGTAAAAACAATACTTCTCCGGACCCTGTGAAGCAATTTGAAGTAGACTTGGCGTTAATGTTCCTTAAGCGATTTTACCAAGTTGTTGTTTAGTGCATATCAGCTATTGGGACTTGCATACCTGCTGTTCGGATTGGTTGTCATTCAATTTTAAATTAGACATCATCAAGTATTAGTTTCATATTCGTTACAACTAAACTGCCCAAGTTATTTATACTAATCTTGGCTAATGTGATCCTCTATCAAATTTGTTGTTTCTTTCTTATGCTCATGCACTGTGTTGGTTAGTGACTATGGCAAAATAGGAAATATTTACCGTGACACCTCCTCCAAAAGGGACTGAACATATTTTGGCAGCAACGTAAGTAAATGTACCTTATGAAGTACGCCCTGGGAACACTAAGATCACCCTGCAGATCCGCAAAATCAGAATTCTCTGATTTTCTATGAAAATCCAAAGATGTAAGGATTCTTCAGATTGACAGCGAAAATTCTGATCAGATTATGTAAATGCGCAGACCCATCTCGCTTGGTCACGCTATATGGTACATTTTCTCATGCTGCGGCTGTCATCAAAATAAATATTTTACTTTATTTTATGGCTCCAGTACTTTGGTTGTCACTGTAACAAGACAGTTTTCCTCAGAAACAAATGCAAGTATTTGAACCAAACATAGCAGTAGAGTTTCTTTGGTGGTCCTCGACCCAGTTTATATTTTGCGCGAATAGATTCTTAGTTTATTACCCTGCCATACTTGGCAGGTCAACTGTTACACAGCATCGAGCACAAGCTATAAAGTGAATTTGTTGTGGCTGTTTTACTCGGGCGAACGAGTTATGGCCCTTAGATCTCTTGCTATTTACTTGTGTACGCAACCAGAAAGCTGAGTTTGGTATTTTAGATTTCCCTTATATCCATCATATAAGGGACATTTAGTGTACAATAAACCTAGTCACACTTTTTATGAAGTCTCTAACAAGGGCTGGTACAGTTTGTCCGTATCGTGATATATGAGCTGTGGCTCTACGCGCATAGACTTCGCAGTGTATCGTGATATATGAGCTGTGGCTGTACGGGTATAGACCCCTGTGTATCGTGATATATGTGGCGCTACGCGCATAGACTTCCCAGTGTATCGTGATGTATGAGCTGTGGCGCTACGCGCATAGACTTCCCAGTGTATCGTGATATATGAGCTGTGGCGCTACGCGCATAGACTTCCCAGTGTATCGTGATACTGTAACATGTAATAGCAATTAGGGAATTAGTTCTTGTTCATATTAGTTCTACTGCGTGTAGTACGTGATTGTAATACGACTAACTTCAGACATAAAGCAGACAAACAAATAGTGCCATTGTTAGAGGGATTATTGCTCTCATCATCAATATCATTAGTACACTGCCGGTCGTATCATGGAAGCCTGCACAAAAATTGTAGTTTGTTTCTGCATTGCTTCTCTCAATAAGGCCAAATATTTTCTACTACATTACGCTATTAAGTCCATGTCCCCAAATATGGCGGCTTACTATAAACTCAGAAGTGTTGCAGATAATTCAGAACAATTCAATAAGATTGGTGTTGATGTTTTTCTATAGATTGGTTGATGTTGTTCATAAGACTGGTTGATGTTGTTCATGAGATGTTGGACGAGTAACATGTTTATTATAATAAAAGGATAGGACATAATGTAGATGTTATCGACATACGAGCTCGTAATGCGTGCTTAGTAGTTAATCTAATCAAGGTTAACAACGTTGCTGCCCCCGTCAGTTGTATGACGGAAGGTCGGGTCGAAAAGCCAATGACGGCTCAATCTAAAATCTTCTGCAGATGGCTTGTGTCTAGTCTTACTCCTCTGTGGTCGGGCTCATCGAGGTTTCACTAACGGTTTTCTTTTTTTTCTTCTCTTCTCTCTCTCCATCTTTTTTGTTTTTTGCACTAACTAGTGATAGTGTTGAGTGTTCGTTTGTATATTTTTTTGTGTTGATCTCCTAATGAGAGGTCCTCTATGCTGACCGAACGATACTATGTAGCTGAAACTGTATCAGGATAAAGGGAGAGGTTTGGCACCTTTAAAATCAACCAGGTTTAAGACCCGCAACAGATTGCTATTGGCTGTTCTAAGGTGGTAATTCTGTTCAAGTTTATATTCTTTTATTTGTTCTGTTTTCGATTTAGTGCCGTATTGTAATGTCGTTTTGTATCATTCAACCTTTGCCTTTTTGGGGCGCTGTGTTCCCTGTTTTACTTGTAGTCTGCTATGTGCACATCTAGTATTTATCTCTTTAATATACTGTTTTTATTTCCGTCTGATCGTCACCACCGAATTACCTAGACACATTTGCATTTTATCCGAATAAGATTGTCTGATGAAACACAAATCAATCCCTATTTCAAGAAGAGAGATTCTCATTGATCGTCGTCTGTAAAGATAACTTGATCGCTTCCTTAAACATAGCAGTATGTAAATATTCTATATTAGTTTAACCTCTTTTCTCACTTGTTCATTACTTACATAAACATCCGTAGATCTTTTCGTAAGTAGCCGACTCTTCGCACTCTGTTTCAGTATATAAGCTATCATCAAACGGACTTCGTGGTGTCGTTTATATAATAATAATAGTGATATGTCAAAGAAGACGTCGCATGTTCTTATTTTACCATACAACGTTTTCTTCTTTTGATTTACGATATATGTTTGTTCTTTCTTATAGGATGGAATTCAAGATCCCAACGTTTCCCAAGATAGCGTACATGATTTCAACACAGCACAAAATCATGTGACTTATCACCATGTGAGATCGAGAAGGAATCGAATCAGACATCTGTTGATGTTGTTCATGAGATGTTTGACGGGTAATATGAAATATCGCTCCAAACACCGGGAGACGGGTGTTAAAGAGATTGGAAACAGTGTTAGTGATATAGACATCTGGTCCAGATACGTTTTTCCTCCAACATTCTTGTTGTTTAATATTGTTTATTGGACATGGTATTTAATATTCAGTTGACGCCTAAACCACGTATATATAACCACGTATCTTATGTTTGACATTATTTTGGTTTGAACGGAAGGTTAATTGGATCGGATACATTTGCTAGGTTTCCGCCGTTTTTGACAAAGAGGACAACTTTTGTGACTTCCTGTTTGCTTTACTGCGCGTAAAATCTCCTGAAAAAATCTTTTCTAAAAGAAAAGAATTTGCTTATAAGATGAAACTCTTGCCTTTAAGAGTAGACCATTTTCAGGAGGGAAGAAACCCATTTTGACAGTTGCCTCCCTAGGGATACACTATCCCTCCCTCTTAAGTTACATTTATGCAATTACTTTCGAAAATTACCAACTCGCTGATTATTGTAGGTTGGGCGGAAGATCCAGCATATTTCAAATAGTGCCAGATAAATAAGACGTATTGCTATGGTCTATAGTTCTTCTTTGTTAGAAAACATTTGGGCACAGGGTGTTTATAGTTGCACTATTTCGTACAAAGCGTATTTGACACCTTAACATCACCCCACAATCACTGTAATATTGGTGATAGGCCATTCAAACTGGAGAAACATTCAAGCTAAACCATTTTTGACATCAAGTGATTCAACTATAAATCATTAAGATAAGCGTTCAGACTAACTGTCATAAAAATGAAGCAAACTATGGCCTCTATACGTATTGTTCACAATGCATTTTCTGTATTTTACCTGGTAACCTAATTTTAAACCTATGTCACACAGTTTCAGATTCAGGCTCGATTTAGAACTAATCACGAAAATCATTTTCACGAAGTTCAGGTCACAACTGTGGTCTCTCAGAGTGTACACAAGAATTTCCTAAGATTTGACCGAGTCATTAATTTTTTAGCTTACGGGGTCCAGTTTTAGAAGAAATCTAGACAAGTATTTAGTACGGGTTCCACTATACAAATTTTGCTAACCCTACAATCAGATTTACTTTGATATAGGAAAATAAAAGTAAAAAAGGAAGACATTTGGAATGCCTATATATAAAACAACTGTATAGCAGATACGCATACATTGCATTTCGCGAAACTGGCAGCGAAAACTTGCATGTTTCTACGGAGGTCTACTTGATATTTAACAAATTCCAAGTATACAAATCTTGCATATGTAGATTAACATCATAGAAAAGAAAAGAAATAATGTTCCAAACAGAAACCAAAATGTTTATTTTCTCCTGTGCATATGTAACTATGTAGCCAAAAGTGACACTGAGGCTGTTTTCTGCATTCAAGGGAGCGTACCCTGGTTTACTGCCTGAAACAAATTTTCAGAGTTCGCGTGCAAACTGTATTTCAAGTACACCTTCTCACCTTTTTTTCGATGACGTGTATATGAAGATCCATAGAATCGAATTGACAACAAAACTGGTCGGTTTTTGATTCAATATGGCGATAAACTTGAAAGAGAACGCTTCTTTTGGAAATTTCATAATATCATTTTGAATGACACATTTTTAATTTTCCAGACACGTTTCGGGCGTTCATGCTTATGATTTATCTATTATATTAATTCATATACACTTATTTGCCTAGTTCCGGGTTTTAGCTAATTCCGAATAAGGGGAAAATTCGTCATCAAATACACGACAGTGGTCAAATTTAAAACGGAAAAAATGGTAGGGTTCTGTTGTTCATTTCTTCTTCTTCATATATCAGAAATTAAATATGGAAAATATTACCTTATTGATGGATACGGTCCGATTTTCCCTAGCGACCCTATGGTTAACATAAATTTTGCAAATGTGTAAATAACATTCGCCTAGATATCCTTTAAATATACAGTCAATAAAAACATTTTTTTTTTTTTTCAATTATTGGGTGGAACATACTTTTCTGCTTAAATGCTCCATGCAAGGATTTTAAGCAAAACGCTTGGTTTCAACAATTAATCGATCGCTAATCTGTGCATCCGATTTGGTCAGTTCCGGGTAAGGAGTTTACACACGTTGTGTTTACACGTGTACATAGCGATGCAGTGTACGTAAAAGGATCCGACACACGTGACAGATGATTGAAGCAAAAATATGAGCCTCTTCACGAGATAACCTGCTTTATGCCATATGCGAACAACAAAGACACATAGTTTGTGCATCTGCAGTCTGATCAGCGCCGTTGTTGTTCGCTGTCTAGGCAGTATACAACCAAAAACTTTTGTTACGAGCCAGGCGTAACGAGAAAGAAATGAAAGTGAAACCAGCAACAAGCTTTAAATTATTAACAATATTTATTCACAAAAAAAATAAGACAAGATTCAAAACAAAAGAATGTAAGTAAACAGTACCTTTCAAGTTTATGTCACAAAGTCCCTCAAAAATAATCCACAAGAATTTATAAAACAAATCCTTTGAATATCAGTTTCTGATCCCACAATTTAAAGTTCCTGAATTCAGAATTTAAGTCCAGAATGAATAAAATATTAAAGTAATCCAGTATAGAATAATTTCCAGTGAAAGTACACAAAGATGCCCATATGAAAATCTTTTCTCCTTATATAATATCAAAGAACGTTCTAGAAAAAGAATTTACTACAAGCATCTCTTATTTTCTAGTTCCAATCAAGAAACTTCTAAATTTTCCATGACATGCCAAAAATAACTCAGTCCAGAATCAAGGACTGAAGGACTGATCATGTTATTGTAAACATGCTGTTCTAGAAAGTTATTTTTGGAAACGTAGTAAATAAAGCTTTTTATGGAAACATAGTAAACATGATGCTTAAGATGATTAAACACCCTATATATAAAACTTCCCCTCTTCAAGGAAAAGAAAAATTTATGTAATAAAGCTTTCTTTTGCCATAAAATTATCATAAAATGATATACTGATAAAGGCAATAATATTCTTATATACAGCAAGTTACAGGAAACCACGGATCAAGACATCATGCTCTAGACAAGGCATCAGAAATAATATTATCTTTTCCTTTGATATGCCTGATGTCAAGATTGTATTCCTGCAACAACAGGCTCCATCTGAGCAACCTCTGATTCTTGTTTTTCATCTTATGGATGAAAGTCAGCGGATTGTGATCACTGAAAACAACAATAGGTGAGGATGAAGAAGTTAGATAAACTTCAAAATGTTGAAGAGCAAGAATGAGAGACAAACATTCTTTCTCTACTGTAGAATAATTCTTTTGATGTTTGTTAAAGTTTTTGGAAAAGTAACAAACTGGATGATCCACACCACTGTCATCCTCTTGCAGCAATACACCACCCGCACCAACATCACTTGCATCTACAGCTAGCTTAAATTCTTTATTAAAATTTGGTGCCAAGAGAACTGGCTCACTCCTCAGTATAGCTTTTAGTTTATCAAAGGCATTCTGACAAGCACTGGTCCACTTAAACCTCATTCTTTTACTAAGTAAATTAGTCAGTGGCTCAGCAATGACAGAAAAATTATTACAGAATTTTCTGTAATACATACCAAGAAACCTTATCAGTTGTCTTTTGCATGTGGACACCGGAAAATCTGAAATAGCTTCAACTTTAGCTTCTATAGGTTTAACCTGACCTTGATCCACAACATGTCCTAGAAATGTTAAAGTTGCATGACAAAATTCACTTTTAGCAAGGTTTATTGTCAGTTTTGCTTCACTTAGTTTATCAAAGAATGCTTTGATAGTTCCAAGATGGTGATTCCATTCATCATTGTATATGATGGCATCATCGATGTAAGCCTCGCAATGCTCGATTCCAGCTATTATAGTGTTGATTAAGCGTTGAAATGTAGCTGGAGAGTTTTACATTCCGAAAGGCATTACTTTATAGTGATATAATCCATCAGGAGTAACAAATGCTGAGATCTCTTTGGCTCTTTCTGTGAGAGGAATTTGCCAAAATCCTTTCAGAAGATCAAATTTAGTTATATATTTTGAATGTCCAATTTTGTCAATACAGTCATCCATTCTTGGGATGGGAAAAGTGTCTGTTTTACTCAAATTATTGACCTTCCTGTAATTGGTGCACATCCGATATGTTCCATCAGGTTTTGGCACAAGAATGCAAGGTGAACTCCATTCACTTTGGCTTGGTTCAATGAAATCATTGTCCAGTAAATACTGAATTTCCTCCTTAAGATATTTTTGTTTTGTTGGGTTCATTCTATATGGATGTTGTTTGACAGGTTGTGAGTCCTCAACATTCACATCATGATAAAAATTTTCAGTCCTTGTAGGAATATCCGGAAATAAGTGTTCATATTCATGAATTAACTGTTTCAGTTCCTTTCTTTGGACTGGATTTAGGTGTGAAAGTTCCTGGTCGAGATCCTTTAGTATGTCAGAATTCTGGAGTTTTAATGAAGCAGGATCAGATTTGATCAAGTTCATATCTTCAGAGTTCATTTCACTTTGTTCCTGAGGGACTGAACTAACAACACTTATTGGTGTAACAGAAGAACTATCCCTATCTATGTATTGTTTAAGCATGTTTACATGACATAACTGTTTTTGTTTGCGTCTCCCAGGAGTGTTAACAATGTAATTTACATCACTAATCTTTTTGTCTACAGTGTAAGGGCCGTAATATCTAGCTTGCAATGGTTTGCCAGGAATAGGCAAAAGAGCAAGTACCCTGTCTCCAGGCATGAATTTTCTTTCTTTTGCATTTTCATCATACCAACGTTTCATTTTCCTTTGCGCTGACTTAAGATTGGTCCGAGCAGCTTCAAAAGCTTTAGACAGTCGGTCTTTAAAATCTGATACATACTTGAGTAAGTTCAGAGAACTGTCATCATTTGAGAGAAATTTCTTTTTCAAAAGTTTCAAAGGTCCACGCACAGTGTGGCCAAATACCAGCTCAAATGGGCTGAAACCAAGAGATTCCTGAACAGATTCTCTAACAGCGAACAACAACAAATGGATGCCCTCATCCCAATCTTTTTCAGTATCAAAGCAGCAGGATCTGATCATATTTTTCAGTGTCTGATGAAATCTTTCAAGGGCATCTTGACTTTCAGGATGGTAAGGTGACGATTTATATTGAGTAATACCCAACTCATGCATGACCTGCTGAAAAATTCCTGACATGAAATTTGAGCCCTGATCCGACTGAACAGACTTTGGGAGGCCTACAAATGTGAAAAACTTTACCAGAGCCCTAACAATGTTCTTAGTTTTAATATTCCTAAGTGGAATGGTTAATATTCCTAAGTGGAATGGCTTCTGGGAAACGTGTATAAGCACACATTATAGTGAGAAGATACTCATGGCCTGACTTGGTTTTGGGCAAGGGACCAACACAGTCAATAATTATTCTGCTAAAAGGTTCACCAAAAGCAGGTATGGGCTGTAAATGATCTTTTGGTATTGTCTGGTTGGGTTTTCCTACCATCTGACAAGTATGGCAAGATTTACAAAACTGAGAAACGTCGGATTTTAACCCTGGCCAGTAAAAATTGTAAAGAATTTTGTGATAGGTCTTGTTTACACCTAAATGACCTGACATGGGAGTGTCATAGGCCAAGTTCAAAATTTCAGGGCGATAAACCCTCGGAACCACTATTTGGTGGTTAACAGTCCACTCATCTACTGCTGAGGCATCAGGAGGACGCCATTTTCTCATCAAAATGCCATTTTTGACGTAAAAACAGACTGGGACTTGATCTATTTCTTTCTCATCAAAAGCCCTTTCAAGTAAAGACAAAATTTCAGGATCATTATGCTGTTCCTTGCAAAGTTGTGACCTTGACACCAAGTCATGACATTGACCTTGGTCATTTAATATTGAAGAGTAATGACTGGACTCTGACTTGTCACCTAAATCTGTCTGCTTGTCAGACAGCCTGGATGAAAGAGAATTTGTAATCTCATGTTTAAAAGACTGACCCAAAACGGTATCAGTTAAATCAATGTCCCCATCATTCTGTTTTGCTTTCTTTGCCATGGCCCTTGTAACGGCACAAGATGGGTAAAGATCAGGGATTTCCTGTTCAATTGGATCAGGTGGCTGATCAATACAAGGTATGTTAGTCAAAAGTGAGTTTACCACAACCTTATCTCCTGCTAAGTCATTGCCTAACAGTAAGTGAACACCTTTAAAAGGTAAAGAAGGTCGAATACCGACAGCCACTAAACCAGTCACCAAGTCTGAGGATAAATAAATGTTATGAAGAGGAACATTAACAAACCCACACTCTACACCCTGAATAAGGACACTTGTCCCAGAAGAAGTCTTCTCAGAAAAAGGCAGAGTATCTGCTAAAATAAGGGATTGAAAAGCTCCGGTATCTCGTAAGATTTTAATTGGGGTAGACTGGGCATAGTCACTATTTAGTGACACAAACCCATCTGATAAGAATGGTTCATAAATCTCCATAACAGAATCAGTCGCAGGCCTTTCGGTCTGGATAGGATCTTCCTCCTTAACACATGACAGTGGGTTTGACCGTAAAGAGGTAAGGCCTGTAGGTTTAAGCCCTTCTTGTTTTTCTTTCTTTCTTTTCAAATGTAAGCATTCAGAAATAATATGACCTGTCTTTTTGCAATAATTGCAAATTGGTTGAGATAAGGGATTTTGATTCTTGTTTTCACCAGAAGATTTGGGTTAAGGAGTAAATGTTTAGCTATAACTGCAAGATGGATTACTAGGACTATGTTTGAATCCGGATTGTGGGAAAAATGGTCTTCTAGAGGGATTTGACTTATTAATAAAGGAAACTTTATGTGTTAAAGCATAATCGTCTGCAAGTCGAGCTGCAGCTTCCTAAGTTTCAACTTGTTTCTCATCTAAAAAGGACTTAATATCTGAATTTATGCACCTTTTGAACTCCTCTACAAGCATGAGCTGCCTAAGTTTTTCATGATCAGAGCCAATTTTCTTTGAAGAGCACCACCTATCAAGTAACTGTTTTTTAGTTCTAGCAAATTCTACATGGGTCTGCTCATTTTCTTTCTTACAGTTCCTAAATTTTTGCCCGTAAGCCTCAGGGACCAACTCATAAGCCTTAAGAATTAATTCCTTTACCGTATCATAACTGGAGCTCTGCTCAACAGTCAGCTGAGTATATATTTCTCGAGCCTTCCCAATTATTACGCTTTGCAAAAGCAGGGTCCAATGCTCCTTTGGCCATTTTAAATTTTCTGCTACTTTTTCAAAATGAAGAAAATATTTGTCAACCTCTTTTTCTTGAAATGGAGGAACTAATCTGATGTGTTTGGTAACATCAAAATGAGAGCCAGAGTCTAAAGGTTGCCGTTTTACTGTCATATTTTGCATTTCTAATTCTTTCATTCTTAAGTTATATTGTCTTTCTCTCCTTTTCTTCCGTTTCTATTTTAAGTTTTTCTTGTTCTACTCTTAATTTTTTAAACTCGATTTGCTTCTGAATCCCAAGCTCTCGCATTTGCAATCCTGTCTGAGTAACGAGAACAAGAGACAGAGCAGAAGAATCAAGTATTTCATTATCAACCAAAAATTGGACCAAAATATTTTTTATTTCCTGTTTTAACATTGACTTATTGATGGTAGTCAACTCATAATGAGCAGCAATATCCAACAAATCTGACTTTTTGGCCAAATTTAACAACTCCTGCGAAGGCGCAGCTATGAAAGCTTGAAGGTCAAATGACATGATTGCTTTTTGCTGGTTTTATTAAGTAAATTTATCAATCAGAGTGTATTTATTGATATTTTTCAAAAGTCAATACTTGCTTCTTTTTTTTTTTTTTTTTTTTTTTTTTTTTTTTACTTATATTTTATGAAAGTCAGCACTTGTTTTTTATCAAATAAAGATTTTTATATTTACTAAAAAGTTTTTCAAAAGTCAGTACTTGTTTTATAGAAAGCAAATAATTTTTTTTTAAGCTCAAACTTGTATAAGCTCAAGAAAATGTTCGATTCCGAACGAGCCCCCAATTTCTGTTACGACCCAGGCGTAACGAGAAAGAAATGAAAGTGAAACCAGCAACAAGCTTTACATTATTAATAATATTTATTCACAAAAAAAATAAGACAAGATTCAAAACAAAAGAATGTAAGTAAACAGTACCTTTCAAGTTTATGTCACAAAGTCCCTCAAAAATAATCCACAAGAATTTATAAAACAAATTCTTTGAATATCAGTTTCTGATCCCACAATTTAAAGTTCCTGAATTCAGAATTTAAGTCCAGAATGAATAAAATATTAGAGTAATCCAGTATAGAATAATTTCCAGTGAAAGTACACAAAGATGCCCATATGAAAATCTTTTCTCCTTATATAATATCAAAGAACGTTCTAGAAAAAGAATTTACTACAAGCATCTCTTATTTTCTAGTTCCAATCAAGAAACTTCTAAATTTTCCATGACATGCCAAAAATAACTCAGTCCAGAATCAAGGACATACACGTCATGTTATTGTAAACATGCTGTTCTAGAAAGTTATTTTTGGAAACGTAGTAAATAAAGCTATTTATGGAAATATAGTAAACATGATGCCTAAGATAATTAAACACCCTATATATAAACTTTCAAGACTCTAGCTAATCGCTGTGACTGAGTAGGCTGGTTTGAGTCTTACTTGGTCGGAAACCCTGACGACAGTTTCTTTTTTCGTGATGTTGCTCAAATTATCTTTACTTTGACGAAGTACGGGGAGACCTTTTAGGGCCTCACACGGCGCTTATGCGCACCAGCTGCTATTGGATTAATTAACAATGGAAGCACATAATTTCATTGCTTATTTCATTTTAGGGCCCCAGAAGGGGATAAAATAGCACCTATTGCGCATATTACTTGCAACTTCTTAAACATCACTGAAATATTTTTACTTTGGAAAGATTACTAAATCCAAAAAATATGAGCTAAATCTCGCGGTAAGGAGAATGTACATGCCGAAAAAATCGTTACGCCATGTGTTGTGGGATTTTAACTTTCAGGGCCGATTTTGAGGTCTTTGTGAACCTGTCCCTTTGTGACGAATGACTTTATATTGAATTAATTTTCTCTGTCACACATAATACAAGCTAATAATGTCATATTTAGAGGCTGTTCGGAACTAGCAAAACTATTCGGAACTAGACAAATAAGTGGTGTACTTCACAGTCATCAAAAGGGCAGATAACCAAAGTCGAATGACAAATTCTTCACTGTGGTATTTAACGGAAGGATAGTATTCTGGGCCAGCCAAACATATCCAGTTTTGTTCGGCTAGTTATTTGGAAATCGTTGTCAAGCATAATCTTACCCGGAACTAGCCAAACAACAGTACAATACAATTTTATTCTTATGTTGGTTTTTAAAATGCATTCTGAGGGAGTTCTCTGCAAATTTTGTCAAGTCCACAATTTTAGAACATTTGTTGACGGACTACACTCGATAAGAATGTATCGACAACACGACAAGTCAAGAAAACATGTTCATAAAAATTCCATAAAGTACGAGCCGTTTAACAAAACGCGATAAGAATTTTAAACATTCAGAGCTCATTTATAATTAGACATCAACTGTACAGATTAATTTATCGCGAGTCGGGTATATTTACATGTCAGTATATACTATTGTCCGAGGATAAGCTGACAGTGACGTCACTGATCTATTATATTATCGGACCATTCCTATAAAAGAAAACATTGTCAAAATTATATAAAAACAAAACGCTTAGTGTAGATATTTGCTTTTTCTAGTTTTCATTTCCATTCATAATTTAAAAGAAAAAACTGGTTTCAAATCTAGTTTGTTTTTTTAACTATTGTAATATCATTTGTTGAAATCTTATGATTCAACCGCTTGCTGTATGTCCTTTATTTGAAAATGTCCGAAAAGTCAGCTTCGCATGGTCCCCATAAAAGGAAGTTTAGAAAGAAAGAGAAATGCTATTTCAAATCCCAAATGTTAAATTGAACTTGCAATCACTTACGGAAGCGTATACAGCTCATTAGATAAGGACTAACATCTCATCATCTCAGGAAATTGTATATTGAGGAAATAACTAATTTGCCTGGAAACGAAGATAAATATATTCACTTATTAACTTGTTTTTGTATATTTTATATAAGAAATTCTCGATCTGTGTATTTATTTTAAGTATGTATGAAAACTACAATTTAACATGGAATTTATTGCATTTCGAATTAAGAAAGACATTTTATAGTTTGATGAAAGATGCTTAGATATACTTATATGTTGTCTTCTTCCACATATGTATTTGGACATGCCATTATATTTCTGAAGAACTTTAGAAACTTTATAAAATGTTATCTATATATAAGTGCTTTATTTCGTATAACGGTCCTTTCAAGGTTATTTCACTTATTTCGAGCCGATCGTTAATCAAAGGTGGGCGAAAACCGGAGTACCCGGAGTAAAACCACCTGACGTTCTGTTGCAGAACTTTTCGTCTCACATGGGGCCCGAGCGAGGCGCGAAACACGGCGGTGAGAGACCTAATTATTAAGAGTCAAGTAGTCATTTAAACTAGAAATTGTGTCTGTAAAACACTATGCTCCAACCATATGCTTGCCCCTTAATGTTGAAATTTTCAAAGGGCCATAACTGAAGAAAAAATTTTAGAATTTTTTTTCAAAAGTTAATGAGGTCATTTGCTCACCATTCCCTATCAGCCTGTCAAGTTTCAAGGCAATAGCTTAAACCGTTTTTTGAGATATCTTGCTTACAATATTAAAATGCCGAATTGTTCAAAGGGCCATAACTCAAGAAATAAGAAAAAAGTATGGGTCAGTTATTTGTCATTAGGAACCTATATATGAAATTTCAAAACCCTAACATATAGGGCTTTTAAGATATGGCAGGCATCAGAAAGCGTGACGAACGGACGGACGGACGAAGCAACAGGCAAACAAAGACAAACCAATATGCCCCACCAACTTTTTCAAAGTAGGGGGCATAAAAATGAAGGCTCTAGCTTTAATGGTTTTTAAGATATTTTGCTGACAAGGTAAAAATGCCCAAAGTTACAAAGGGCATTAAATCATGAAATATTTTTTAAAATTTATTCAAAAGTTAATCAGGCCATTTACTCATCACTACCAATCTTATCACCTAATATCAAGGCTCTAGCTGCAATGATTTTTGAGATATATTGCTGACTAGGCAAAATTGCCAAAATCTACAAAGGAACATAACTCATGAACTGTTTCCCAAAATTTATTCAAAAGTTAATCAAAAGTTAATCAGGTAATTAACTCATCACTAGCAATCTTACACTTAAACAGCAAGGCTGTAGCTCTAACCGTTTTTGAGATATTATGCTGACAAGATAAAAATGCCCAAATTTACAAAGGGCCATAAGTCATGAATCGTTTCTAAGAATTTATTCAAAAGTTAATTAGGTCATCTACTTATCATGAGCAATCTAATCATGAAAAATCAAGGCTGTAGCTCCAACGGTTTTTTACATATTTTGCTAACAAGGTAAAAATGCCCAAATTTACAAAGGACCATAACTCTTTAAGTATTTTCAGATTTTATTCAAAAGTTAATCCAGGTCATTTACTTATCGCTACCAATCTTATCACCAAATATCAAGACTCTAGCTCGAATGGTTTTTAGCTACTTTGCTGACAAGGTAAAACTGCCCAAATTTACAAAGGGCCATAACTCATGAACTGTTTTTTAAAATATATTAAAAAGTAATCAGGTCCTCTACTTATCACCTGCAATTAAATCACTATATACCAAGATAATCCATCAGCAGTGCAATATTGCTTGTCACTAGCAATCTAATCATGAAAAATCAAGGCTCTAGCTCCAACGGTTTTTAACATATTTTGCTAACAAGGTAAAAATGCCCAAATTTACAAAGGGCTATAACTCTTTAAGTATTTTCAGAATTTATTCAAAGGTTAATCCAGGTCATCTACTTATCGCTACCAATCTTATCATCAAATATCAAGACTCTAGCTCCAATGGTTTTTGCTGACAAGGTAAAACTGCTCAAATTTACAGAGGGCCATAACTCATGAAGTATGTTTTTAGAATTTATTCAAAAGTTAATCAGGTCATCTACTCATCATTACCAATCTTATCGCCAAATATCAAGGCTCTAGCCCTGACGGTTTTTGAATATTCTGCTGACAAGTTAAAACTGCCCTAATTTACAAAGGGCCATAACTCAAGAACTATTTTTCAGAATTTATTCAAGAGCTAATCAGGTCGCCTACTCATCACTAGCCATTAAATCCCTATATACCAAGGTTCTAGCTTTAATGTTTTTTTGAGATATTTTGCTAACAAGGTAAAAATACCCAAATTTGGGTATTTTTACCTTGTTAGCATAAAAGTTTACAAAGGGCCATAACTCATGAACTACTTTCCAAAATGTATTCAAACGTTAATCAAGTCCTCTGCTTATCACTTACAATCTAATTACCAAACAACAAGGCTGTAGCTCTGACCGTTTTTGAGATATTCTGCTGACAATGTAAAAATACCCAAATTTACAAAGGGCCATAACTCATTAAGTATTTTTCAAAATTTATTCATAAAGTGATCAGGTCATTTACTTATCACTGCCAATCAATTTGTCAAGTTTCAAGCGTCTAGCTCCAACAGTTTTTGAGATAGTTTGCTGACAAGGTTAAAATGCCCAAATTTACAAAGGGCAATAACACATGTACTATTCAAAAGTAAATCAGGTCATTTACTCCTCACTACCAATACATTCACCAAGTTTCAATGCTCTAGCTTTAATACTTTTTGAATTATTTTGTTGAGAAGATTTCATCCTTAGCATGCATGGTTCCCAAGTTATGCTATGCATCTAAAAGCGTGACGAACGGACGAACGGATGGACAAACGGACGAACGATGGCAAACCAATATGCCCCGCCAACTTTTTCAGAATTAGGGGCATAAAAAGGCGTATTCAACGGGCCTCCATGCACGGCCTACTGGATAAGAGCGCTGACTTAATCATTAGGTTTCTCACCGCTGTGGTTCGAGTCTCGCTCGGGTCACATGTGAGACGCCAAGTTCTGCATCGGAAGGTCAGATGGTTTTTCTCTGAGTACTCCGGTTGTCCATCATCATTGATTAATGATCGGCTCGTTATAAGTGTAATACTCTTGAAAGGGCCTTAAAACCAAAGCCCAAAACCAAGAAGACGAACCCGCTGTCATGAAACTTTACAGAAATGTAAAGCACAATAGGCGATAAGCAGAAGGCAAGAGCCATAACTCCCTGGCTTTGCTACTTATGGCCCTTTGAACAATGAAAACATTGGTATTAGTTATCCATTGAGTCTGTTATGTAACTTGAAAACCTTTTGACGTATTTTCATGAAACCTTTACAGAAATAAAAAGCACTGTAAGGCGACAAGCAGAAGACAAGAATGATAACACTGGTTTACTTAGTGTAGGAATTACGTCCTTTTGAATATTAAAACTAGTGATTTTTGTCATTAACCTATGTCCGCCCTATAACTTCAAAACAAGTTTTCATATGTTTTCATAAAACTTTACTGAAATGTATAGCTCTATTAGTGGATATGCAGAAGTCAAGAACCATAACTCTGACTTTATACTTTTGATATGAAAATTTCAAGTTACAGAACAGCACAGAGAAATGACAAAAATAACCATTAGAATGTTCAAAGGCCCATAACTTCAATCGTAGGTAAATCAGTTATGGTTCTTGAATTCTGCACGTCGTACTAAGGTGCTTTATATTTCTGTAAAGTGTCATGAAAATATCTCCAAATGCTTTAAAGTTATATGACAGACGCAAGAAATAAACAAACCTATTTTCAATGTTTAATGGACCATAATTCCAAACGTTGTAAAGTCAGAGTTATGGTTCTTGTCTTTTGCATATTGACTCATTGGGCTTTTCATTTCTGTAAAGTTTCAGTTTCATGAAAATATATCAAACGATTTTCAAACACAAGGAAGAACTAAAACCACTGTTTTTGATTGTTCAAAGGGACATAATTCCAAAAGTAGTAAAGCCAGAGTTATGGCTCCTGCCTTCTGCACATCGTGTAATGGTGCTTTACATTTCTGCAAAGTTTCATGATAACGGGTATGTCTTTTTTAAAATGACCACTTATATATAGATAACATAATATAAAAGTTCTAAAGTTCTTCAGAAATAAAATGGCATATTGAAATATATATTTGGAAGAAGACCACATATAAGTATATCTTAGCATCTTTTATTGAGCTATAAAGTGTCTTTCTTAATTTGAAATGCAATAAATATCATGTAAAATTGTAGTATTCATACATACTTAAAATAAATACACAGATCGAGAAATTCTAACATCAAATATACAGAAACAAATTAAACATATGAGCTTAACTATACCTAATTTAGTGCCACAGAGGCCTTTCTGTTATTTAAACTTCATCAGTGTGGCTAAACCCCAAAAGTTTGGAAATGAAACGTATGATGCGCATGTCTTGGCAAGCAGCAAGACATACAGAAAGCAAAATAAGCCTAAAATAGGATTCCGAACCCGCTAAGATACATGTCATTTTGACAAGTCAGTCTTAGTTTTAGAAAATTTTTGAATTTGTACTATAACAAAGATTTAGGTATAAAAATAGTTACTTAATTCAGTACTTAAGTACTGACGTTAACACCGCAGTATCAACATCAGCACTGAGGAACTGATACTGAGCTGATGATATCCTCGGGGACGAACGAATCATCCACCAACAGAGATATCGACCCAGTGGTTTGCAATATGAGTTTAACTATACCTAATTTAGTGCCACAGAGGCCTTTCTGTTATTTAAACTTCATCAGTGTGAGGGTCTCAATGGGGTTTACTGATTAGCGATTCAGGGTCCTAAAATTTACTGATTAGCGATTTTTTAAGAATAATTTTACCGGTTAGCGAATTGGAGGGTGCTTAGTGATTAGCGATTTCGGCCGGAAAAATACTGATTAGCGATTTTTGCGTTAAAAAATTACCGAAAAGCGGTTCCCGCGAAGTTAGCGATTAGCGATTTCGCCGTAAAATGGTGCTCGTCCAATCCGAATTCCACTCTATTTTTTACAGTTTGGCCTTTAACGGTCATACCGCAGTTTTGTCCCCTTGTTTTAGACTGTCACTCGTTTTCTTACAGCCAAAGTACCAATCATTTCCTGAATACCGGTCAAAATCAATATGGCGTTCATTAAGTGCGTCGTGTCTTTTTTCAGAGTTGGCGTTTTCGTTCGAGAATGCCTGTTGAAGAATGCAATGATAACCTTAGCAAATTTAAGAAGACCGCATCCGAGTTTTTTGGTCTGACGGAGGCTTGCCAAAGGCACGGTTTGGGTGACTTTTTGAAATTATTTAGACTATCAAACTTGTCTAAAGAAAGCTACGCTGTTCAAACCCAGTTCCAGTGGAATACCGAAAGGGATCCACTAACCTCGGACTCTGATCAAAACGAATTGGAAATAAACACAGATGGTGACAGGACTGTAGACACCCTTTAAGCCTACTCCCCTTACAACATCTTTCAGTTTATGTGGCATCTCATCAGGGTCTACACTGTTTGCTAATTTATGAAACACAAAATGTGTTAAATATATTACTTAAAGATAAACCAACCTGACACCCCTTCAATGAATATTAAACTCATCCAAATGATATTGATCATATTGATGGAAAAGTCCGCTTGGCGTAAATTATTTACTGACTATTGTTTCATTTTTTCCCATTTTAAAATAAAGTGAGTTCTGAACTCCCTCTCGCCGTTTTCATCCATGATATGACTGAATGATTATTAAAAAGGAAAGTAAAACCAAGCACACACAAACTTGTGCACATTACATATAAACTTACAATTACCATGATATATCCTAAAATTTGAAAAAATGAAAAGGGCGGCAAATCAGGAACTGATAGTCAGTGAAACTGAGAATGACTATGAAATTGTTTTCACTCACATGCCATTATATACTACAAGGTCTGGTAGACATGTGAAAGCTGTATCTAGGCTAGATCTGTAAGCAGACCAGAAGAAATGTACAAACT
Organism: Anodontia alba; assembly: GCA_964016985.1. NCBI lineage: Eukaryota > Metazoa > Mollusca > Bivalvia > Lucinida > Lucinidae > Anodontia > Anodontia alba. Next base: position 65,610,126 of record OZ024826.1, on the reverse strand, counting down.
GGTGTAAAGAAACTATGAACCCATTGACTTCAAGTGACATTGAAAAAAATGTACATTATGTTTACTGTGTAACAACAAGTGTAACAGTAAGTAATTGCTACAATCAGATCCTAAACCCTACCCTTAACATCCAAAGGGAAAGAAGAAAATGCTTTCATTTCAATCTTATTGATAAACAAAGTAAAAGAGCATTATATGATAAGTTCTCTCCCAAACTGTCTTCATCTGTTTGACATATCAATAAGAATGGTCTCAGAAAACAATTTCTCAGTCACTCTCAGTTTCACTGTATTCATGTTATAGTTACTTATTCATATAGCAATGTTTAATGCCATAAATCACTAGAGACAAACACCAGTTGTTGTAAAAAGGTGGATTGTAGTTGAAAAATGAAAAGTGACACATCAGAAGTTATAAAAATGTAGCCAGTTAACACATTTTGTGACAATGTTTTATATCCAACATACAATTTGTTGCATTGTTATTTACTAATGCACATTATAATAAAGCTGAAGTCCTCTGCATTGTGGTGATGTATTTCTGCTTGCCATTAGCATGTGTTGGGTCTGCCTTGATTGATCTTACTATCTTCCAAAAGAACATTATCTTCCCAATTTACATATTATATAGAAATGTTACTGATTTGGTCAGTTTTTTACTGATTACTGATTTTTTTGGCCTAAATTTTACTGATTACTGATTTCCAAGGTACCCCATTGAGACCCTCCAGTGTGGCTAAACCCCAAAAGTTTGGAAATGAAACGTATGCTGCGCATGTCTTGGCAAGCAGCAAGACATACAGAAAGCAAAATAAGCCTAAAAAGTGGATTCCGAACCAGCTAAGATACATGCCATTTTGGCAAGTCAGTCTTTGTTTTAGAAAATTTTTGAATTTGTACTATATAACAAAGATTTAGGTATAAAAATAGTTACTTAATTCAGTACTTAAGTACTGACGTTAACACCGCAGTATCAACATCAGTACTGAGGAACTGATACTAAGCTGATGATATCCTCGGGGACGAACGAATCATCCACCAGCAGAGATACCGACCCAGTGGTTTGCAATATGAGCTTAACTATACCTAATTTAGCGCCACAGAGGCCTTTCTGTCATTTAAACTTCATCAGTGTGAAGATATTTTACTTTATTTCCATACAAATTAATATCTTTCTCAATATACAATTTCCTGAGATGACGACATATAAGTCGTGATCTAATGAGACGTATACGCTTCCGTAATCACTAGAGTGTTGCAAGTTATTTTCATTTTAAATAATTACACACACACACACACACACACACACACACACACACACACACACACACACAGAGAGAGAGAGAGAGAGAGAAGAAGACGTTTAAAGATTACACGATTTTATACATGTATATACATACTCTGAAAACAAAAGGTAAGAGAAAAGTCCAGGGAGTGCCACAAGCACAAACCGCAGCCCTTCCCAGACACCAAAAGGAAGAGGAAACAGAAAAAAAAAACAAGCGCAAATCGAACAAACGTACGAAAAGCACTAATATTAGCTCTCTCTTCCCCAAGCCAGGTAATTGCAATGCTAAAAGGACTGAAAAACACAAGAACAAAATAACACAAGGTAAGACTTGCCTCGTAGAATAAACCACAAAGCAACAAAGAGTAAGACTAACACCGTGACCACTGCCTTAGAACGGTCAGTAGAATAAACCACCGGGGAGGGGGTTTAAAGCACTTTTTCAGCTAGCTAACTTCACCCTGGGTCCCGATGCTACTCTTAATACGGAAATACGTAAAGATTCGGTTCGCATAAAGGATCCCAAATCAGTTAATGCATTAAAGCGAAAACATAAAAAATCAAATTAATCACAATGATAAACAAAGAAGAGTACTCATGGCTAATTCTACTGTTTGCCAGAGAAAATGAAAACCAATAGTTGAACCACGGCGGGCCAAGACAAAGGCGTATTGTCAAGTCCGAACCTGCTGGTTAAAGTTTTACGAAGAGGCCGTCATTGAGTCTTAGGCCCGAACCGCCGTCGTGCAATTAAAGAGTGAAGCATAGCCATCAACAATGATTGGGTTGACAACTAGGCATGCAGTCTGCCGCATAATATCCAGGCTATAACCAATTCTTTTATAACGGTAATTAGTTTTCTGAATTGCTCCGAAAGGTTAGATTTTCCCATATTTTTTTCTAAATCTGTACACTAAGTCACCGTAAAATTCTGGTTCCGACATACTTTGTTGCAGAAGTGTTTTCAGACTTACGCTATATTTTTCACCCAAGGCACTGTGTCTGCGATAAAATTTCGAAAACGCCTTACGAAATTTAAAATAACGATAGACCTTTGGGTTATCTGCCTTGCCCCTGGGCTGTATACATGTATGAAAGCTTGCAATCTTTAACTGTCTTCATCTCTGAAACAGCGTGACAAATTTTCACAAGATTTCACATGGGGCTTTCTGACGAAGGAGTTTTTTCAATGTGTTCAAATGACACTGCACTATTGAACACGATGGCTGCAATGCCCATATATGGTAAAATCTTCTCCAGAATCAAGACAGCTTTGATACTGAATCTTGGTATATAGCATCAAGGACGTAAGGTGTACCAATTTTGTACAAATGATGTTCCTAGGATAACCTTTGACCTTTTCACGGCACAGCCAACTTTCTTTCCTAGTTACAGTGGCAATACTGGAAGAATGTTGCATGGCAACTGTAGATATGCAATGGACGTTTTACTCAGGTAGCCTATGGGCCTCTTGTTTATTTTTCTCTCACTTAATGTGCTAATACGTGGTTATATTTCATTTTGTGCTTTCATTCTATAAGGTTTGTAAGATGCCAATAATGAGAATTCAAAATAAAATTGCGGTAAAAATGTAGAAACGAGTCTGTGTTTTTAGACGAAGTCTTATAAGATCGTATGTGACCTAAGCCTGTCAGCATCTGTATGGAAGAATGTACGTGCCGTGAAGCGATGACAACTCTCATGAAACGGTTATTTATGTCAATTCAACTTTCATTGTTGCATTTTAAATCATCTTTACGTTATGATCATAAGTTCACGCCAAAGTCAAGTTTCGAAAGTCCAAGAAAACTTCCTCTATTCAGAATAACAATTTGATGGAATTAATGATGAACATGGCGAGAAGGTGCTTTCGTAAACAGGGATTAGTCAGTTGAAACACACTTAACCACCACAAACAACCCAAAATACTCCTAAACCACTTTATTTATTTACAGTTTCTCACCAAACCCCTTATACTTTATCTATTTTTCACTCTAAATTACTGTGTTTATTAACTCAAGTGGAATGGGGTATCAAAGACGTTTGATAGCACAGTATAATGAGCATCCATACAGTTTGACCTGGGTCTTTGCAGGGAGATAAACGTAAGTAAAATATGGGCGGGTCAGGACTTTTGCAAAAGCAAAAATCTCAAATGACATGTAATGGGATGCCCAAGAAACATCTGACCAGCAAAGTTCTAGAGCAGCATATGCATGCATGTGCATCTGCACAGTCTGATCAAGGTCTTTACAGTTGAAAAAAGACACATGAAATAAGGGACGGCGTCTTGAAAACATATGACCAACAAAGTTTTAGATCAGCATGTTCCTGTGCATCCACACATTTTGAGCAGGATCTTTGCAATAAAAAAAAACACGCAAGGAAGTTTTGTCTTCCACTGGGCCTGCATGTGACGTCTTTTTTTTTTTTTTTTTTTTTCTTTTTTTTTTCTGTATTTTGTTGTTGTTGTTGTTGTTTTTTTTTTTTTTTTTTGTTGTTGTTTTTTCCTTAAACACATGCACTCGGTATGCACAAACGATCGCATGAGCGAATAAAGAATCAAACAAATAAATGAAAGAAAGAAAGGATGAATAAACAATATGCCCTGTTATTTCCCGTCAAAAGAAGCCGACGCATTATAGAAATTCACATCCTGCACGCTATTGAACAAACGAGACAATCATTAGGTAAGGTGCTTTTAATCATCCGACGCTATGTAGAAATACTTTGTTATTTTTTCTATAATGTATGTAGATTATTAATCATATGATATTAACCATGTTTGATTTGTAACTCAAAAAGTTTAAAATGTGTTTTGGGGTATGGTTTGGGTGGTTTTGATTTAAGTATAGTTTGGGGGTGTTTTGGGGGTGTTTCGACGGACCCAGAAAGGATAAATCATATACCTATTTATCGAACCTAGCGGGAAATCGAATGGGACAAAATTATGACATGACGGACTTTTAGTTAAAGTTGTCGACGACAGAAGATAAAATGAAAATTTGTTTGCTTTGTTTTAGCATGGTTAGGACCCTAATTCAGAGAAAAGGAATTTTTGAACTTTGCAACTGTGCAGAGAGACAAGGCCTTTTTTGACACCAAGAAATAAGTGGATTACGTACCCATGCCATAGACCATTCATAAAATGTTAAACCAGTGACAAGTTTGAATGTTCAGGAACCCCAAAAGAAAGGTGCAATCAGGCGTCCTAGGAATTTAAGGATTGCGACTGTCATTCCATAGATTTAAATTGCGGTATGTCAAAGTAACAATAAGAAGCTATCGTGCAAAGAAATGCGCGTACGGCGGTGAAATTAGATATCAGTATCGTATCCAACGTAACATAGTGTGGGGTGTGACTCTGACAAGGACACTGTCAAAGTTTCAGGTGTAAAAAATTGGGCTTCGTTTTAAGAACCTCTAATATTGAAAAAAAAAAACAACAAAAAAACAAGAGGGCCATGATGGCCCTGGATCGCTCATCTGAACTTAGATTAGCCGTTAAAGTGATGATGTCAATAGCATGAGAGATGCCGATTAAAGGTGATTCTGTTTTAGCAGTGGTCATCAGTTCCTTTGGCTCTGCTGACTAAAAAAATGTTTTTTGAAAGAGTTGGTACCACTGAATGTGAAGCCATTCACTGTAAGTGGTATTAGTAAGTCCAATAAAGCGGATGTTGGAATACCAAGGAGTTGGTTTCTCCTGTCAATATTCTGGTAACTAGAATATGGAGTGAGTGCAGTGCTTATTAATACCCCAGCCGAAGCCATCAGTAATTTGCAGGGCCAACTTGATGCATAAATACTGTGGTAAGGCAAACAATTTTAAAAACATATACTAGCCAAAAGTTGTAGTTGGCCACATACTTTATATCAATTTTCTTTGAAATCGAAAAATATTGCTATTCTATTTACATCCCAAATAGGCAGATGTAACAGTCGACAAAGACATTAAAGGTTTGAGAAAATTCATCCGGTATCCCAATTTTTAAACTTACAAAATTCATCGTTTTGTCACACTTTTGTGTAAAATCATTTTCTGAAAATCCAATTTCCATGAGGCAAACTACCTCATTGTTAATTGTTCATGGCTTATGAAACAGATTATTACAGAAACTAACACTTTTGCAGTGTCACTATGGTTGCTATATGTCAAAATGTTGAAAATTACAACACCACACAATGCGACTTGTTGCTAATTTTTAAACTGAGGGTACTTGTATCCATCGGTGCCACCTGCATGCAGTATACTACATTCCACTCAACCTTTTAGTGGTATGGTTTACTGGCATATTCACCTGTCTTGGGATGCAAATGGGATATTGCTTATGGTTTTGAGGAAAAATGATAAAAAATTGGGTGGCCAATTAGAACTTTTGGCTAGTATAGGTCTAGTACTGTAGTTCCTAAAAAATCTATGATGAAAAAAGTAATTATAAGTAAAGTACATATTTTATAGCAAGAATTACAAAGTCATGTAATTATTAAACCTTAAAGCCTTTACTTTCTTTCCCACAATACAAGAAGTCATTACCAATAACAATGTTACCAAATTTCAAGAGTGTATGTGTAGCTGTTCCTGAGAAAGTTTTGATAGAAAAACAAATATTTATTAAAAGTACATATTTCACTGCAAGAATAAAAATAGTCATCAGAAGAGATGGCAAATCCCCCGATTGCAAGCCAATATGGCGTTCAGAAGATTATACACATGCAGGAAGTGCACTAGAAAGAAAACCTCGTACATATGTACACATTTACCATGTACCATCAATATATCCCAAAGATTGCTGGAGTTGCAGTGATCACAGTGCTATGTAATCAGTGGAGATAACTCAATAACATGGCACCAAGAGTTGTGGTTCTTGCTAATGATATGCCTTCTCAACCTCATGTACAACTGTACATAGTACCATCAATATATTTTAAAGGGTATTGGAGTTTCGACTATCAAGAGATTACATTGTCAGGGGAGATAACTCAAATATCATGGCACCCCGAGTTGGGATTCTTACGCTTGACATGCCTTCTCAACCTCATGTACACTCGTACCAAGTACCATCAATATACTCAAAGGGTAGTGGTGTTACGGCCACCACAAGGTTTTGTCTACAGCCGGACGAACGGACATACGGACGGATGAACGGAAGCCAGGCTGAATCGGTCGGGGATAATAATGGAGCACAACTCTTATATACATGGCATACGCGGCCCCCGTAATTTTCTGAAACATCTGCAGTGCATAGAGGTCAAAGTGAAGCATATTTTTTTTATCAAAATCTGACAAAGAGTTTTAGAATTATTAAGCAAAAGACATTTCTGTAAAATTATTTTGAAATCGGGCCATTGGCCTAGGAGGAGATGTCGTTTAAAGGTTGTTTTTTTTCTGTTTTTAGCTTTTGCGGCCATTTTGATCAGCGGTGCAAAACTATTTTAGCAATTTTGGTAGAGAGTCACCCGAGGAACATTTCTGTGACATAATTTTGAAATCGGGCCATTGGCCTAGCAGGAGATATGGTTTAAAGGTTTTCTATTTTTAGCCTTGGCGGCCATTTCGTTCAGCGGAGTGAAACAATTTTAGCAATTTTGGTAGAGGGTAACCCAAGAAACACTTCTAATAAATTATTTTGAAATCGGGCCATTTGCCTAGGAGGAGATGTCGTTTAAAGGTTTTACTATTTTTAGCTTTGGTGGCCATTTTGTTCAGCAGAGCAGAACCATTTTAGCAACTTTGGTAGAGGGTCACCCAAGAAACATTTCTCTGAAATTATTTTAAAATCAAGCCATTTGCCTAGGAGGAGATGTCGTTTAAAGTTGTTTTTTTTTTCTAGTTTTGGCTCTGGCGGCCATTCTGTTCAGCGGAGCGAAATCATTTTAGCAATTTTGGTAGAGGGTCACCCAAGGCACATTTCTATGAAATTATTTTGAAATCGAGTCATTGGCCTAGGAGATGTCGTTTAAAGTTTTGTTTGTTTGTTGTTGTTTTTTTTTTCTATTTTTAGCTTTGGCGGCCATTTTGTTCAGCAGAGCGGAACCATTTTAGCAATTTTGATAGAGGGTCACCCAACGAACATTTCTATGAAATTATTTTGAAATCAGGTCACTGGCCTAGGAAGAGATGTCGTTTAAAGGTTTTGTTCTATTTTTGGCGCTGGCGGCTATTTTGTTCAGCGGAGCGGAATCATTTTAGCAATGTTGATAGTTTAAATTTATTACTATGACAGTTTCGTAAGTAACCCAACTCATTTTTCTTACCTTTGTATGTATACTTCTCTCCCTTGTTTCACCTTTTCTCCCTGATAATCTAGATTCAATGTCAGTCGAGGCCCGCAATGTGCCAGTGTATGACTGGTTGACAAACTCCAAGTTTCAGCTTTCTAATAAAGTCAAAAAGGATTGCCTTTGGAAACAAAGAACACACAAAATCACGAAAATCGGAGACTCAGTTTGATTGAGTCTCTTCATATGAAACACTGTAGTTTGCGAGGCTGCATACGCCCCCTAGCGCCGGCTTAAGCGGTATTCGATGTAAACCAACCTTGTATCCAGATGGATACGACATAGCCAACTAGAGAATGCCAACTGGTCTGTTTTATGGTATGGTGTATGGGATGGTGGTGAAAAACTATTTAGGAAAGGTTTTATTTAGTTTTATCTACTTGACCAGTATTTTCATATATTTTAAAAAGTTATTCTGTGTGTCTAGCTCTCATGTTTACAACAGTATAAACAATCTTGAAACTGCTGTTCTGGGTGTCTAGCTCTCACGTTTGCAACAATATAAACAATCTTGAAACTGCTGTTCTTGTTTGGCTGCTGATCATACTGTCAGTGGATGTCGAACTGAATCCCGGTCCAGATGATACATTACGAGAACACTGTGTATCTATCCTGCATTGCAATATGCGGAGTATTCGGAATAAATTAGAGTACATTATTGATAACTTTTGCGATTTTGATTGCCTGTGTTTTACGGAAACACATCTTGATGATAGTGTTGAAAATGTTAATATATCTTTAACCGCTGACTTTGCTACCCGCTATCGCAGAGACAGAACGAATCATGGTGGTGGTATTTTACTTTACATTAACAACAACCTTTTACATAAAAGAAGACCAGATCTCGAAATATTTTGGGAAGAAGCTATCTGGATCGAAATTGTATTAATAAATCAGCAGTTTCTCTTAGGTATGTTTTATAGCCCTAAACCCCAGGATCGAACCTTTTTCGAAGCCCTGGATCGTAACATTGAAAAAAGCATTGGACTCTAGTCATAACATTATAATTTTAGGCGATCTGAATGAAGACTTTCTGAATGAAAACTATATAAATCTCCATGATATCGTGATGACAAACTCATTGCAAAATACCATAAATGTTCCAACAAGAGGCAGAGCTCTTTTGGATCCAATTTTAGTTCCTGACGATCTTACTTGTTATGATTTGTTTTGTTTTATCTATTCCTAATGAAATAATAGATCATTCTGCTACATGCATACTGCTTCCCCATAATTATTCAGTTTATATCTAGTAATATCCCTTCTGCACCAACAAACGGCGTTTACGTTTCACAGTTAATCCGTTATGCCAGAGCCTGTTCAAATTATCAGATTCATGGAGCGTGGGAAAGTGCTCACTACAAAGTTGTTGAGCCAGGGGTATCAAAAGAAAACAAACTGGTAGCAACACTTAAGAGGTTCTATGGGAAACATCATGATCTGGTCAATCCGTATAATGTGGCAGTTTCCAGAATTGTTTCTGATGTTTTTATCAATGACGCACCATAAGTAGACTTCCCAAATCCCGGACATACGCTTTCTACCTACATTTCCTTCGTTCAGGCCTGTGGGCATGATGGGCGAAGCTTACTATTCGCGGACGCCTGATTACACCTTTTATTCTGGGGTCCATGTCTGTTGGTCTGACCATTCTGATTCGTCATTCGTTTACAGATTTATGAGTTTGGATTATGGCTTGGGTACCATGACCACAACTACATTCAAACTTCGACAAAATGGAATTAAGGGCAAACTCCTTGCATGGATTTCTAATTATCTGTCCTCAAGAAAACAAAGTGTTAAGATAAATTCAGCTACTTATTCCCTCCTATCAGTCCCCTCCACCCACCCCCCTCCCAGGGTTCTGTGTTGGGACCATTCCTATTTTTAATATATGTGAATGACATTGCAGAGAACCTCTTAAGTCTTGTTCGATTATTTGCAGATGACAAATCTTTGTTCTTTCCGCCACAAATCTTAAAGATATAGAAGGGGTAATTAGTCATGACCTCTCACTAATATCAGAATTGGCTAAGAAATTGCTTGTAGATTTCAATCCTATCAAGATAGTAGTCATGTTGTTTTCTCTCAGACCTATCGATGTCTTACCTTTATTGAATTTTAATAATAGTATTATTGATTTTCTTGAGAGTCATAAGCATCTAGGACTAACATTTTCTTACAATGATCAGTGGCACACACACATCGAGACTATTCAAAAGGGGGCTAATAAGATACTTGGCATTATGAGGAAGCTTAAATATAGTTTCAGCAGAGAAGCATTAAATCAGATGTATGTATCTAATGTAAGACCTCTGTTAGAATACTCGTCGATTGTATGGGTCGGATGTACGGAGCAAGATAAAACTGCATTTGAAACATTTCAAAATGAGGCTGCAAGAATAGTCACTAGTCTCATACGATCCACTTCTGTTGTTAACTTATATAAAGAATGTGGTTGGGACTCACACTTAAGATATTTTCAGAAAATGTGCTTCATGTATAAGTTTTCAAATAACCTTGTACCAGACTATATATCTGATATTAGCTGAAAATAGGGTAAGAGAACAGTCCAGGGAGTGCAACAATCACAAACCGCTGCCGTTCCCAGACACCAAGAGGAAGACGAAAAAAAGGTAAGAGAAAAGTCCAGGGAGTGCCACAGTCACAAACTGCAGCCCTTCCCAGGCACCAAGAGGAAGAGGAAACCGACAAATCCAAACAAGCACCAATCGAATAAACGTACGAAAAGCACTAAGATTAGCTCTCTCTCTTCCCCAAGCGAGGTAATCGCAATACTAAACGGACTGAAAAACACAAGAACAAAATGACACATAGTAAGACATACAACAAATCGCCTCGTAGAATAAACCACAAAGCAACAAAGAGTAAGACTAACACCGGGACCACCGCCTTAGAACGGTCAGTAGAGTAAACCACCGGGGGGTTTAAAGCACTTTTACAGCTAGCTAACTTCACCCTGGGTCCCGATGCCACTCTTAATCACAACAAGTAAAACAGAAAGCAAAATGGGCAGCTGTTGAAGGTGACCAAAATGCTAGCATCACAAAACAACTAGTAAAACAGAAAGCAAAGTGGGCAGCTATTGAAGACGGTGACCACAATGCTAGCATCACAACACATACAGAAAAAAAAGAAAAAAGAGCTACAAAGAGTAAGAACAACACCAGGACCACCGCCTTAGAACGGTCAGTAGAAAAAAAAACTACCGGGGGATTAAAGCACTTTTACAGCTAGCTAACTTCACCCTGGGTCCCGATGCTACTCTTAATACAGACATACATAAAAATTCGGTTTATGAGCGAATAAGCGAGGTAAGTGCAATGCTAAAAGGACTGAAAAACATAAGAACAAAATAACACATGGTAAGACATAAAACAAATCGCCTAGTAGAATAAACCACAAAGCAACAAAGAGTAAGACTAACACCGGGACCACCGCCTTAGAACGGTCAGTAGAGTAAACCACCGAAGGAGGGGGAGTTTAAAGCACTTTTACAGCTAGCCAACTTTACCCTGGGTCCCGATGCTACTCTTAATACAAAAATACATAAAAATTCGGTTCGCTTAAAGGCTCCCAACTCAGCCAATGCTTCAAAGCGAAAACATAAAAATCAATTAATCACTATAATAAACAAAGACGAGTACTCATGGCTAATTCTACTGTATGCCAGAGTAAATGAAAACCAATAGTTGAACCACGGCGGGCCAAGCCAAAGACATATCGTCAAGCCCCAAACCACTGGTTAAAGTTTTACGAAGAGGCCGTCATTGAGTCTGAGGCCCGATCCGCCGTCGTGCAATTAAAGAGTGAAGCATAGCCATCAACAATGATTGGAGTCACAAATTACCCATTACGCGATCGAGACAATATGTCAAATATATACAACCGCACAGAAACTGCCTGCCAATCTTGCATTCCGTCTTCTGTAACTCAAGGAATAGCCTTCGCACTAATATTAGAGAAGCAAACACTTATTTATCTTTTTGTAGAATACTTAAAGACGAAATCTTATGCAATGCGAATGTCCCTTCATAATTTTTGAAAGGTCAAAGGAAGTTGTCAGTGCTACTAGAATCCGCAACAGCTGTAGTGATTTAAAGTGTGACTAGTTTCAAAATCATCTAACAGATGACAGGAAGTGCACTTGTGGCCGTGACAATGAAAATTCCCTTCATTACTTTTTTTTTTTTTTTTTTTTTTGAATGTAATAATTACACTCATCAAAGAATAATAATGTTCCGTCAAACCAGAAACTTTCATCCACTCAGTTTAAATGCAGTTTTGTTTGGAAAACAAACTTCTCTCTCTGACGAGGACAACGTCAGACCCAATGACGGCCTCTTCGTAAAACTTTAACCAGTGGGTTGGAGCTTGACGATATGTCTTTGGCTTGGCCCGCCGTGGTTCAACTATTGGTTTTCATTTACTTTTGATTTTTGTGTTTTCGCTTTGATGCATTGACTGAGTTGGGAGCCTTTATGCGAACCGAATTTTTATGTGTTTCTGTATTAAGAGTAGCATCGGGACCCAGGGTGAAGTTAGTTAGCTGTAAAAGTGCTTTAAACCCCCGGTGGTTTACTCTACTGACCGTTCTAAGCCGGTGGTCCCGGTGTTAGTCTTACTACTTTGTTGCTTTGTGGTTTATTCTACGAGGCGATTTGTTGTATGTCTTTCCATGTGTCATTTTGTTCTTGTGTTTTTCAGTCCTTTTAGTATTGCGATTACCTCGCTTGGGGAAGAGAGAGCTAATCTTAGTGCTTTTCGTACGTTTATTCGATTTGTGCTTGTTTGGATTTGTCGGTTTCCTCTTCCTCTTGGGGTCTGGGAAGGACTGCGGTTTGTGATTGTGGCACTCCCTGGACTTTTCTCTTACCTTTTTTTTGTTCCTTTTCAGACAATTCAACAATACATTAAAGTTTCCAGGCGTTTTGAATAACTCCGCAGAAGACAGTTATTCCAAGCTCATACATTGTTCAAATTCTGGAGGACGGCTGACACTGCATCTATCTATCTATCTATCTATCTATCTATCTATCTATCTATCTATCTATCTATCTATCACGTTAGAAATGATTATGTATTCTAATAGCTATATTTATATGTTTGTCATGTTGTTATTGTTAATATGTTGTAGGAGGCGGGCTGTAACTAATGTTGTCAGATTTTGTAGCCCAACCCCATTGCTATTTGAGGCAATAAAATATGTTTAAACTAAATTAGAATTGCAGCCGGTCCAGCCCTAAGGATAGCCGACAGAAGGCGTAAGAGAGAGAAAAGGAAGCTACGCAACGACTGGAAGGTCGGCCTACTATTATCTATGTTTTAGCATTAGTAAGAAAGTCTGTAACCATTAAATGTGCTTTAAATCCATTCTAGCAAAGACGGATAGCTACAGAAATTCATTCTTTGTAAAACTGTGTATGACTGAAATAAACTTTGTGATGCCGCTGTAAATACCAAAACTGTTAACAGTTTCAAGACTGTTATCTTCAAAAGTGACTAATACGCGCACCCTTCTCCCCGGTGTATTAAAGCCAGGATTGTTAGCTACAACGTAAAATACAGATACAGATACTGAGATGTTTACCCCTTTAAAGCCCACTTTTCTATAAGCAAGTGGCTTTACCGACGTATTCATTTTATTGGTCATGTTTAAGTCTGAATTAATATCAGTGCAAACTGTATGTCTCCAACATTTGCTTGTAAAATCAAATTTTTGTCCCTGCCCATGCATCTTCTTTTATCTTATACAAATCTTTGTAAGCATTTTCAGTTTTATTTCATAAAATAAGCTGTAAGTGTCTGTAAACATTAACCGTATATTCTTTTTATCGTACTTATTTAACATGTGACTGTAATGGAAATCATACATAAATAGTTGAGACAATTCAAGTATGGTCATACCAACATAAATAGGCTTATGTAGAACCAATTGTTCTTTTATTCGATTAATTGCAAATAAGTTTTCGTTAAGCATTTTACTAGCTAAGAAATTGGCTTTTGCAGCATGCTTTGTAAAGACATCTCCTCTGCCAATGAGCTTAATACTTAATACTTATTCTCTTTCTCAAATTTTCCATATTTTCACCAAAGACAGAGTTATTAAGTAACTTAAAATAGTCTTTTTCAACATTATGTATTGCTTCTGATCTCATGGTTGTATTAAAAGCAATATATGTTTTCCTAACGAAGCCCATTAATTAAATTGAAGAACTCTATGAATTTTAGTAAGTTTCATACCCAGTTCTAAGTATAATTCAAGATTTCTAATATGCAATACATACTTCTCTTAATTAAAGAGGGTCTGAATCAACTTTGTTGTTTTTTCACTTTGTAGATCAAACTTCTCTTTTAGATGTTTGCAATAAGGTGATAGCCATTCATCTTGTACTACTAGTTTTTTCAGGGGCAAGAGCATAACGTTAATGCAAACTAGATACTCTAAATCATTCAACGAAATACCCAATACCTTGTTTCTTTTTAAATATGTTGTTCCATTTATCACTTTTCAGCCATTTAAATTTGCCTGTAGGTAGTGGCTGGCTCATTGCCCAACCATATAGATTATTAGCATCAAATACAGTAAATAAGAACTCCCTTAATCATTATCATAATCATTCAGGTACTTATTATTGGGTTTTGAATATCTGTTAGCAATATAGCTCACACCTCCGCGTAGACCATTTTCTACCATTAGATACATATCAATATCAACTATTAATTCCAAGCTGGCACCCGTCATCTTTGACATAGCATCCCAAGCAAATCCCGGACTGTTAAAATAATGAGAAAGATCAAAGTTATAATATTGCATGCTCGTCATTCTAAAATTTTCAGAGTCATCTGCAAGTACTCGTATTAGAACATCAGTCTTTAAATAAAGATCGTGGTAATCTCCAATTGTATTACATTTAAAAGTTTTCCATACAGTTTGGGCATGTTCATAATCAGTCATTAATATTTTTATCAGTTAATTTAGAATAGAATTTATTTTTCGGTGCTAACTTCTCTTCGAATCGGCCAAAACCATCTATGTAAGTATTTTGATAAATTATTTGCAAGATTAGACAAACTACTGCTCATGAAAGAATCTATGAAAACTAAATCACTAGTCATAAAGGCCATGTATCTTTCCATATTATTTGGGATGACTTTTCCTATCTCTTGCATAATTAGGTGACTATCATATCATCTCAAATTATGAAATATAATTGGCATCTTATTAGTTAATCTTAATGATCTATTGCATGCATTATGAGCAGATCCCCTGTACTTTCCTGTTACATGGCAGTGATCTCTTACAGAGTATCTTCTTTTGTGTACTTTTTATTACATATATGACAAGATGTAGATTTTTTAAATCTTTTTCTTCTTTAGCAGAAATTATCATTTTTTATTGATTTTTTTATTATTTTATGGAGATCTTTTTTCTTCTTCTAGCACATTTTTAATTAATTCATATACAGCATCAGGCCCTCTGTACATTTTTGTTGGTTTGCTATAATTGCCATCATATGAGCAAACCACCTTGTACCCATAACCACCTTGTACCCATAACCACCTTGTACCCATAACCACCTTGTACCCATAACCACCTTGTACCCATAACCACAAACTTTATGTTCTTGATATGCTTTGGTATTATTTCCATGTTTTACATTTGTTGGAATTGCAATACATTTAAATAAGCACAAATAACAAATGGAGCTGGTAACTGCTTATGAAAATTAGTAAAAGATACAGGCTTATTGTTTTCAGGCATTTTCACTTTTTGTACTCTGTTAATCTTAAGATAAACCTCTTTATGTTCACTCCGTATCTTTTATGATGTAAAATGTTGTAAACAATAATAACAGTAGACTAATTTATGGCCATCTTTTGACTGAGTATTCATTAATCTATTACCATTTTGAATCCAAACATAATGGCTCTTATCATTTTCTTCAATCAAGAGTAGATTACAAATTTTATCACAAATCTTTCCAGAAATGTAGCGTGGGAAATTTTCAGGGTTTTTTTTTCTGGGAAATAAAATACATTGAGTTTTATATCATTTATTTTTTCAATCTTTGATATGTCTTTTGGTTTAACTTGGAATTGTATTCCATTGTATAGTTTACTTTATCAATGTGCTCTTTATACTTTGAAATTAGTTCTGTATTTTTTCATAACAGGAAATAGGTATGCCAAATGGCACCATTTAAAACATTCATTATCTTCATCATTTTGATATTGATAATTGCTTTTTTATTTGCCAGCCAAGTTAGTAGTGGTAGGTATGAAGAACACCCCGCCCCAGCCCCCTCCCCACCCCCACCCCCCACAACGGCTGATATTTAATGACATCTAGTTCATGATTATCAACATATTTAATAATCCATCCACTATCTTTAGATACCCATTCGCTTATTCTATTGAGAAGATCGTTTCTACTATCACTTAAAACATCACCTATATCATTGGTTATTTATTTTGCCTTCGTTTTGAAAACAGCTTCTTGTTTCGTAAAAGTTATTTGTAATGTAATATTGAGTTTTATTCCATGCATTTGCTTTAATGTATCAAGGAGAAAATTAGATATCGATGATTCAGTATTTTTCAATTGCAATGGAGGATCATGTTCATCAAGTATGCTGACATCAACGTTCATGTAATATCTTTTCCTAGAATAAAAAAAAGGTAAGAGAAAAGTCCAGGGAGTGCCACAATCACAAACCGCAGCCCTTCCCAGACCCCAAGAGGAAGAGGAAACCGACAAATCCAAACAAGCACAAATCGAACAAGCGTACGAAAAGCACTAAGATTAGCTCTCTCTTCCCCAAGCGAGGTAATCGCAATACTAAAAGGACTAAAAAAACACAAGAACAAAATGACACATGGTAAGACATACAACAAATCGCCTCGTAGAATAAACCACAAAGCAACAAAGAGTAAGACTAACACCGGGACCACCGCCTTAGAACGGTCAGTAGAGTAAACCACCGGGGGGTTTAAAGCACTTTTACAACTAGCTAACTTCACCCTGGGTCTCGATGCTACTCTTAATACAGAAATACATAAAAATTCGGTTTTAATCACTATAATAAACAAAGACGAGTATTTTCCTCACTCAATTTTCCTTATTTTCGGAACCTTTGGTTTTTCTATGGTCAACGTGATATCTAGAAAACCGCATGATTCTGATATTTTGCAGACAGTTTAGGATCTATGTTTAGATGACCTGATTTTGAGCAAAGTCCATAAGATGTTGACTCAGTTATGCCCCCTTTTTCAGCTTTTGCCATTATAACAGTTGGAAAACACTGTCAAAACAATATCTAGAGAAGCTTAAGTAGAATCCTGATATTTTGCCAACTATTTGGGATCAATGTTAGATAACCTGATTAACTTTTGAGCTAATTCCGCAATAAATTGGCATAGTTATACCCTTTTTGACTTTGCCTTTATGAAAGTGAGAAAACCATGTCGACACGATGTCTAGAAAACAGCTTGAGCTAGGATCCTAATATTTTGCACACAGTTTAGAATCAATGTTCACATGACCTGATTAACTTTTGACCGAATTCTGTAAAAACATGCCCCTTTCGAAATTGCCAGTATTACTTGTCAACATTATATCTAAAAAACTGCTTAAGCTAGGATTCTGATATTTGGCATATACTTTAGGATTAGTGTGTAGATGACCTGATTAACTTTTGAGCAAATTTTGTAAAATATAGAGGAAGTTATGCCCTTTTTTGGACTTTACTATTTTAGCAATAGGAAAACCACGATATCTAGAGAACCGCCTGAGCTAATATCCTGATACATCGCTTACTACTTAGGGTCAATGTTTAGATGTCCAGATTAACGTTTTGGCAAACTCTGTAAAATATTGGCTGAGTTATGCTAATTTTCGGACTTTGCCATTATAGCAGCTGGAAAACCTTATCAACATGATATCTAGAGAACCGCTTGAAGTAGAATCCTGATATTTAGCCAGTTCTTTGGGATCAATGTTTAGATGATATTATTAACTTTTGAGCTAATTCCATAAAAAATTGGTGGAGTTATGCACCTTTCGACTTTGCCTTCATTATGCTCCCAACTGCGAAGAAGTTACGGGGGGGCATATTGGCCTTGTCCGTCTGCGTGTGACGCTTTTAGGTGCTTATGAAGCTAGAGAAGGCTTATGCTAGGAACTTGAAATTTTATACATGGCATGAGCACAAAAAATAAGCGAACCCGTATTTTTATTTATTTTCTTCCGTCGGACCTAGTATGGCAGAGTTATGCCTATTTTTCAACTCTGCCATTATAGCAATAGAAAAAAAACATTACGAAAACACGCCTATTCAAATATATTGAAAATTTTACAACCAAAAAAAGTAAATTTTCAGGTAAATAAAAAATCTGATATTTTTCATATTTCTGAAACATTAATTGTTGGTACTCGTTAGAACCGCCTCGGCGAGGCGGTTCTAACGAGTACCAACAATCTATGGGTTTTTTTAGCAAAATAAGAAAAATAATATATACCCCTGTAAATCCCAGTTTTACTATATAAAAGTGGGTTTTAAGGGGGTCAAAATTATCAAAATTATATAGCCGTGTTGTCGTTATGCTTGTCAACAGCATATATATAAAGAACCGCTTAGGACCAGTGTGTAAACGACCTGATTAACTTTTGAGCGAATTCCGTAAAAAATTGACTGAGTTATGCCAATTTTCAGACTTTGCCATTATAGCAGCTAAAAAACCTTGTCAAAACGATATTTAGAGAATCTCTTGATTTAGGATCTTGATATTTGCCAACTATTTGGGATCAATGTTTAGATTACATGATTATGCCCCCAACTTCGAAGAAGTTGAGGGGGCATAATGATTTGAGCCTGTCCATCAGTTCGTTCAGGTGTCTGTCTGTTCGTTATACTTGCATAGGGTCAGGAATGGTTAGAGCTATGATCCTGAAATTTTATATATAGCATCTGCATGAAAAATAAGCGGACCCATATTTTTTCGTTTTCCGTCGGGTTTCTTTTTGCGTAGTTATTCCCCTTTTTCGACTTAGGCATTTGAAGACAGATGTGGGTAACTTGTGTGCGCAACTCCTCTTACAGTTTTATACCGATCAATTTGAAACTTTGCAGGCTCTTTTGTTATGGTCTGTACATGTGCATGTGGTTTTAGCATTATCGTTAATTTCATTTCTGTCACTTGTTTCGACTTTTGAACTTATCCATTTTTGGCGCCTAAATACTAATAAATTGTATTACTGTGGGCACCTTTTGTGCGCACCTCCTACTACAGTTTTACGCCGATCAATTTGAAACGTTGCAGGTCTTTTTGTCAGGTCTGTAGAAAACATTTAAACGACAACTTCTCCAAACCACTAAAGCAGTATAACCCCAAATTGGTGGAAATCTTGCTTGGGTAAGGCCAAGTCAAAATAGTTAAAAGTTTGCCAATTGTCTCTTAGTATGGTTGCCATGGCAACAGAAAGTTCCCATAGACTTCAAATGGGAAAATGGTTAGATTATATTTTCTCCAAAACCTGTGAAATGATGTGAACAATATTTGGCAGTTATGATCCTTTCGAATTTATCTATTTTATTACTAAAGGCCATTTTGGTCGCCATGGCGACATTTGATTTTAAAATAGGAAAAGTTTAAACAACTTCTCCAAACCCACTGAGGTAGTACGACCCTTATTTGGTAGAAATGCTGCTTTGGTAAAGCTAATTCAAAACAGATAAAAGTTTGCCAAAGTCTGCCTCTTGGTTTGGTTGCCATGGCAACAGAAAGCTCCCATAGAAAATGGTTAAATTGCATTTTCTCCATGATCAATGAAGTTATTTGAACGATATTTGACAGTTATGACCATCTGATAATTGTCTACCCAGTTTATGTGTTTTATGGTCAGCGGCCATTTTGTTTTGTTGCCATGGCAACATTAAATTTTAAAGTAGGAAATTATTTACAAGACAGCGCCAAAACCACTGAAGCAGTATGGCCCTAATTTGGTAGAAACGTTGCTTGGATAAGGGCCACTCAAAATAGCGAAAATTTTGAAAACCTTCCTTTTGGTTTGGTTGCTAAGGAAACAGAAAGCTTCCACAGACTTATAATGGGAAAATGGTTAAGTTGCATTTCTCCGTAACCAGTGAAGCTTTAAGGCTAAATCTTAGTATATAGCACTTAGGACTCAAGGTCTACCAAGTTTGTTCAAATAATGATTTTAGGTTGACCTTTAATCTTTTTACGGCAAGGTCAAATTTGCATCCCCATACATTTATATGGTAAAACTGTTGAAAGATCATTTTCTCGAAATGTATTAGAGACATGGCTGAAACGTACGATGTATGATTAAAGTAGTAAAACCTTTTAGTTTCAATCAAAATGTTGTCTGTTTGCATTATATGGATTATTTTTTACTCGCTCAAATTATGGCAGCGACTCTCGTCTTTTTCCATCCATAATGGAATAATAATCCCAGAAAAATTTCTCAGTGCTTTTGCCTGGAGTCGAACCCACGCCATGCAAGCTCTGACCAATACGGCGACTGCCCCTAACACTGCAGCGTCCGGCGTCTTTACAATTGTGCTACCGAGACAACCCCAAAAGCGGTTGTTTAAACAGCGCTTATCAAGCCAATTGATGCAGCAGTACACTTGATATTTAGGAGCTTAGTGTTTTTATTTATTTGCATTATATGGATTAATTTTTTATTCCCTCAAATTATGGCAGCGACTCTCGTCTTTTTCCATCCATAATGGAGCAATAATCCTCAGAAAAACTTCTAAGTGCTTTTGTCTGGGGTCGAACCCACGCCATGCAAGCTCTGACCAATGCGGCGACGGCGCCTAGCACTGCAGCGTCCGGCGTCTTTACCAACTGCGCTACCGACAACCCCAAAAAAGGTTGTTCAAATAGCGCTGATAAAGCCAACTGACGCTGCAGTACACTTGATATTTAAGAGCTTAGTTTTTTTAATTATTTGCATTATATGGATATTTTTTTTTACTCTCTTAAATTATGGCAGCGACTCTCGTCTTTTTTGTCATCCGTGCGTTATCTGCCCTTGCCCCAAGGCTGTACACATGTATAAATTTGTATATTTTTTAAACTTTTTTTTTGAAACCACTTGACCAATTTTCATCAGATTTCACACAGGGTCTTCTGCCAAAGGGGTACTGACAATTTGTTTCAATGGTTCTTCACCACTGAACAAGATGGCTGCCAATGTCCATATAAAGCCAGCTGACGCTGCAGAACACATGATATTTAGGAGCTTAGTGTTTTTATTTATTTGCATTATACGGATATTTTTTCACTCTATCAAATTATGGCAAAGGCTCTCGTCTTTTTTATCTGCCCTTGCCCCAAGGTTATACACATGTATAAATTTGTGTAATCTTTAAACGTCTTCTTTGAATCCCCTTGACCAATTTGCACCAGATTTCACATAGGACCTTCTGTCAAAGGGTACTGACAATTTGTTTAAATGGTTCTGCACTACTGAAAAAGATGGCTGTCAATGCCCATATATGGTAAAAACCAATTAAAATCTTCTTCTCCACAACCAAGAAAGCTTTGAGGCTGAATTTTGGTATACAGCATCAGGGACTCAATGTCTACCAAGTTTGTTCAAATTTATATGGGGAAAATGTTGAAAAAATAATTTTCTCAAAATGTACCGAAGACTAATGGTTGAAACTTATAGTGTATGATCAAAGTAGCAAAATCTTTTAGTTACAGTAAAAATTTTGTTCCCCGGTGGTTATCTGCCCTTGCCCCTGAGATATGTACATGTGTAAAATTGAGTAATCATTCAACTTGTCCTTCGAAACCACCTGACTAATCTTTACCAAATTTTATATTGGGTGTTCTGTCAAAACGATATTGACAGTTTATTCAGATAGTTCGGCATCGAACAAGATGTCGGTCATATGGTAAAACACTTAAAAACTTCTATAGAACCAAGAAAGCTTTGGAGACTGAATCTTAGTATATATCATCTGGGACTCAAGATCTACCAAGTTTGTTCAAATGATGATCCTGGGTGGACTTTTGACCTTTTTACGACACGGTCGTTTGCTTCCTCATATTTCTATGGGGAAAATGTTAAAAACATCATTTTCTCAAAACATTTTAAAGAGTAGCAAAACCTTTCAGTTATATAAAAAACATTTAATCCCTAAGCGTTATTCACCCTTGCTCCTAGGCTGTATAAAAATCATAAAATATATAAATAGTTTTCCTCTGATAGCGCTGCCAGAGCCAGTTCTCAGCATATTTCATGAGGTCTTCTGTCAAGGGGGAACGGAAAATTTATTTGAATGGTCATGCTTCACTGATCAAGATGGCTGGGTAGATATTGAAAACCATCTGCATCTGCAAATATGCCAGTGAGCAAATCATGGCCTGTGGGCCTCTTGTTTAATTTTGGTCCAATTTCCATGACATTTTTACCAAAATGTCGGGTTTTATGTCTGGAGTTGCAATACAACAGAGAACAGATTAAGAAGGGCAGAGGAGCAGCAGAAGAGGCCAAAATGGGCGGACCGCCCCTCTATATAGGGCTAGTGGAGCGCTGAGTAAGGAAATGTGACAGTTTCCAAGAAAATTGGAAAAAGGTGTGGTGCCAATCATCCCATGCTTCGATTTCAAAGACTTGCCTAATATTACCTCAGATACAACAGACAGAAAATAGAATTTTAGTGTTTACCTCTACTCATGCTCTCAGTGGACCAC
This sequence comes from Anodontia alba, assembly GCA_964016985.1. Classification (NCBI taxonomy): domain Eukaryota; kingdom Metazoa; phylum Mollusca; class Bivalvia; order Lucinida; family Lucinidae; genus Anodontia; species Anodontia alba. The sequence continues at coordinate 65,587,800 of OZ024826.1, read as the reverse complement.
CTTGAAGAATACTCCAAATGTAAATAAGGATAATTCCAGCTTGGGGCTAATCAACTATTTCTTTATTTTTAAATTTGGCATATTCAGATGAAGTCATTTTGATACCATATATCTTGAATTGATATCATGAAACGTGTTCAGAAATATACCATTGAGATCAGTTTGGCAGGTTTCACCAGTTAAAATAGCTCAGGCAGTTCAAGGTAGTGTCTGGATTTTGTAAGGCTTTCAAAACAGGCATTGCATAGCTTCTTTAGATATCAAAAGGTTCATAAAAGCTTCTGACTATAAGAATAGTTTCTAGTCCAGTAAAACTGTTTGTTTGTTTTTTTGTTGTTGTTGTTGTTTTGTTGTTGTTGTTTTTTTTTTTTTTTTTTTTGTTTGTTTGTTTTTTTTTTGCTGGCCATTCTTATTAATTAGTATTCATAAAAAATAATTATTTCTACTGTGCATGTTTGATTTTGCAAAAATTTAAGTTTGTTTGTTTGTGTTTAAGTTTTACGGCCAAGTTAAACCAATGGGGTCATGTCGAGCAGGGTCAGTTTACCTTACCACACTTTTACTGGGCAGGATTACTCCTCGAAGGGGTTAACCAGTATTGTGCACATTCTTTCACAATAAACTGACAACTACCCTTCTTGAATCAGCAGAAGGAGAAAAATGACTATAGAAAATATTTCATGATCAAAACTCCACGAAAGAATGTTGCCAACCTGGCGAGAGTCGAACCCGCAACCACCTGATCACCAGTCGGACGCGCATCCAACTGAGCCATCGAGGCCGGCGGAAAAGAGCAAAACACTTTGGGTAAAATTTTCATATGGAATTTTGAAATATATTTCCCAGAAAACAAATTTTGACATTTCAGGCAAATTGTTTCCAATGGAAAAAAATACTAGAAATGTCTAATTCTGTTTCCCAAGACAAATAAGAAAACTATCGCCATTTGGCATCCGCTGAATTACCCGAGAGAGTTGGAAAGGTTAATACGCATTCTGCTTTTAAAAATCAATGTTAAATATTTCATACATACAGGCCATGTCATGTAAAATATGACTTTTCCTTGTAACCTGCAATGTATCCTTTCCATTGCCCTTGGAAACAAAGAACATAAATTGGAGTCTCGGTTTCATTGAGGCTCTTCAAATAACAGTATGGTAGTTTACAAGTCATCATATGCTCTGGCCCCTAGCACCGGCTTAAGTGGAACACGATTTTCCATGATACCAGAACCCTGAAAAGGTGGTGGGTGTTTCTTGTATGAGTATTTATACAAATCCATCCTAATCTGAACTATGAATTAGGAATTTATACAACACTTAACTATTAGGATGTTTCATTAATTCATAACTACTATTGACACCATAACATACGTATGATTTGTCATTCTTGCCAAGTTTAATGCATAAAAAACACTATAGGAATTGCTGTGTACAGTTTACAGGCTATACACATGGATAACGCTGACAGTTCATTAACATGGGAGGGCAAGCAAATCATACTTATAGTAAAACATTAACATAAACCATATAAACTAGAAAATGTGTTTTACACTATGCCCCCAACTATATGCTTTCCCTTAAACATTCACCCACGGCAATATACTTTAATAGTATTTAAGCCTCAAAAATGGCTAAGTTCAAAAGTCGAAAAAAGGGACAAAATTAAATTGATGATAAAGCTAAACCATATGCACATCAAGAGCCTGCAAAGTTTCAAATTGATCGTTATAAAACTGTAGGAGGAGGTGCGCACACAAGGTACCCACGGTAATGCATTATAATAGTATTTAAGCTCCAAACATTGCTAAGTTCAAAAGTCGAAAAAAGTGAAAAAACAATTTAATTGAAGATAATGCCAAAACCACATGTACATCTACAGACCATGACAAAAGAGCCTGCAAAGTTTCAAATTGATCAGTATAAAACTGTATGAGGGGTTGTGCACACAAAGTACCCACCATCTGTCGGCAATTGCCTAAGTCGAAAAAGGGGAATAACTGCAAGGAGAACCCTGACGAAGAAAGTGACAAAAATTAATTTAATGATACTATAAAGCCAAAACACATGCACATCTGCAGATCATAACAAAAGTGCCTGCAACGTTTCAAACTGATCGGTAAAAAACTGTATGAGGAGTTGCGCACACACACAAGGTCTGTCATCAAATGCATGTCGAAAAAGGGGAATATCTCTGCAAAGAAACCCGACGGAAAAAAAAAACGAAAAAAAATATGGGTCCACTTTTTTTCATGCTGATGCTATATATAAAATTTCATTATTCTAGCTCTAACCATTCTTCGCCGTATGCAAGTGTAACGGACGGACAGACAGGCAGACTGACAGGCTCAAACCAATATGCCCCCTCAACTACTTCGATATTGGGGGTGTAAATACAAAACACACGATCTTTTTCTGGGGATATTCACATGACTTTCTAGAATGATGGATGCTGTGAAGCCCATACAGCCTTCTAACATTCCCAACCACCAGCAGATTGCAGATGACAAAAACTGATGATCGTACCTGTACATGTAAGTTTTGTTAAAAGGCTTTCTACCTCACTGTCATTGGCTTCCAAGTAACAAGACAAATAGGACAGGTAACTCCACAACCACAATGTTTGTTTGTTTTTATTGTTTCATCTTGTTTTTTCGACTCAGCATTCAAAAGAATTTTCACCCTAACTGTATCCATGTTATATGTCAGGTTTACCATTTTTACAGTTTGTTGTTTATTATTTAGTCTTCATTTCGGATGTAAGATCTTTCAAAGTTGATGTCTAATGATAGACGTTTCCAAGTTAATCTGATTCATATCACCACTCCTTTTCATCAATATGGTAATGTCCTCTGCATTATCAGCATCATTTTCACACATACCACTGTTCATCTTATGCACATATACTGTCCAGGATGTAAGTAGAAATTGTTTTAATTTCTACAGTAAAAACTCTTTTAATTTCTATCTAGAGTACTGTTATCATATTACGGGCAGATGACTATAAAAAACTGACTATTTTTACTATTAGCAAATCCAAACCAGATCTCCACAATATTACTGCACATATCAAGTTTGGTGAAATCCCATTGAGATGTACTCTAGTTATTGTCCTGTTTGTGTTGAGGTTTTACGGCCCAGTCAACCCAGTGGGGTCATGTCGAGCGCGGTCAGTTTACCTAACCACACGTTTACTGGGCAGGCTTAGTCCTCTAAGCGGTTAACCAGTATTGTGCACATTCTTTCGCCAGAAACTGACAACTGCCCTTCTTGAATCAGCGGAAGGGAGAGAATGACAGTAGAAAATATTTCATGATCAATCTCCACGAAAGAATGTTGCAGTTATTGTCCTAAAACAAAAATACGGATGTGTCGCGGGCAGACAACTCTGTCAAAAATTGACGAAAATAGCCCATTAGCAATCCAAAAGTAGATGTCCAAGATATCAATGCACACACCAAGTTCCGTGAAAATCAATTGATATTTACTCAAGTTATCGTCCAGAAACGAACATACAGATATATCAGGGGCAGATAACTCCCATCAAAAATTAATAAAATTTGCCCATTAGCAATCCCAAACCATATTTCCACCAAATTTGGTGAAAATCCATTGATACTTACTCCAGTTATTATCCGGAAACGAAAATACGGATGTGTCGCGGGCAGATAACTGCGTCAAATACTGAAGATGTTTGCCCATTAGCAATCCCAAAACAGATCTCCAGAATACTAATGCACATACCAAGTTTTCCATACGGAAATGAAAATACTGATGGGCGTACGACAGACGGACAGACGGTCAGATACGCGTACAGAAAGACACACGGATGCCGATGTGAAACCATAATACTCTCCCATTGTGGTGGGTATAAAAATACATCAGGTACATAAACTACATAAAAAACAAATATGAGTACCTTATTTACCATTAGTATTGGGACAACTTAACTCCTTACCATACTTGTCCTAAAAATTGAAAAAGTCTATTTTACTACCTGCTGATATATCTAAAATAGTGCTGGATGAGTGGCAAACAGTGTAGACCCAGATCAGACCGCATTCTGTGGTGTCTGATCTGGGTCTACACTGTTTGCTCAGGTGTGTCGGTCCCAATATTTAGGATTATTACGGTATAAACAAAACAACAACGGATACAAACAAAATTAAATATTTTTAAATACAGTATACACTATTACAGTAAGGCCATTAATACATAATAAAACTGTTAGTTTGATGTATTAAGAACACAGAGAGAGAGAGAGAGAGAGAGAGAGAGAGAGAGAGAGAGAGAGAGAGAGAGAGACTAGAAAATTTTATTTTAAAACATAGTTTGGAAATGATGGCCCAGGTCAGACTTAGCTTCTGCATAGTCTGATCAGGGCTCCTGACAACTGTATTGGCAGATACAGTGCATCAATAAAAATGAAAGATATTGATCAGCCTGTGCAGATGTTAGACTGATTCAAGCCTTTCCTCTTTGAATATAAACATCAAAAGACATATAAGCAAAATATTGTATTATTAAAATCCCGTACTTGAAAGGTTAAAATTCACATAAATGATGCAAGAAATCAAAGTATTTCAATTTTTTGATACTTTTTATAAAATCTGCCCTTGGCAAGAAGGAACACGTTTAAGAACAAAAAACAGACCCCCCTCCCCCTCCCCCCCCCCCCCCCCACATCCCCCCTCCCCCCCACACCATTACATTAGATTATTATTATTTTTTAATTTTTGTACAAGTTGAAGAAGCTTTTAATATCTTAAGTGATTTTGATTTTACTATTTTATCCTAACAAAGTGGCTTTAATACCTGGTATATACAAGATGTACGCTATGGCATTATGTGTCTAATGCACAATATATTAGCTTATGATCGGACTATTGTTGTATAATGTGTTTTCGCAATTCTTTTATGTCTTCTTCTGTTAATTCACCCCGAGGTGATTCAGTAATTCTGAAAAGTATAAATCATCTTTTTGTCTCATTATTTGTGTCAGTTCATACATAAGAAAATGTTCTTTCCACAAATTGCATGCTAGTGATAAAGGACCCTTTTCTGTTTCTGGTTCACGAAAAATCCATTCATCACGTACAGATTTCAGTTGGTACAAGTCACCAACAGCAATTATACTGATGCCACCAAAATCACTTTTTGTGCCTGTTAACTGTTGTAAGCGTGTGTGAATGAAATTTAGTAATCGCTTGCCAACCATTGATATTTCATCGATGATGATCGCTTTAAGTTTTCTGTATTTAACTGAACGAGTTAAGTTCATCAGAAGTTAAATGTTCACTTGTTTGCTTGTACTTTTGACGAAAGGCTGAAGAAATGGTAATCCCATTAATGTTGTATGCAGCTCTGCCAGTATAAGCACAGAGAAGGACTCTTCTGTAATCAGGATTTTAACCCTCTTTCAAGTTGTCTGGAGAGAGTTTACAGATTTTCCAACACCTGCACCTCCTGACAGAAATGCATAAATTGGTCCTTCTTTCAATTTTATCCACTGAAGAACATGATTAAAAAATTCTCCTTGCCTAACATTTGAACTCTGAAGCAGTTTCAAGTATGTTTCATCTGGTAACATAACACCACTCCTATCTATGCATGGTACTTATTTAATGGACTGGAGTTCTATCCCAATACCATATTGTCTATGTTCTACTATTCTGTCAGGGTTAAAATACACAAACTCAGCAGCATCTGCTTCTCCCTCATCTTCTGCATCTTTTTCTGCTTGTTGAGTATTTAGTGCTATTTCACCATATGCGTCATATTCTGCTTCAGCCATTTGCCTGGCAATATAAAGTTCTTCTACATGGTGATCATACAGCTTGTATTTCGCATCAAGAGTTCTCTTTATGAAATTATAATGGTCCTTGTACGTTGGAAATCCAGACAGAATATCGGTTTCTTCATTTCTCCATGGGCAAAATAACAATATATTTTCTCTATAATAGTTTTCAGGGTCTGTTTTTACGTTGTATCGAACGTGACTAACATTTTAATTTCACTTTTCTACGTTTGATTTTTATACCATTTTTTTAAAGTAAGAACAGTATCTGAATCTGCTAATTCATTTTCATCATTTTCGTTTCAAATTTAAGATCATCATTTGTATTTGATATAGGCTGATTGTCTTCGTCTTCCTTTGGATAAACAATATCAAGCTCAGAGACATAATCTGCCAAACACCAATTCTGCTGTTGCTTGTTGTTTTTTTGAATAACGTTTAATAACATTATCTGATTCTATATCTGTTGAATTAGGTGGTAATTTATCAAAAAAGGTAAGAGAAAAGTCCAGGGAGTGCCACAATCACAAACCGCAGCCCTTCCCAGACCCCAAGAGGAAGAGGAAACCGACAAATCCAAACAAGCACAAACCGAACAAACGCACGAAAAGCACCGCCCCCCCCCCCCCCTCCCCCCACCCCCCACCCCCCAAGCATAGATTTTGGCTTCAATAAGAATGTACGATTTTCAAGTAGAGAAGTATTGATAAATACTGTATACTTGTACATTTTGTTAATGGAATTTGTAAACCAAGGTACACAGTTTTTTGTGCACTCACTTCTACACAATTTGAAAAAGACATTTTCAATATGTCTACCCTGTTTTAGTTTTAGATTAAAATTTCCATTTTTTGCCTCTTTCGCCGCTGCATCAAGTTGTGCACTCATACCTCTTTGTGACTTGCTTTTATATACAACAATATACATGGCACAAGTATATGGTTCTAGAACAAATTGAATGTCAAAATTTGCCTTCCAGGCAGACAGAACTGTTTTTTTTAACAGATTGATCCTTATCTGCTTTGGTTTCCTCTTCAAAAATATTTTGGGGGACTTAAAGAGCTTCTTATGCATTTAATATAATCCTCTTCATTCATCTGCATTATCTGATTTAAAAAGTCTTGAAAGACAGCTCACAGTCTTCTTTGTAGTCATTCATTGCTTTTGCATTTGTATATATTTTTTCCTGTATTTTTCAACATCTTCATCAAGGGGATACAACAGCATAGTTCTAGGAAGCGGTGGTAAAGAAACCCAAATCGACACAGAGCCTTACCCTTCTTTCTACAAGTTCTTGAATGCTTATGAATTTGCAGTTCTGCCAACTCTGCTATTTCTGGGTCTTCAGAATTACATGTAAGAAAAGTATCAACATACTGAATAACTTCATCTTCTGTATTCATTTCATATTTTGGAGCATTCTCTATCCATACCAACATATGTATATGTGGAGATCCACGTTGCTGGAATTCGACACGATAGAAAAAGTCTTGTACTTTCCCTAGAGTTCATGATAACTTTTAAGTACTGAATGAATAAACTGTTGCACTCTATGATCAAATTATCTTCGGCAGGTAACAGGATCCTTTTGGACTAACTTTGTTTTCTGTTGCCAAGACTGGCTTTCAATACCTGTGTCAAAAAAATCAACAGCATCTTTTAATTTTGCAAGTATTTTTAGCAAATCATTCCATCTTGAATCAGCAGCTGACACTGACATGAACCAAGTAGGCAAACCCAATTGTCTTATCATAGCAGATACATCTCTTTTTCTTCCTTCCAAGTAAGCTAGAGAATTTCTAAGTTGGCAAAAAATGTAATAACCTTCATCAAGTCTTATAAGTATCAATAACTGGTGGCTCTCTGGCTTCAGCAGCTGTTAATTTCTTGCCTTTATTGTGACATTTTTGCAATGCCAAATTAACCTTGTCACTGATCTGTTTCATTTGTAGTTTCTTGTGCTGAAAAAAAAATATTTTGTACAGACTGAGCAGCTCTCCTGTCTTCACTTCTTAATTCCCATTTAGCAATGTTACTATAAAACACTGGTGTTAATATTTCCTTATTTTCAGGCCGTCTCTGACCACAAAATATTGTAGGAAAACATAAATATTATGCACCCAGATAGCATGACGATGTTGGTCCAACGTTGGCAGAGAGTTGTATCGTTGGCTGATTGTTATCCGTTGGCTGTCCAATGCAGGCCCAATATTGGGCCAACCATATCAATATAAGGAATTATCTTAAAGTCAGTAAAATAATGTCATAGTTGGCACAATAATGGGCCAACGTTATGCAAAATACTCGAAATAAACAGTTTCATTTGATATATGGTGTAAGGTTGGTCCAACTTTACCAAAACTATGCAAATTATGCACTCCTTTGTATAATGTTGGGCCAACGTTGGGCAAACGTCAGCAATTTGTTTATTGCTGATTCTGCTAAAGTGACAAAAATGTTGTCAAAATGTGATCCTCTTGGGGTCTTTGAAGGGCTGCGGTTTGTGATTGTGGCACTCCCTGGACTTTTCTCTTGCCTTTTTTTTCATATATCAACCGGTATGCATAATTTTGATTTCCATGTTTTAAATCCAAATTAAGTTTGTAGTGTGGATCAATAACTAAGGCTGTAAATCCAAAAAAGTTAAACGTTGGATGAACATTGTGCCAACGTTGTCCCAACATACCCCGAATAATAGGAATACATAGAGGATCTTATATGAGTGCTCATGTATTATTGAATTTATCAAATCCGTTGGAGAAAAGGATACGATGTTGCAAAAAGCACAAACGCAGCATGAAGTAATCTTAATTTCTGGCTTCCTGGTCCAGCATCAAGGTGACCAGTAAAATTTGCTATATTAATTAATAATCCAATACCTTGGAAGAATCTTGTTCATTACTGTTACCATCATCTACCAAAGGTTTTATAACACTTTATACCACCCATAAAGCTAGCATTTTATACCATTTGAGTTTTGACTCTGATTGAATGCACCAATAAAGGTCTCAAGATGTAAGTAAAAGAAGAAGGATTAAGATGTTTAAACATTTGAGTATAATTATATATATTCGTTTCTAATTTAGGCAAAAATAATGAACTGCATACCGCAGATATGAAAGCCTTTTATCAGACTGTGCAGTTGTGATCTGAGTCTTTGTTGAATGCTCATGTGACATTATAGGTTTTGCTGTGCTTAGGCTCATTTGTGATTTTGACATTCATACAGCACAAACATTGTTCTACAAGAGTAATGGGTCCAAAACACGCTCACGGAAAACAGTGTAGACCCTGATCAGACTCCTCCTAGAGGACTCAGGAGAGAAAAAGCTATGTCAGTTTATAAAAGAAAAATATTTCATTGTAAAAACTTATGCCCGATTTTTAGTGAAATACTGTTTTACATTCATAAAAATATAGTACTGTGCTGTAAGAATGTAACAATCACAAATGAGCCAGAGCACATAAAAATATAGTACTGTACTGTAAGAATGTCAAACTAACAAGTGGGCCAAAGCACAGCAAAACCTACAATATCACATGTGCACCCAGCAAAGACTCAGATCAGAATAACTGCACAGTGATAAGAGGCTTTCATATCCGCCTCATGCAGTTCATTATTGCTGCCTAAATTTGAAACGAATATATCATATAATTATTATACTCACACGTTGATTTACTGTCGGAACAGTCCCTTTTTACTGGCAAAAAAATCGGTTGGCATCATACATAATTTCTACGTTTGCCCAACGTAAAAATTGTGCAGGGCTAACGTTGGATCAACGTTGTAATTTACTGACATACGTTGGCCCAACATAATGCCTACACGTTGGCCCAACGATGGTCCAACGAGCAGACTTACGTTGGGACAACGTTGAATGTCTACGTTGGGCCAACGAAATGGACAGCCATTGTTCGACGTTGGCCGAACGTTAGCATGCCGTCTGGGCATCTATATCCTGATAAAAGCTTAGTGGATGCTGTCCATCTCCCGGAGTAAATGTTAAAAAGTTATCTGATTAAGATTCAATATTTGCATCATCTATAATTGTATCAATATTTGCAGCATGATCATAAGCATCCACTTCTGAAAAGTGATCAGAATCATAATCATCAGTATCCTGTACAACATCTGAACTGTTAGTCCCTGCTTCTCTTATAACAGTATTTGCATCATCACTTTAAAAAACACCTGCTACAGGCTGTTGTAAAAACTCTCGAACTGTATCTTCTGCTCTTTCAGTAATTTCCTTAGGCCAGTCTTCATCAATTTTAACACCTGAATTTTTGTATAAATCACTTTTATTCATAAGTCAATGCAATGCTACAAGAACCCATCCTGGTCTAACATTTTCCGTAAGGTCACATTTCCTATAGGACAATTTCTTTTTTAGACGAACTGCTACTGTAAAATTTTCATCCATAGGCCTTGGAAGTGAATTCACTACAGGCTGCACAACAACTGGTACATTAATAACATTTCCTCTGATTGAGTACTGTCCACCTCTTGGCAACTGTCGTATTTGCATAAATGGATTCAAGCTGATGTAATATTAACTCCTGGGTTTTTCATGGCCACTTCATACAATTTGCTACAGATAATTTAAGAATTATAGCATCTTTTAAAGATGATAAGCAAGTGTGACATATCCAATCTTCATTATCAACAGATGTAATATTTGTGCAGTAAATGTTTTTATCTCGCAGCACCAAACTAGATTTCTTAACAATGAAACACCTTCCCGGAACCATTTTTGCTGACAGCAAGTACAGACATAAACTGGACCAGTAGTAATGGTTTCATGAATTTTTTTGATACAGTCTTGCAAACAAGCACCATATATTTTGGCAGTCGCTTTTTGCATCTCTTCTGCACAAAAAAAAGTAACATTTTGCTTTTTTACCATTTTTCTCTATTTGTCAGAATCTCTTTCAGCATCTTTTTTTCTTTTATTCTGTCGTGCGTTTTGCTTAGAAATATGTTCCTTTTCAAGCACAAGTATGTTCTGTCCTGCTAACTGTTTACTGGCACGTTCCAGCGGCATTTCTTTTCTCCTAACTGCTTCATCTTTACGTACAAGTCGCTTACCAGCAGCTTCTTTGTTTCTAAATTCTTCTTTCCTCCTTGCATAACGCTTTGCAACAAGCTACAATTCCTTTTCTTTCTTTTTTTTTTTTTCTAAATTTTTTATGCACACGTGCAGAACATTTTAAAAGGACTTCTTTTTCCCTAAGCCCTTTATCAGCCCTTGCAGATCGTTTAACACGTAATTTTGTTTCCCTTTCCTTTTTCCTAAAGTCTACATTAACTCTTGCCGCTTGTTTAGCATGTACTTACTTTTCCCTTTCTCTTTTCCTGAAGTCTATATTAGCCATTGCTGCCTGTTTAGCATATACTTCCTTTTGCCTCTCCTTTTTCATCAAGTCTACATAAGCCCTTGCAGCTTGTTTAGCATGTACTTCCTTTTTCCTAAAGTCCTTGCAGATTGTTTAGCATGTACTTCCTTTTTCCTTTCCTCTTTCCTAAAGTCTATATTTGGCCCTTGCAGCTTGTTTAGCATGTATTTCCTTTTCCCTAAAGTCTACATTAGCACTTGCAGATTGTTTAGCATGTACTTCATTTTTCCTTTCCTCTTTCCTAAAGTCTACATTAGCCCTTGCAGCTTGTTTAGCATGTACTTCCTTTTTCCTAAAGTCTACATTAGCCCTTGCAGATTGTTTAGCATGTACATCCTTTTTCCTAAAGTCTACATTAGCCCTTGCAGATTGTTTAGCATGTACTTCCTTTTTCCTAAAGTCTACATTAGCCCTTGCAGATAGTTTAGCATGTACTTCCTTTTTCCTTTCCTCTTTCCTAATGTCTATATTTGGCCCTTGCAGACTGTTTAGGAAGTTCCCTTTCTTTATCTCGAAACTCCTTCTTGCAACTTTTTTTTTTTTTTTTTTTGTTTTTTTTTTTTTTTTTGTTTTGTTTTTTGTAAGAAAGAAAGTATGAACGACGGTTTTTTCTTTACTTTTATACTCTTCTGACTATTGACCAGTCTTTTTTCTGGAAAGTTTCCTCTGTTCACTTTTCTGTAGTTGTCTACAATGCTGGTCTTCAAAGTATACATTCAAAAGCTCCGAATGATCAGATTCCTGAATGACCGAAATTTCTCTGCTATTTTGTTGTTTAGTGATACTTTAATAGATAGTATATCGAATTGTGAATTTAATTCAATGAGCATACTTTCATAAAATGCATACAGATATCCAACTAATTCCTCAAAATTTGAGTGAAATCAATATTAATCTACCACCTTCTGACGATACCATGGAAATGTGAATCAAAGAACATATATAAACCATCAGTAATATGAACTGCAGAACAAATTGGGGAATGTATAATTTAAGGACTTTTACTGGAAGACCAAAGGACTAAGGACCAGGTCCTCTAAAGGACCCGGGGTATAATTTATAGACCTACTACAGGAGGACCACTGCTTAAATATGCTATATAATGGCTATGATAATTGAAGTAAATCATTGATTGTTGAATAAAAAATGACACCTTAATACTGGTGTAAATTTGGCTACGGGTGTAAATTTGGCTACTGCCATATAAATCTCTGTAACGGTGTGAATTTTTTATTAATATATTTTAATGAAATATATTTTTGGCATCTTGTTAAAATGACAAGGGAACATCCTTAAACAAAGCAAGTACAGAGTATACAATGCAAAGTGTTAGTAATAATAATAATAATAATTTAATATTTTGATATAAGGTGGGCACAAAAAAGGACCTTAATTTATGTACTTGAAAAACAAAATCTTGGATACACTGCTATTTTGTGGCTTACAAAACCTTAATTGCAAATAAATAAATAAAAACTTATAATTTTATACTTCTATTTCAATCCTTTTCTATTTTTTTGCACTATGCGCATGATGCAAAGAAAAGTAACATTTTTTTTTATTTTGTAAAAAAAAATAAAAAAACAACAACAACAAAACAATAAATAAATAAAGAGGTGCAACACAAATTAACAACTGATGTGCAAAATTTTCAGTAAAATGAATTTATTTGATTCTAAAGGTAACATACTGCACACTTCTCAGTAATATCTGTTCACCCCTTATAGGGCCCCACTAGTGAGACTTAACCTTTGTAATGCTGATTAAATTAAGATGCCACATCCACTTCTAAATGTCAGCCAATCAGATTACTTGATTCAGGTTGTTGATACATATTCACTACTAAATGATGAACAGTGCAGGTCCAGATCAGTTGGCTTCTGAATAAGCCAACTATCTGGATCTACACTGTTTGCAAAGGCAGGGCATATCCAGGTTCAGCAGGCTAGAGTTAACATCCTTATAATCACCCCAAAATCACTTAGATTATGTGAGCTATGGTATCAGAATGGTATATTGGGATAGATCATGACAGGATAGTCTAGCCAAATAAGGAAATAAGAGTGTGGCTTTAAGGAGGCGTTATGAGGATAATTTCTGTACATTTTGTTTCTTATTTCTCAAGATTGTAAATTTGGGCACTGAAAACGGGTGTGTCCATGATGATAGACATTTCAGCCCTAAGAACCTGCCTAAGCAAGTTGAACAGGCTGTAAACTTTTATCGCACATTTCGTTGTCTTGAAGCTGACATTTAAATGATTTTCAAATTCAGTAGTGAATTTAAAACAAAATCAAATTTGCATAAAACTCTGTCTAGCGGTCAAATTCAAACAAATTGAATTTGGATGAGAAACATCAATGAAGTATTTTGTAAACTGAAATTCGGACAAAAATCCTGTTTTCTTATTGAGTTCAAGTAAAATTATAGTTTTAACGCTTTTATCCCCAAAACGCACCCCAACTGACATTGAATTTTTTCCTCTAAAGCATTATCAGACAAAATAATTTAATGATTTTGACCTCAATATTTTCATTTAATCTTGAAGAAAAACAAAATTAAAATCTATGTGTTTTTAGTCATTTTAGTATATAAATTATTGGTGTATTGTAGTTGGACTTGTATGGGATTGTGCATTGATTAATCTTATTATTTTAAATACAGCTACTGTTATGTAATGCTATCAATATCCCTCATAAACAGAAGTGCCAGATGTGCCATATATACTCTCAGATATGTCAACACAACTAATGTGGTAAGCCAGAATATGCAGAATTCTAAAAAATAGATAGATAAAAAAAGTAATAAAATAAACAATTAGTCAGTGTGAAAAATTTTGGAAGATTTAAAAAATGACAAAATGGACAGCAAACTGAACAGCAAGCAGTATAGACTCATAATGTCAATATCCCTTTTAACCAAGAGAGGACCCATTTTGTTGTGTTATAATTTATGGATAATAATAAAAAAAAAACAATTAGTATTCAAAATCAGCAATATGGGCAGAGATATATCAAGGATTTTTTTATGTCTGGTTTTGTTTGACAGGGTTGGGTTTTAATTAAACAATGTTAGTGAACTATTCCATGATTCACCTCATTTTTGGGCAGATATTTATAATCAGCAATTACTGATGCAAAACAAGAAAAAAAAAGTAAAAGAAAAAACAAAATACAGTAAATTACATTACGGGAAATTCGAGTAAAAGATACCTGGTGTTTCAAAGACTATAGTGAAATCAAGAAAAGGGTGGGTACCGAATAATCCATATGTTTTCCAATACCTTAATGTACGAAAAATAAATTTGAGCAAACAGTGTAGAGCCTGATCAGACCTCCTATTTTGTTTAAAATGTAAGATAAGAGGTACAAATTGTGCCGAATATGTACTCTATGGTCAGAAGTACCAATAATTAATCTTTTTTTTTTTATTTATTTCTCTGTTTTAAGTGAATTCTAGCCCGAAATGTGCATAAAATGTACAGGTATTTTACTTGTTTTAATGGCACAAAGAAGTACCTCACTTTTTGGGCAGATCTTTAAAACCAACAGTGATTCCATCAATAAGTCCAGAGATTCCTAGTTTAATTGCACTTCAGAAACACATGTCTGCACCCCCACTCCCCCCCCACCCGCACCCCCACCCCCACCACCCAAAAAAACCATTGCCTTGTGCATACTCGTCAGAATGAATTGCTAGAGTCATTCTAATTAACACCCACAAATTGAATATAGGGGAAAAAAAGTCGCGGCTCTGTAGGAAAAATAATTATTTTGATATGGCATTTACAGGACACACAATCAATAAACACCTGCCAGGCATTTGCTTTTATATACTACTGTTTATTACCATTAAATAGTTAACTCATCACATATTAAAGTAAACTCTATTTTTATATTTTTTTCGCTTGATTTTCGGCGATAACTTTTTAGCTCACCTGAAACAATTGGGCCAAATTTCTTCAAACTTTATGTGGAGCCTTGTGTTAAAGGGGGATTAAAAATATGTACAAATGGTCATGGTCCGCAAATCAAGATGGCCGCCATGCCCATATATAGCTCCCATAGACTTATAATGGGAAAAATTTTAAAAATCTTTTCTCAGAAACCATGAGGCCCACGGCTTATAACGAACTTAAGCGACTTGCGAAGCTAAAGCTCGTACTAAAGGTATCGTGGTTCTCTCACATACTATGCAGAAGAATTCGCATGCGGCGGCTGACTGGTTTCCCAAATCTAGAGCGGAGTGTATCGGCTTAATGTTGAACCCGAAAACCAACGCTACTTTATGTCCGTTTCGGCCTGGTTTCCGAAAATATGATGATCAGATACGCTCCGCTGCAAACATGGAAAGCCAGTCAGCAGCCGCATGCGATCTCATTGGCTGTAATGAATCGTATAGCCAATGAAATAGAAGAATACATACAGTTTCTGGACACATGCACAATTTCGTTTTACTATATTACTCAGTGTGTATTTATATTGTACTACTGAGCAGAATTTCATGAAAAAATACCCAGTCAGCATTCTACGTAAATCTATATCGGGCCGTCATCGGCCCGTCAAGGTAGCTGACGGGCCGATGACGGCCCGATGTAGATTTACGTAGAATGCTAGCTGGGTTGTATTTAGGGGTTGATTTTTAAGCAAAATGTCGACAGCTTTACCACTACACCATCGAGACAAACTTTCCCAATATTACATACTGTTAAATATCTAATAAAAGGGCTGCACACATTGCATCATGCCCCGCCACTGCACTTACATTCTGTTAATAAATTATAAAATTTCAAGAAAATATCTCAGATAGTTTTCAAGTTACAGAGCGGACACACAAATATATTACAGAAATCATTAAAATACTTTCGATCTTTAAAGGGCCATAACTCCAAACGTAGGCTCCCTTGTCAAAGTATATGAAAGAAAAGAAGGGTAGTTGTCAGTTTCTGCTGAAATGATTAACAGCTTATGTATAAGCCTGCCCCGAAAAAAGTGTGCGGGCTCGACAAGACCGAAATAGTGTTGACAGGGCCGTTTAACTCCAGTTCAAACCAAAATTACGTCAGTACAACGTTCTCATGCCTGAAGTATGATTTACAATTGTACGTACATGGAACCGGACAAAACCTACAATACTACAATGTACGTGCGACCAGCAAAGACTCAGGTCAGTCTGTGCATCAACCCACTATATAAAGCAAGCTTCTTGGATAACCCAGTCCAAAGAAGGTGCATACTGTACGATCAGCGAAGGGTCTGATCAGAATGTCGATAATACTTTAGAAATCTCGTTTTCTATTGCATGAAATGTCAAATCCTGTTTTCTTGAAAATAAAAAAAAATAACGAATTTGCCGTCTGCTGAATTAGCCCAGAGAGTGGTAATCCAAAAGCTGCGTGTTCGATACTCGCGAGCTCCAAGTGTTGTGTCATTGAGCAAGACATTTTATCCTCATAACTTAGTATTGGTTTCTACCAAGGAAAGACTGCCTAGAATGTCCGCGAGGGCATTTGACAGTCTTCGCGAAAACTTTTGAAGTGCTGCAGGACGGCTGTCAGTCCGACAGAAATTTTCTCAAAGACAGAGGGAAAATCTACAGGACAGACAAATTTTGGTTTCAACTGATAACAACTAAGGATTAGAAAATATAAATTTAGTGTTCAGATGATACTGTTTTAGTGCCTTTTTACCCAAAAACGTGATGGTAAAAGCAAATGAAATTTAAAAAAAAAATGAAAAAAATGTCTGTTATTAAAATTTGTCAATTGAAAAGTGTTGCAGGACAGCTGTCAGACAGGCCGAAAACTTTTGCAGGACAAAACGAAAAATGTGCCGGTTTTGTCAGACAGTCCAGCAGTTTCGCGAAGACTGATATGACAATATAGGCAAAATAAATATCATTTTGAAGATGCTTTCCCGTCGATGCCAGGTTTATACATGTACCTCTTTTACTCGTTAAATAAATTACGGTCTTGGTTTTGCACATCAACTCTTGAAGATTGCTATGTAAAGTCAATAAATATAATGTTATTAATGTATAAACTATAAGAGATCATAAGAAAATAAAATAACATAATATTTATTTGTACCCTGATAAATGCGGGGCAAAGTGTTTACTGTTTTAAGGGAGCTAACTGCAAATGACTATTTAAAGGGAGTTAACAGCAATTGCTCATGCGATGGGGAACAGTATCTTTTTTATAAATCACGTCAATAAAGAAGGGGCGTGCTTTAACAATAAGCGGTTAACCAGTACACTGAACACCCTTTCGCCAGAAACTTGTAACTGCCAATCTTGAAGCAGTGGAAGGAGCGAATGACCATAGCAAATACATGTGTTTCATGATAAATGGGGTTAGTATCCGCGATCAGGTATTGCATTCGATTCCGGAAGTGCGATAACATTCTTTCCAATAAAGTCAGTGCCAACAGCTTATAGCTCGAAAGGAGACATATCATATTTGCATGAGGGTAAAAAAAAAAGAGCATTCAAGAGAGAGAGAGAGAGAGAGAGAGAGAGAGAGAGAGAGAGAGAGAGAGAGAGAGAGAGAGTTTGTAAAACTCATAAGATCCATTTTAAGTACATCCTGCTATGAGATTTAGATAATTCTAGAGAAAAATGGCTAAACTGTTTTTGCAAACAGTGAAGACCCTGATCAGGCGCTGCGTTCTATCATCTCGATATGACTGACTTTGTCATCAGCAGAACTTGTTCAGTTTTGATCGGATCTTCCTGAAACTTGAAGATACGTGGGGGACATGGATGAAATCTCGGATGAGTTCAAAAACTGTCCAGATCGGAATATTAATTTTAGAGTTACATCCCCTTGATTACTAAAAGTCTCTGTTTAACTGTCATCAGCATAACTCATTCAGTTTTGATCAGATCTTCCTGAAGCTTGCAGATAAGGTGAACATAGGCGGAATCTTGAACAAGTTCGAAACCTGGCCAGATTCTCATCATTTTTTCTAAGAGTTACGTCCTCTTGATTGTTGAAAAAGCTTATATTTTTTCATCAGCATATCTCATTTAGTTTTGATTTGATCATCCTGGAACTTGCTGATAAGGTGGACATGGAAGAAGTCTTGGAAAATTCGAAGATTGTCCAGATCAGGGTATTTAGAGTTACGACCCCTTGATTCCTGAATATGCCTATTTTCTACCTTGTTATCAGTATAACTCCTTCAGTTGTTTTTTTTTTTTTTTTCAGATCTTCCTGAATCTTACACATAAGATTGAGTTGAAACTTTAGTGGACAGTTAGACCATGAGGTGACACAGTGCATTTTGTTTAGAAGTCAAAGTACACAAAAAAATTAGAGTTATCACTACATGTATTTATATCACTACATGAATTTATTAAAGACTTTTCAGACATTTGTTTCCAGATAACTCCCCCTACAGTTTTCGTCGGATTGTGTTGAAGCTTGGTGGACAGTTAGACCATAGGGTGATACAGGGCTTATTATTTCAAGGTTACAGTACACCAAGTTTTGATAGAATTAACACAATTCTTTAAAAGATTTTTCGGACATGGCTTGGTTTCCGGATATCATTTCCTACAGTTTTCATTTTAGTGGACAGAAAGTCTAAGAGATAGCACAGCGCATATTGTTTTTAAGTTACAGTATACCAAATTTTAGAAGTCATTTATACTCTTTACAGATTGTTCAGATATGACTTTATTTCCAGCTAATTCTTTCTATATTTTATATCTGATTATTTTGAGGTTATAGTACACCAAATTTTGATAGAATTATTATTCTTTAAATATTTGTAGTTCACACACGACTCCATTTTCAGCCAAATTCCTTCTACAGTTTTCATCTATCAAGCTGAAAGTTACTGGATAGTAAGACTATGAGATGGACCAGCATGTATTCTTTTGAGGTTACAGTACTCTAGACATTAAGAACGTTATATCCCTTTAAAGATTTTGAAAAAGTTTGAAAACTTACACAGTCTGATACATAGTTATGTCCCATGATATGATTGAACTTGTTTGCTGTAGAGCTTGATTGGTTTTAATTGGATCTTCCTTAAACTTGCAGACGACGGGGTGGGTGGGGGAGGTGGTATGTTAAGAGTTAAATCTTCCAGATTAATGAATGTTGTAGACACTGAGTGACCTTGACCTACTTTCAGCACAGGTGAGCGTTAAGGACCATCATTGTTCTCTTGTTACAAAACATGTCTCCGATGTTTCTCTAAGCGGTCTAGTTGTGTCTGCCCCAATTCGGTTCAGATCCATCAACAAATATGGCTGCCGTCGACCATCTTGCATTTTTCCTGTCATCGTATACATTCGAAGAATTTTGTCGAAACTTCGCTTGGATTCTTCTCATCGCCATAATGGGTTTCCCAAGAATGATTCCAATCTGTCAACTGATATGGGCCCCCCAAACAGTCATCTTAGAAATTGCGACTTCCTCTTTACTTTGCACTGTATCAATATCACACCCTACCCTACCACTACCAAACCCTACCCCACACGTATCCCAGTTCTTACCCTATCCTTCCCTTCTGTCCTGGCCTATATCCTGGCTTGGACGCATAGGTAGAGGTAGCAGAAGGAGGGTAGGCTAGGCTAGAATGGGCAATAGCATCGCAGGGAAGAGCAAGTCATCTCAAAATATAGCTATATTTAGTATTAAATCAACCTCTTTTCACTTGCCTCACTTTTTAAATATGTAAAAGAAAAATACAGTAGAGCGATGTTTCCTAGGAAACTCTGGTTAAACTGATGTCAGCATAATGATCGATGTGGTGCACTTTGCCTCGGATCTATTTAAACAGGTTTTGTCTGGTCCGCGACTTTGCATACCTGATGAAAAAAAAAATGCATAAAATGCTTAAGCTCGTTTCATAGGTAACACATATTTATTTCATATTATATTTAGTAGGTAGCAATGTTTAGTGGTCCCCTACATAAATCCTGCCAATCAAGCTCCTGGGGCTTAAACTGGCTACGCCGCGGGGGTCACTAGCTCCCACAGAGTTATAATGGGAAAAACTTAAACAAATCTTCCATTACGAAAACATGCCTATTCAAATATACTGAAAATTTTACCACCCAAAAATGAAAATTTTCAGATAAAAAATTCTGATATTTTTTCATATTTCTGCTCAAAACATAGATTGTAGGTACTCGTTAGAACCGCCTCGACGAGGCGGTTCTAACGAGCACCACAATTTATGTTTCTGAGCAGAAATAAGAAAAATAATGTATACCCCTGTAAACCCCAGTTTTACTATATAAAAGTGGGGTTTAAGGGGGTTAAAATAATATAGGCGTGTTTTCGTGATGTTCTCTGAAACCATGAGGCCTACAGCTGATATATTTAGTATGTAGCAATGTTTAGTGGTCCCTTACATAAATCCTATCAGCCAAGCCCCTGGGGTCCAGATTGGCCATGCCCCAGGGAGTCATATGTTTATATAGAGCTATATAGCTAAAGAACCTTCAAAAATCTTCCTCTCAGAAACCATGAGGCCCACGGTTTATATATTTATTATGTACCAATGTTTAGTGGTCCCCTACATAAATTCTGCCAATCAAGCTCCTGGGGCCCAAACTGGCCAAAACGCCCTGGGGGTCATTAGCTCCCAAAGAGTTATAATGGGAAAAACTTAAAATATCTTCTTCTCTGAAACCATGAGACCCACAGCTTATATATTTAGTAGGTAGCACTGTTTCATGATCCCCTACATAAATCCTGCAAATCAAGTCCCGGGGGTCTAAATTGGCCACGCCCCAGGGGGTCATATGTTTATGTAGAGCTTTATAGCTAAACAAACTTCAAAAATCTTCTAAGGAGCCATGAGACCGAGAGCTCACAGATTAAGTATGTAGCGATGTTAAGTGGTGTCCTACATAAATCCTGCCAATCAAGCCCCTGGGGTCCAAATTCATATTATATTTATTAGGTAGCAATGTTTAGTGGTCCCCTACATAAATCCTGCCAATCAAGCCCCTGGGGCTTAAACTGGCTACATCGCGGAGGTCACTAGCTCCCATAGACTTATAATGGGAACAACTTAAAAAATCTTCTTTTCTGAAACCATGAGGCCCACAGCTAATATATTTAGTATGTAGCAATGTTTAGTGCTCCCCTACATAAATCCTGCCAGTCAAGCCCCTGGGGTCCTAATTGACCACGCCTCAGGGGGTCATATGTTTATATAGAGCTATATAGCTAAAGAACCTTCAAAAATCTTCTTCTCAGAAACCATGAGGCCCACGGCTTATATATTTAGTATGTAGCAATGTTTTGTGGTCCCCTGCATAAATCCTGCCAATCAAGCCTCTGAGGCTCAAACTGGCGACGCCCCGGGGGTCATTATCTCCCATAGACTTATAATGGGAAAAACTTAAAAATTCTTCTCTGAAACTATGAGGCCCCAGCCAATCAAGCCCCTGGGCTCCAAACTTGCCACTACCCAGGGGGTCATATGTTAATATTGAGCTATATAGTTAAAGAACCTTCAAAAATCTTCTCTGAAACCATGAGGTTGAGAGCTAACAGATTAAGTATGTAGCGATGTTTAGTGGTCTCCTATATAAATCCTGCCAATCAAGCCTCTGGGGTCATTAGCTCCCATACACTAATAATGGGAAAAACTTACATAAATCCTGCCAATCAAACCCATGGGCTCCAAACTTGCCATACCCAGGGGATCATATGTTTAAATAGAGCTATATAGCAAAAAGCCTTCAAAAATCTTCTTCTTAGAAACTATGAGGCCGAGAGCTAACAGGTTAAGTATGTAGCGATGTTTAGTGTTCTTCTACATAAATCCTGCCAATCCAGCACCTGGAGTCCAAACTGGCCACGCCCCAGGGGTCATTAGCTCTCATAGACTTATAATGGGAAAAACTTAAAAAATCTTCTTCTCTGAAACCATGCGGTCTAGAGCTATTTTGTTTGTTTTTTTATATGTAGCAATGTTTAGTGGTCCCCTACATAAATCCTGCTAATCAAGCACCTGGGATCCAAACTGGCCACGCCCCATTGGTCATTAGCTCCCATAGACTTACAATGGGAAAAACCTAAAAGAATCTTCTTCTCTGAAACCATGAGGCCCACAGCTTATATATTTATTATGAAGTAATGTTTAGTGGTCCCCTTCATAAATCCTGCCAACCAAGTACCTGGGCTCCTAACTGGCATACCCTAGGGGGCCATATGTTTAAATAGAGCTATATAGCTAAACAATCTCTGAAACCGTAAGGCTGAGAGCTAACAGATTAAATATGAAGCAATGTGGTCTCCTACATAAATCCTCCCAATCAAGCCCCTGGGGTCCAAACTCGCCACGCCCCTGGGGTCATTAGCTCCCATAGACTTATAATGGGAAAAACTTAAAAAACTCTTCTTCTCTGAAACCATGAGGCTCATAGCTTACATATTTTGTATGTAGCAATTATGAGTGGTCCCCTACAGGGTTCATACATTTAGGACTGACCAAAATTCCCTGACAATTCCCTGACATTTCCCTGACACAAATTCAAATTTCCTTGACAGTACTGGCGCCGAAAATTAAAGATACATCTGGACCAAACATCCCAGCTTCATCAGGCTGAAATGTAAAATTCCCTGACATTTCCCCGACATTTTTGAAAATTTCATTTTTCCCTTGAACATTACAGAATTCCCTGACAATTCCCTGACCTTGAAAAAAAATTAATTTCCCTGACATTTCCCTGACATGTATGAACCCTGCCCTACATTAATCCTGCCAATCAAGCCCCTGGGGTCCAAACTGGCCACGCCTCAGGGGTCATTAGCTCCCACAGACTTAAAAAAATGTTCTTCTCTGAAACCATAAGGCCCACAGCTAATATATTTAGTATGTAACAATTTTTAGTGGTCCCCTGCAAAAACAATGTCAATAAAGCCCTTGGGCTCCAAACTGGTCACACCCCAGTGGGTCATATGTTTAAACAGAGCTTAAAAATCTTCTCAGAAACCATGAGGCAGAGAGCTAACAGATTAAGTATGTAGCAATGTTTAATGGTCTCCTACATAAATCCTGCCAGTCAAACACCTGGGGTCAAACCTGGCCACGCCCCGGGGTCATTAGCTCCCATACTTATAATGGGAAAAACTTAAAAAAAATCTTCACAACTAATATATTTTGTATGTAGCAATGTTTAGTGGTCCCCTACATAAATCCTGCCAATCAAGCCCCTGGGGTCCAAACTGGTCACGCCCCGGGGATTATTAGCTCCCATAGACTTACAATGGGGAAAACCTATAAAATCTTCTTCTCTGAAACCATGAGGCCCACAGCTTATATATTTAGTATGTAGCAATGTTTAGTGGTTCCCTACATAAATCCTGACAATTAAGCCCCTGAGCTCGAAACTGGCCACACCCCAGGGGTCACTCGTATGTTTAAATATAGCTAAATAGCTAAAGAACCATCAAAAATCTTCTCTGAAAACATGAGAGCTAACAGATTAAGTATGTAGCACAATTAAGTAGCACATAAATCCTGCCAATCAAGCCCCTAGGGTGCAAACTCGCCACACCCCTGGGGTCATTAGCTCCCGTAGACCTATAATGGGAAAACCTTAAAAACTCTTCTTCTCTGAAACCATGAGGCTCACACCTTATATATTTAGTATGTAGCAATGTTTAGTGGCCCCCTACATAAAGCCTGCCAATCAAGCCCCTGGGGTCCAAACTGGTCACGCCCCAGGGGTTCATTAGCTCCCATACACTTATAATAAGAAAAAAACATCTTCTTCTCTGAAAGAATGAGGCCCCTAGCTTTTATGTTTAGTGTGTAGCAATGTTTAGTGGTTCCCTACATAAATCCTGCCAATCAAGCCCCTGGGCACCAAACTGGCCATACCCTAGAGGGTCGTATCTTTATATAGAGCTATATAGCTAAAGAACTTTAAAAAATCTTCTTCTCTGAAACCAAGAGGCCGAGAGCTAACAGATTACGTATGTAGCGACTTTTAGTGGCCTCCTACATAAACCCTGCCAATCAAGCCCCTGGGGTGTAAACTGGCCCCTCCCGGGGGTATTTAGCTCCCATAGACTTATAATGGAAAAAACATTATAAAATCTTCTTCTCTGAAACCATAAGGCCAACAGCTTATATATTTAGTATGTAGTAATGTTTAGTGGTCCCCTACATAAATTCTGCCAATCAAGCCCGTGTGGTCCAAACTGGCCATGCCCAGGGGGGTCCTTACCTCCCACAGACTTATAATGGGGAAAAACTTAAAAAATCTTCTTTGAAATCATGAGGCCCACAGCTTATATATTAAGTATGTAGCAATGTTTTGTGGACCCCTACATAACTCCTGTTAATCAAGCCCCTGGGCTCCAAACTGGCCATACCCCAGGGGGTCATATGTTTATATAGAACTGTATAGCTAATGAACCCTAAAAAATCTTCTTCTCTGAAGCCATGAGGCCCAGAGCTAACATATTTAGTATGTAGCAATGTTTAGTGGTCTCCTACATAAATTCTGTCAACCATGCCCCTGGTTTATTTTTTCATTTGGATTTGTGATACATACTACCTTAATGATCAAACTGAACAAACAATATTATGTTTTAACATTGTCAAGAAATAACTTCCTCTGACGAACTGACCTACTGGTTGCTTTTTAAAAGCATCCAGCTTGTTTTCTATATTGATTTAATAGCAAATGTTTTTACCATTAAAAATTTTAGAGGGAGAACCAGAGAATCCAATGTTCTACAGCGATTTTACTTGAATTTATTTTCTAATTGCCCAATGCTGATGACATTTTTAGGAAAAAAAGAGCAAATCTGTTAAAATCCCATCTTAAAATTATTTATGAGTTGGTAGCATTCTCAATGTATTTTTTATATACTCGTATCTTGCAGAATCACAGATGTTGATATCCCAAATCTGGTCATCAAAGATGCTGTTTAGAGTGTGCTGAACACATATACAGTCGAACCTCGTTATCTCGAACTCGCTTATTTCGAATTACCGCTTATCTCGAAGTGAAAAATCTGTCCCCTGTTTTAACATGAAACTATGACAACACGTAACAAAATAATGTCCTAAGGAGCAATTTCTCCTCTTTTCCACATTATTTTATATATATATTTCTAACTTCAGGGGTCAAATTACATATTCATTTGTTAAATGTGGTTGTTCAATTTATTGTTTTCCTCACTCTCTCAACTCTGATACGTCGAGGTACGGATATCTCGAAGTGTTTCAGTGAGTCCCTTGGAATTCGAGATAACGAGAGTCGACTGTATGCAAATATCCATCTCAAATAATCATCCATGAGTCTGAATATCAGACAGCATGGAATTAAAATTTGCTCTTTAAATTTTTATTGAGCATTTTGCCTGAAAAATTATATTATTATTGTTATTGCTTGTTTGTTTGTTGTTTTTTTTAAGAAAATGTACAAATGTTTTACTAAATTTTATGTGTAAACCTGTACCGGTTAAGTTGCATCTGGTTAAGATATCCTGAATGATGTTTTGATCATACAACTGTTTTGGTATACAATGTCAAAAAAAATTAACAAAATACAGATTATTGATATACAGTACAGTAAACTATTTTTGAATACACATAAAAAAATGTATCACCAGATTTTATTGAGGGCCTCTTCCTGTGGGTGCATTACCGCCTTGTTGATCAAAGGGTATTTCAGTATTACTTTTGACTTGCCCGCGTCTTCGATTTTTGCCATTTTTCATTAATGACTGTTCTTGACAAATCAGAATTGACATTACATTTTCGATTTTTAGGTTGAAAATTCATCAGAAAGAATCCCTTACATATAGGACCGACTTTGTTATTGTGAATATACATGTTTTCAAAATTATATGATAATAGTGCTATGTGACATGATGAATTGTGATAAAAGTGCTATGTGACACTGTGAATTACTTTGATATTAGTGTTTCTTTGGCATAGTGATTTACTGTGTTAATAGTGATCTGTGACAGTGGATTACTGTAATAATACTGCCTTGTGATATCATATGTATTTTTGATTGTAGTGATTTGTGTTTGCTTCTGTATAGTGACAAAATTCTTGTGAATAATTACAAAAGATTGCTAGACAATGCCTAGTAGAAAGTATTGGAAGTTAAGCAAAGCACGTCGGGATTTGGAAGGCACAAATTCATTGTCAAGTGAAATGGGTGTCATGAAATTATCAGATGGAGGTCTATCCCAGCCTAAAAAAAACATCTGTGTCTATTGAAATGGGTGTCATGAATCTATCAGATGGGGGTAAATCCCAGCCCACAAAACCATCTGTGTCTCTTGAAATGGGTGTCAAGAATCTATCAGATGGGGGTCTATCCCAGCCCAGAAGACCATCTGTGTCTGAGATTGCTGATATTGTGATCGATATATTGAGCGATTCTGTGATTGAGCCACTGAACATTGCTGTAAATGATCATATGCCTGATACTTTGATTGAACTTGTGTCTAAAACTGTGATTGAATCTATGCCTGATACTGAGACTAAACCTATGCCTGATACTGCGATTGATGCTATGCTTCAAACAGATGTTAAACATATGCCTGATATTAAGACTGAACCTATGCTTTGTTCGGATATAATACCTATGCTTGATGCTGAGATTAAAGCTATGCTTGATGCTAAGACAGAATCAATGCCTGATCCAAATTATGAGCCTGCACTTGCCTTTAAATTCTTTTCAGACTTATGTACTAATGATTGTATAAAGATTCAGAAAGCGTTTTTTCATCAATGATGATTTTGTTGATGTTTTTCCTGATCTGATTGCTGAAAGACATTTTGGGTTAAATGAAGGACATTTTGAAAATAAGGCAGTAGTCACGTTTGATATTGATAATGAAGGTACGGATAATGAAGGTACGGATAGTGATATCCTCATTGCAAGTAGATCATCTGATATGTTGTGGAATGCTAATCGTATAATATATGGTACTTTCCATCAAAATGACCAAAGATTTTCTGAGCAATCTAGAGGGTTTCAGTGTACTTGTAATTCATTATGTATGATAACATACACATCGTATGGTGACACTGATATAGGATCAGTATTAGATAAAATTCTTCATCATGGTGACATTCTATATCAAAATGCCATTAATGTCTTAAAGAGAGAAGGAAAATTAATAATGCATTGTTGAGCTTAGATGAAATTCCAGAAGTCTTTGAAGTTGAGAATGTAGAATATCAAGTTGAAAAACAATCTATTGTCAGTGGTGTTCTTGTTAAAATCAACAAATATTAAGTTGTGTCTGGGACAACTACAACGACAGTGGATAATTTTGGATAGCCAACATTACATGAAGCTTTGCAGTTAGCTCTTAGTCAGTCTTCATCGGTGCTTATTACAACAGGGGCAATTTGTTCAGCTGTTCATATTGCTGATGGTTTATATATGTTCTTTGATTCACATTCCCATGGTAAAGATACACTATCATCTGAAGGTGGCAGATCAATATTGATTTCATTCTCTAGTTTGGAGGATTTGGTTGCTTATCTGTATGCATTTTATGAAAGTATGCTGATAGCATTAAATTCACAATTCGACATACTACCTGTTGAAGTCTCTCTAATACAACAGAAACACCAAAACAGTAGAGAAATTTCGATTGACCGGGAATATGACAGAGAAAACTCTGAGCTTTTGAACTTATATTTTGAAGACCGGCATTACAGATAACTGCATAAAAGTGAAGTGAGTAAACATTCCAGGAAGGCTGAACAATGTCCGGAAGAATACAGAAGTAAAAAGAAAAACCGTCGTGCATACTTCCAATCTTACAGGAAGAAAATGCGTAGCAAAAAAGCGTTTCGAGAGAAAGAAAGAGAAAAGGAACTACTTGCTAAACAATCTGCAATGGCAAATACAGATTTTAGAAAAAAAAGAAAGAGAAAAGGAGGTTGTTGCTAAGCAATCAGCAAGGACTAATATAGACTTCAGAAAAAAAAGAGCGGGAAATGGACTTACATGCTAGGCGATCTGCAAGGGCAAATAGTGATTTTAGAAAAAAGAGGGAGAGAGAGAGAGAACTACTTGCTAAACAATCTGCAAGGGCAAATAATAGTTTTAGAAAAAAAAGAAAGAGAAATAGAACTACTTGATAAACAATCTGCAAGGGCAAATACAGATTTTAGAAAAAAGAAAGGGGAAAGCAGGTAGTTGCTAAGCAGTCAGCAAGGACCAAACTTTAGGAAAAATGAGAGGGAAAGGGACCTACATGCTAGGCGATATGCAAGGGCAGATAGTGATTTTAGGAAAAAAGAAAGAGAAACTGAATTACAAGTGAAACAGTCTGCAAGAGCCAATAAAGCATTTGGGGAAAAGGAAATCATTTTAAAACGTTCTGCACGTGCACATGGAGAATTTAGAAAAAAAGAAAAAACGACCTGAGCTTGCTGCAAAGCGTTATGCAAGGAGGAAAGAAGAATTTAGAATCAAAGAAGCTGATAGTAAGCGTCGTGTACGTAAAAACGAAGCATTTCGGAAAAAAAGAAAGTCAACATGAATGTGCAAGTAAACAGTTAGCAAGAAAAGACATACTCGTGCTTGAAAAGGAACGCATTTTTAAACAAAACATTCGGCAGGGTAAAAGGAAAAGAGCTGCTGAAAGGGATTCTGACAAACAGACAAAAATGGTAAAAAAGCAGAATGTTTCTTTTTGTGCAAAAGAGATGCAAAAAGTGAATGCCAAAAAATAGGGTACTTGTTTGCAAGACTGTATCAAACAATTTCATGAAAGTATTGCTGTCGGTCCAGTTTTTGTCTGTACTTGCTATCAGCAAACATGGTTTCAAGAAGGTGTTTCATTATTAAGAAACTAGTATGCCGCTGCGAGATATAAACATTTACTGCACAAGTATTACATCTGTTCATGATGAAGAATGGATATGTCATACATGCTTAACATCTTTAAAAGAAGGTAGAATTCCAAAATTGTCTGTAGTGAATGGCATGAAGTGGCCTGAAAAGCCTCGGAAATTAATGTTACATCCCATAGAGGAAAGGTTACTTGCTCTTCGCATTCCTTTATGCAAACACGACAGCTGCCAAAAGGTGGACAGTACTCACTTAGAGGAAATGTTATTAATGTACCAGTTGATGTGCAGCCTGTAGAGAATTCATTTGCAATGCGTATGGATGAAAATTTACTGTAGTTGTTCGGTTAAAAATGAAATATCCTATAGAAAATGTGACTTTACGGAAAACATTAGACCAGGACAGGTTCTTATAGCATTGCACTGGCTTATGAATAAAAATGATTTATATAAAAATTCAGGTATTGATATTGATGAAGATTTGTTTAAAGATGTACCTAAAAGTGCAGAAGATACAGTTAAAGAGTTTTTACAACAGCCTGTAGCAAGTGTTTCTCAAAGTCATGATGCAAATACAGTTAAGAGAGAAGCAGGAACTAATAGTTCAGATACTGTACAGGATAGTGACATAGCTGATGGTCATGATTCTGATCATTTCAGAAGTGGATGCTTATGAACATGCTGCAAATATAGATACAATGACAGATGATACCAATATTGAAACTAAATCAAATAACATTTTAACATGTGCTCCATGAGAGGGACAGCATCCACTTAGCTTGTCTCAGGATACAGATGCAGAATATTTATGTTTTCCTACAATATTTTGTGGTAAAAGAAGACCTGCAAATAAGGAAAGATTAACTCAAGTGTTTTATAGTGACATTGCCAAATAGGAAGTGAGAAGTATAGACAGGAGGGCTGCTCAGTCTGTACCAAATATATTTTTAAGCATAAGAAACTACAAATGAAATAGATCAGTGACAAGGTCAATTTGGCATTGCGAAAATGTCAGAACAAAGGCAAAAACTTAACAGCTGCTGAAGCCAAAGAGCCACAAGTTATTCATAAATTTATCAAACGATGAAGGGTATTACATTTTTTGCCGACAGAAATTCTCCAGCTTACTTGGAAGGAACAAAAAAAGATGTATTTGCTACGATAGGACAACTGGGCTTGTCCACATGGTTCATGTCACTATCAGCTGCTGGTTAAAGATGGAATGATTTGCTGAAAATACTTGCAAAATTAAACGATTCTGGCACGGATATTGAAAGCCTGTCTTGGCAACAGAAAACAAAGTTAGACCAAAAGTATCCTGTAATATGCTCCAGATACTTTGATCATAGAGTGCAACAGTGCATTTATTCAGTACTTAAAAGTTATCATCAACCTCTAGGGAAAGCACAAGCCTTTTTCTATCGTTTTCTATTCAGCAGCGTGGATCTCCACATATACATATGTTTGTATGGATAGAGAATGCTCCGAAATATGAAATGAATACAGAAGACGAAGTTGTTCAATATGTTGATACTTTTCTTACTTGTGATTCTGAAGACCCGGAAATAGCGGAGTTGGCAGAAGTGCAAAGTCATAAGCATTCAAGAACTTGTAGAAAGAAAGATAAGGCTCTTTGTCGATTTGGGTTTCCTTTGTCACCTCTTCCAAGGACTATGCTGTCCTTGATGAAGATGTTGAAAAATACAGGAAAACTATGTACAAATGCAAAAGACAATGAATGACTACAAAGACGGCTGTGATCTGTCTTTCAAGACTTTTTAAATCAGGTAATGCAGATAAATAAAGAGGATTATGTTAAATGCGTAAGAAGCTCATTAAGTTCCCCAAAACATTTTTTGAAAAGGAAACCAAAGCAAGGATCAATCTGTTTAACAAAATAGTTCTGTTTGCCTGGAAGGCAAATCTTGATATTCAGTTTATTCTTGAACCATATGCTTGTGCCATGTACATTGTTGGATATATAAGCAAGTCACAAAGCGGTATGAGTGCCCAACTTGATACAGCAGCAAAAGAGGCAAGAAATGGAAATTTTGGCCTTCAAAAACAAGTTAGACATATTGGAAATGTCTTTTCAAATTGTGTAGAAGTTAATGCACAAGAAGCTGTGTACCTTGTTTTACAAATTCTTTAACAAAGTGTACCAGGGATACAGTATATATCAATACTTCTCTGCCTGAAAATCGTGCATTCTTACTGAAGCCAAAATCTGTTCTTGATGAATTACCACCTAATTCAACTGAAATTGAATCAGATAATGTTATTAAACGTTATTCAAAAAGACAAAGCAGCTGCAGAATTGGTGTTTGGCAGATTATGTCTCTGATCTTGATGTTGTTTATCCAAAGGACGACAATCTGCCTGAGTCAAACACAAATGAAGATGATATTAAATCTAAAGTTGAAAATAATGAAAATGAATTTGTGCATTCAGATACTGTTCTTACTTTAAAAACTGGCATAAAAATCAAACGTAGAAAAGTTTAAAATCATCCGCTACTTTCGATACAACAAAAACAGACCCTGAAAACTACTATAGAGAAAAGATATTGTTATTTTTCCCATGGAGAAATGAAGAAACAGATATTCTGTCTGGATTTCCAACATACAAGGACCACTATGATTCCATAAAGAGAACTATTGATGCAAAAAATAGGTTATATGAGCATCATGTAGAAGAACTTGTTATTGCCAGACATGTAGCTGAAGCAGAATATGCTGCATATGATGAAATAGCACCAAGCACTCAACAAGAAGAAAGAGATGCTGAAGATGAGGGGGAAGTAGATGCTGCTGAGTTTGTGTATTTTAACCCTGACAGAATAGTAGAACATAGACAATATGATATTGGGATAGAATTTCAGTCCATTTTGTCAGTACCATGCATAGTGATGTTAAGTTACCAGTTGAAACATAATTGAAATTGGTTCAGAGTTTAAATGTTAGGCAGAGATTTTTTTAATCATGTTCTTCAGTGGGTAAAATTGAAAGAAGAACCAATATATGCTTTCCTGTCAGGTGGAGCAGGTGTTGGAAAATCTGTTCTGATAACAGCGTTGTATCAAACTCTCTATAGACATCTTAACTTGAAAGAAGGTGAAAACCCTGATGATATTAGAGTCCTTCTCTGTGCTTATACAGGCAAAGCTGCATACAACATTAACAGGGTTACTATTTCTTCAGCCTTCCATCAAAAATACAAGCAAACAAATGAAACTTCTGATGAGCTTAACTCATGCAGAGTCAAATACAGAAACCTTCAAGTGATTATCATCGATGAAATATCAATGGTTGGTAAGCGATTACTAAATTTCATTGATACACGCTTACAACAGTTAACAGGCACGAAAAAGGATTTTGGTGGTATCAATATAATTGCTGTTGGTGACTTCTACCAGCTGAAACCAGTACTTGATGGATGGATTTTTCGTGATCCAGAAACAGAAAAAGGCCCATTATCACTAGCATGCAATTTGTGGAAAGAACATTTTCTTATGTATGAACTGACCTAAATAATGAGACAAAAAGATGATTTATACTTTTTAGAATTATTGAATCGCCTCCGGGTGAATGAATTAACAGAAGACAAAAAACGAACTGCAAAAACACATTGTACATCAAGAATCTACAAAGTATCCAAAACATGCTCCTCACTTATTCACTGAAAACAAATTTGTTGACAGGTATAATGAGAATTTCATCAATAAAATAGCAGGCAACAAAGTTGCAATTCCATGTCATGACACCCTCATTTCAGCAGACATTACAAGAGTACAGCGTGAAAAACTTATTCATTCTCTCCCTAAAGAAAAGCAGAAGACTGCAAACTTACCTCATTTAGTGACTATTGCAGTAGGAATGATATATGACTTAACAGTGATTGTCAATGTAGAAGATGGTTTGACTAATGTGTACTTGTGTTGTCAAACACATTGAATACAAATTACATCAGACAGACCCGCCGAGTATTAGTTGGGTGTTACTTGATGATCCTAATGGCTGGTGCTGCAACAAGAGTTAATTATAGACAGAGAGGGTTCTATGGTACGAATATAGATCCAATTTGGATCTTTGATACAGAACGCACATTTATTTATAACTTTAAGACTTTTCAAATGATACAGTCTCCACAAAAAACCATCTGCTGGTAGGACTATACATGAAGCCCAAAGAATGACAGTTGATGAATTAGTAGTAAATTTATCTTAACAAAGATTAGAAAAGAACCACATATTCATTATGTTGCACTCAGCAGAGTGAGACATTTGAATAATCTTCACATACTAAACTTAAATGAAGATGCCTTAGCTGTTGATGTGGAAATGGAAAGATTAAGACTTGTATGGATTTATGTTATGTCCCAGTATATAAGACTGAATCAGCTAAATTCAAAGTGGTTTTCCATAATACAAGCTCATTACACAAACATTTTTGTGATGTGAAGTTTGAACCAAATTTTCAGGCAGCAGATGTTGTTGCTTTTGCAGAGACAAGATTGTGTTCTAGTGATGAAAGTAGTCAGTATGATCTTGAAAATTTTAAACTGTATATACATGATGAAAAAGATACTGAAATTCGACCATATCATGGTCTTTCTTTGTATATAAAAAGTCATATTGAGATAAAAATGTTGCAAAAGATTCATTATTCTTCATGTGAACTTATTTTTGCTGACTTGTGTGCTAACAATTGTGAATCTTTACAAGTAACATGCCTTTATAGATACCCTAACAGCTCAGAGACAGTGTTCAAAGCTGATATTCAGTCTCAAGTCATGCGTATAAGAAATACAGAAAAGAAATTTATAATTATTCATGATTTTAATGTGGATGGTACAGATGAAAAGCCAGGTACAGTTCAATTTATCATAAAGTTATTTAAATGTCACCAATATGTGAAAACATCAATAACAGATTCTGTTTCAATGTTAGATATGGTGTTTTCTAACACAGAAGTAGCAAGTGATGTTATTGACGCTTACTGGTCTGATCACAAACTAATATATTGTGCATTAGACATATAGCTTATTGTTGTATGTATACACTATTACTGCTAAAGCATATGCCAGAAAGAAAGTCACACTTTACTATCTGCTTTGAAATGTTATTTAGTCTGTACCATAATGATGCCTTACAGCCATAACTGCCTTTACATTTTGAACCATATTATTTCATCAACATGACATCAAGTAACATGCATAATTGACATTAGGTTTAAAAACAGTAACAAATACAGAAAACGTACTAAAACAGCAATTAATTGGCTACATGTAGTACTGCCACTTATTAGACAAATAATAAGTAAACAACGAGAACTAGGCAGGCAAAGAACAGGCCGAAATGTTAATTAATAGGTATCTGCCAATTCTGTTGGCAGTCGTCAGGGGCCCTGAACAGACCATGCAAATGCAGATGCTCAGGCTGACCTTGGCCTGCATTGCCAACCTATGTTATAAAATAACCTTTTCTAGTGTGTGTGTGTGTGTGTGTGTGTGTGTGTGTGTGTGTGTGTGTGTGTGTTAGGAACTCAATAAATCTATGTATTAATGGCCATATGTAGTAGTATATACTGCATGTTAAAATATTTAATGTTGTTTGCATATATTGTTAAATTGTTTATACTTATAGTTGTACTTTATGTATTTTTGTCCAGTAGAAAGCCTGTCAATTACATGTAGTTTAAGTTTAAGTTTGTGTGATGCTTTGAAATATTAAGTACCGGGTAATGTTTGTTTGTTTTATATATTTTGTTTTTGTTTTTCTAACTAAACGTTCGTTGAAAATGAGCTGTCTCAGTGAAAATGTTTTTAAATCATCAGCAATATATACAAATAGAAGATGAGTATCGGTAATGGTGGACTTACTATAAACAATTTTAAACTACATAATATCCTGTAAGCTGGTACAGTTTGGCTGTTGGCTTCTCTGCTGGTATTGTCATGGGTGTGGACTTTGTGTAGACAGCTTATCAGAGCACCAATTTTGGCAGAGAAAAGAGAGTATAAAAGGACAGTTATACGTGTATATAGATTTTGTATACTCTTTATTTTACTGCACAGAATGAGAACTTATTACATTCATGGGTCAACTAGACAAGCTATATAAAAGTTGCAAACATTAAACAAGAATGATATATACCCAAGAACATAACAGAACTCTAATTTATAAATTAAAGCAAATGACATCCTGGACAGTATATGTACATGAACTTAACTGAACAGTGGTGTGTGTAAAAATGATGCTGAAAATGCAGAGGACATTGCCATATTGATGAAAAGAAGTAATGGTATGAATCAGATTAATTTGAAAAGGTCTCACACCAGATATCAACTTTCAAAGGCCTTACACCTGAAATCAAGACAAAATAATAATAACAGCTGTAAAGGTGGTGAAGCCGACATACAGTGAGAGTAAATATTCATTTGAATACTAAGTTGAAAAACAAAATTAAATATGAAAAACAAACAAAATTGTGGGTGTGGTGTTGCCAGTCCCATATGTCTTGTGTTCCCTGATGCCAAGGGCAGATTTTATTAAACATATCCAAAAGTTGAAATACGTTGATGTCTGGCATCATTTATGGAAGTTTTTGTCTTTCAGTTACATATTATGGATGTTTTTTATAATACAGTAGCTGGTTTATATGTCTGTTGGTGCTGACATTCAAAGAGAAAAGGTTTGAATCAGCCTGACAGCTGCACAGGGGTGATAAAGGTCTTTGATTTTCTTTGGTGTATCTGCCAAGTCTATTGGCAGTTGTCAGGAGCCTTAATCAGACCATGCAAATGCAGACGCTCAGGCTCACCTGGGCCTGCATTGCCAACCTATGTTTTAAAGTAACCTTTTCTAGGCTCTGTGTGTGTGTGTGTGTGTGTGTGTGTGTGTGTGTGTGTGTGTGTGTGTGTGTGTGTGTGTGTGTGTTGGGAACTTAATAAATGTATGTCTGGCCATACTGTATTAGTATGTACTGTATCTTAAAATATTTCATGTTATTTGTATATATCGCTTATACTCATAGTTGTACTTTATGCATTTTGTCCAGTTGAAAGCATGTAAGTTAGCTTTAGTTTAAGTTTGTGTGATGCTTTGAAATATTAAACACCATGTAATGTTTGTTTGTTTTATATTTTTTATTCTTGTTGTTCTAACTAACATTCATTGAAAATGAGCTGTCTCAGTGAAAATGTTTTTAAGTCATCAGCAATATATACAAATAGAAGATGAGTATTGGTAATGGTGGACTTACTACAAACAACTTCAAACTACATATCTTGTGAGCTGGTACAATTTGGCTGTTAGCTTCTCTGCTGGCATTGTCATGGATGTAGACTTTGTGTAGGCAGCTTATCAGAGCACCAATTTTGGCAGAGAATAGAGAGTATAAAAGGACAGTTATACATGTATGTAGCTTTTGTATACTCCTTATTTTACTGCACAGAATGAGAACTTATTACATTCATGGGTCAACTAGACAAGCTATATAAAATTTGCAAATATTAAAGAAGAATGATATCTCAAAAACATAACAGTACTTTATTGTATAAATTAAAGCAATTTACATCCTGGACAGTATATGTATATTAACTTAATACTGGAGTGTGTAAAAATGATGCTGCTAATGCGGAGGACATTGCCATATTGATGAAAAGAAGTTATGATATGAATCATATTAATTTGGAAAGGTCTCACACCAGACATCAGCTTTGAAAGGCCTTACACCTGAAATCAAGACAAAATAATAATAATAACAGTTGTAAAGATGGTGAACCCGACATACAGTGAGGATGAATATTCATTTGAATACTTAGTTAAAAAGACAAAATAAAACATTAAAAACAAACAAACATTATGGTAATGGAGTTGCCAGTCCCATTATGTCTTGTTAATTGGAATCCAATGACAGTGAGACTGAAAGCATTTTTTGCAAAACTTACATGTACAGGTCCGTTCATCAGTTCTTGTCGTCTGCAGTCTAATGGTTGGGGATATTGGCAGGCTGAATGGGCTTTACAGCATCCATCATTCTGGAGGGATGTGAATAGCTCCAGAAAAAGAGTCGAATTCTTATGTATTTTATGTGATATATGGTATGATGATTTGCTGGCTGGCCCATGTTAATGAACTGTCAGCTTCATCTGTCAGTATTGCTTGTATACTTTGCCCCAAAATTCCTCTAGTATTTTTATCCTTTAGCCCAGAGTTTTTATCTTTAGGTTTATGGGAGATTTCTTAAAAATTGCTGTCCGGAGAGAGAAATAAAAATATAAATATGGAAAAGTTTGGGTCAATCAAATAAAATAATTTTCAAAGATAATGTGAAAATGCAATATTTCAGCCCCAAATAACCATGGTGGAGATATAAAATAAAAGTAAAGTTTGAAATGCAAATTGTATTTTACCAGATGGGATAAAATCATAGGATAGGCTCTCCCATAAACCTAAAAAGAAGAAAAAAACTGTAGCCTTAAGCTTGGCAAGAATGGCAAATCATACTTACAGGTTTCATACATGTCAGGCAAATGTCAGGAGAATTTAATTTCTTTCAAGATCAGGGAATTGTCAGGGAATTATGTAATGTGTCAGGAAAAATAAAATTTTGCAAAAATATCAAGGAAATGTCAGGGAATTTTACATTTCAGCCTGATGAAGCTAGGATATTTAATCCCAATGTGTTATTCTTCCTAAATCCGTAAAATTTGCGGCTCCGATATTGTTAGGAAAATTTGAATTTACGTCAGGGAAAAGTCAGGGAATTTTGGTCAATCCTAAATGTATGAACCCCGTATCAACAGTAGTTAAGATTTTATGTTTCAATAAATAATTAATGAAATATCCTTATATTTAAGTTTTGTATAAATTCAAAATTAATAGTTCCTGCTGGGATGGGTTTATACAAGAAGCACCCACCATATCAGGGTTCTAGTATCATGGAAAATTCTGTTTCACTTAACTGGCTGGGGTGCATATGCAGC
This sequence comes from Anodontia alba, assembly GCA_964016985.1. Taxonomy (NCBI): domain Eukaryota; kingdom Metazoa; phylum Mollusca; class Bivalvia; order Lucinida; family Lucinidae; genus Anodontia; species Anodontia alba. Next base: position 65,549,797 of record OZ024826.1, on the reverse strand, counting down.
CCTGCAAACTACCATGCTGTCATATAAAGAGCCTAAATGAAACCATGACTCCATTTTTCATTTATTTTGTATTCTCTGTTTCTAAGGACAATTGAGAGAATGCAATGCAGGTTACGACAATAAGCGGGTACCCTGTATCAGACATAGATGCTCCACTACTAACACACTACTGAGCTTCAATTTCGATTGGGTTTTCATGATCATGGAAATCTCTGAACATGTCCAAACTTGTAAATTAGCCGTTTGCTTAGACTGAAGTATTTATAAAAGAAATACCTATTTACCTTATGTATTCGGACAAACCGGTCTAAGAAAACGATGTGGACCCAGATGACATACTGCAGAATGTGGTGTCCCATCAGGATCTACACTGTTTGCCATCATCCAGCTGTTTTTTGACACAGCATCAGGTAGTAAATTGAACTTGTTCAAATTTGAGAACAGCTATGGTAAAGAGTTGAAGTGTCCGAATACTTAGGGTAAATACAGTAAGATACCACTTTAAAATACAGACCATATGACTGCAATATGCAGTGAAGAGAAAACAGACAAAACGTAAACCAATGGTCCAATCTGTCACAATTGTTCCGTAAGAGACCCTTTACTAAATTCTTTCAATTACACAACATGGCCCCCAGTGGACAGGGCTTGTTTTCCTTATATATCTGTACAGAAAATATGAGCTGTATAGAAAACTTTAATAATCTAACAAACCACTGCCCTGATTTCAAAATAAATTTACAAAACTATCCTGAAGTTGCCATTAACGCTTTGTGGGTTAAAATAATACAAGAGGGCCAAGATGGCCCTATATCGCTCACCTGATTATCAAATAAATTGGCCTTTTGATTCAGAAGAAGAAGTGCAAAATAGATTTCCAAGGTAGCGGCCATGGCGCCGTCTTGGATTTCTGATCGATCCGATTTTAGCTCTTTTTTTATCTACAAGTCACCCTGATGCTTCCTTCTAAGTTTGAAGTCAGTTGGCCTTTCGGTTCAGGAGAAAAAGCAAACAATAGATTTTTAAGATGACCGGCATGGCGGCCATCTTGGATTTCCAATCAGAATGATTTTAGCTATTTTGATCTACTAGTCACTCCGATGCTTCCTATCAAGTTTCAAGACAATCAGCCTTTTGTTTCAGGAGAAGAAACAAACAATAGATTTTCAAGATCGCGGCCATCTTGGCTTTCCAATCGGATCAGTTTTAGCTATTTTTATCTACAAGTCACCCCAATGCTTCCTACCAAGTTTGATGTCAATTGGCCTTTCAGTTCAGGAGAAGAAGCTAAAAATAAATTTCAAAGATGGCAGCCATGGTGGCCATCTTGGATTTCCGATCAGAATCAGAATCGGAATGTTTACTGGTGATATGACTAATGACATTCATTCACCAGGACCTGTGATATGGGAAGTTAATCCCTAGCTCTCACCAGAGAGGTAAACCTAGCCACACCATTCTCTGCTCCTTCAGCAGAGGTAATGATCGAATCTGGAAGGGCATTCTAATCTCTTATTATTTGAGGGAAGAATGAGCCCTTGTAAATGTCAGTTCTTGTATCGGGGGTCTGGAAAGTCAATGAGTGATGATTTCTGCTGCGCCTAATTGGGGGGATAAGAACATCTGTTGGAATGCAGGCAGCACCCTTTAGACCTTTGTACAAAAGAATCAGTCTACTGTCTCTCCTCCTTTTCTTGAAAGACTCCCGTTTTAGATTTTCCAGTATTCCAGTCATACTCCCAGTTTCAAAAGAGTAATAGCTAGTAACAAGCCTAGCGGCCCTATTCTGAACTTTTTCGATTTCTTGTTGAAGAACCACGCCTTGGGGATCCCAAACACATATTCAAAAATGGGGCGAACAAGTCCCCTATATGCTGCCTCTTTAACATCCTGAGGACATTGATAAAGATTTCATCTCAGAAAACCAAGAGTTCTATTTGCCTTAGTACACATGTTGCTGATATGTGTATTCCATCTCAAGTCATGTGTGATCGTTACTCCTAGGTATTTAATGGAATCCACGTTTTCGAGGACTGTACCCTCTAAAGTGTAAGAAGCCTCCATTTTATTTGTTCTTTTCCTAGTTATCTGCACTATATTGCATTTGACTGGCTGAAGTCTCATACCCCATTTTCTGGCCCAACATCCTAATCTATCTATATCCTTCTGAAAAGGTTTCAGTGAGTCGTCTGTGTCTCTGATTTCACGATAGCAAACACAGTCATCTGCGAAAAGTCTTATTTCTGAGTCTATGTCTGTGGAAATATCATTTATGTACAGAGAGAACAATAATGGACCAAGAACGGTCCCCTGTGGGACACCTGACAAAACTAGAGCCCACTCCGAAGTTTCATCGTTTACAACAGCTCGTTGTGTTCTATAGCAAAGAAAGGATTCTATCCACCTGAGTGTCTTTCCGCCAATGACATAACCCAATAATTTGCTTTTAAGATGTTTATGAGGCAGGGTTTCAAAAGCCTTCTCGAAGTCCAGAATAAATGTGTCAACCTGTCCTCCTTTGTCAAGGATTTTTACCCAATCATTTATTACAGTGGTCAACTGAGTTTCACAACTGTGCCTTTTCTTAAATGCATGTTGCCTGTCGGACAAGAGCTGATATTCATCCAAGTGAGCCATGATATTTGAGCATACTATAGGTTCAAGCAACTTACATGGCACGCATGTCAAGTACACAGGGCGATAATTACAAGCAAGAGCCCTATTACCTTTCTTAAAGAGGGGACAAATGTTTGCAAGAAGCCATTCCTTGGGGATTTCACCCGTATCAAGAGATTGTTGGAACAAATGTGCAAATACTGGACCTAGTTTATTTGCTAGCTCTTTAAGAACGCTAGGATGAGGCCCATCAGATCCTAAGGCTTTTGAGGGATTCAAGCCTTTGAGTAACTTAATCACTCCTTCTGTAGACACCCGAATGCTATCCATAAAAGGGGCCGATTTTCTGGTTAACGGAACCTCATTGTACTCAATTTTATTGAACACATCATTGAATTGACCAATTAGTTCCTCTGCCTTTTCAGAGTCTAATTCAGCAACTCCATTTCCTCCCCTCTTTTTAAGGGGTGAAATACTTTGCCTGTTTTTGACTATTTATGTATCTGTAGAAGTCTCTGGGATTTACCTTTACATCACCTACCAAGTTATTCACATACATATCATACTGTTTTTTAATGTCAGCCTTTATTTCCTGTCTCAAAGATTCAAATTTAGTCCGAAGTTTACCACTACCTGTCTTCTTAGCCTTAGCATGAATTCTATTCCTTCTGCGGATCTTTCTTCTTATCTCTGGAGTGATCCGAGGAATCGTAGAGTCAGACTTACTAATTTTTGAGGGGATATGCTTATCAGCTGAATCATGAATGAATGAAGTTATCAAATTAAAGTTCTCCTGTACTGATCAAGCATCCGAGTGATCGTTGAAGTACTTCTCATTTGCAAATCTTAGTTTCAAAGTCGCCTTTCTGATATGAATACACCTTTCTCCGAGGTTTCTTTATATGCGGAATGAAGATTCTTAAATATCCTGAAACAATGTCGTGATCACTAAGTTTGTCTGGAGAGTGAATATCCTGAAATTGACCTGGTAAAGAGGTAAGAATCAAGTCCAAGGTGTTTTTATCACTAGGAAAGGGTATCATCTGTTCCAAGCCATGGTCATCCATAATGTTAAGTAACACTTCGAGGGCTCAGTGCAAGACGGTTGTAACTTAGTTTTAGAAAACTTTTCAGGAGAAGGAAAAAACTTTATTGACTTTTTTTTTTCAAAATGATAATAAAGTATTTGATATTGTCAAATGATTAAAATTATCATAACAAATGATGAAATATTGTGAAAAATTATATACTTATGAACTGAAATTAGATATATGAAAGAATTTGAGTTACAACTGTCTTGCACTAGAATCAAGGTAAATGTGTATCATTCGTTCAGTGCAAGACAATTGTATCTCAAGTTACAACCATCTTGCACTAGGATTGATAGAAATATGAATCATCAAGTCAGTGCAAGAAACTTGTAACTCAAAATTTCAGTGGTTATGAATTTAAACTGAATTAAATGCATACAGGATCTCACATTGAGTGGTCATTTTGTATGAAATTTCTGAAATGAGCTTTGCCGAGTTTCATAAATTTCGTATGAAATGACCATGTGTGTAAGATTCTGTTTATAAAATGACACTTTTGAATAGGGTTATAATATCTAAAAAGTTGGCATAGTTTCAACATATTGTAATGGATGGTGTCATGAAGCTATATGCTAATATAAAACCTGTTGTCATACAGTATCGTCAGGTGACAATTTTTTTTTCTAAAATATATTTGATATTATCATTCTTGAATTAATTAGACGTTGAGCTTTGTAGTATTTGAAACGTCTGAAATTCAGATCTTTAACAAGAGTCTAACAAGTTTAAATATGCCCAAGCCACAGCCCACTTGATTAGGATGTACTGATGTGACGTTTTAGAAAAGGATAATAGCTCAAGCTTATGATATTTATTACTGAAAACACTGGTGTGCCTTCACATAGAGTTCATGGCATGATTACCGGTAATATCACAACTCAGATTATCTAATTCAGTTTTATTGAACGGAACAACAAACAAAATAAATAGTCAGGAAGAGAATGTTTGTGGACTGAACTACTCAGGAGGCCAAAATAATCTCAAATATTAAATATGGCAAATGTTTGCATAAAACAGAAAATGAATTCATGGGCAACAGTTAATTGGTTACACACTCCTGCCAATCTGCCAGTTTATCTATAAAGTGTTCATTTTAAATATGATAATACAGATAGTCAGTCACTCAAATCGTTTCAGTTTTCTAAAGACTTTAGATCTGTGTTATAATGATTTTCAGGTTTCCGTCACACTACAGGCCTGATCGGGATCAAACTTGCTTTCAGTCGGTCCTGATCAGCTTGCATTCATGCTAGACATTGATCCAGATCAGAATGTCCATACAGTGTGAAAGCAACATTATGCTGACAACTTAATATGAATCAAGATAGTCCCATTGCAAACACAGTTTAATCAGGATCATATTGATCTGGTTCAAGTCTGTAAAGTGAAGGTGGTCTAATTAAATAGTGCAGAACAACAAGCCCAGTGAGCTGTCAGTTAATTCATTTATGCAGTAGGCTTGGTTTCATGTGGCAGAAGCAAATAAAAAGTGTGATGATTCTCTGGAATGATCTTAGTTTCACACAAAGCAGTAAGATCCATTCAATTGCAACACCATCTTCATGGAGAACATTTAAATCAATTTTACTTGGAGATGGAATTTTTTTCCTTAAATGTATGAAAAGGTCAACATGGTGTACCTGACCAGCATAGTCAGTTTGAAACTCAAACTCAATGGGATCGGAAGATTTCAGTCCCAATAACTTAATAGCATTCCAGTAAAACTTGTTGTTCTCAGTAACTATCTGTGTCAAAATTCTTGACACACTCAGCCAGCTTTTTAAAGCCAAAAATATTACTCTGAGATACCTCAGTAACAATATATGACTTACTGGGTCTGGCTGCTCTGATCACTGCTGACCACTGCGGGGTAGAATAGACGGAAATATTATGGCTTACAGAATCTACTGATGAATGAATGGAATATCCTTCATTCTGAGTATGCCTTTTCTCCAAATATTTATGGGTAATTGAAGTAAGTGAGAACTTCTCGAAACAGTACCACAGCATTCTTACATAATATCTACTTTTCGCCTGGGCTGGGCTTGGCTTGCCAAGCCTAAGTCCATAGTGGTCATACCAAAATTTCAACCCCTGCTAAATCATTTACGGAAAAACTCGAGTAAAAGTGCAAAGTATCGCCTGCAACTAAGCTCAGAAAAAAAGGCTTGTGACAATAAATATATATTCAGATTGAACATAATAATAAGGTTTATGTTTACGACAAACTTCGATATATGTGCAATGCTTCTCATATGAAACTGTTTGAGTAAGAATTGTGAGCCCCAATGAGCTTATTCATAACTGCAAATTATAACGCCGTATGGAGAAATACGAAACTTAGTTTCTCTGACTTACGGTTTTAGAGTTCCAAACCTTGCAGGCAAAGGTGCCTGAGCGTCCGTCTGTCCGACCATTTGTCCGTCTGGAGTTAACTCCATTACTTATACTCTGTATGCACGCCTTATTTTTTTTTTTTTTTATAATTTTTTCATTCTTTCTTGAAAATCACTTACTAGGGAACAGAAAACGGAGTTTCTTAGCCTTATGTTTTAAGAGTTACAGGCCTTGCAGGCAACAGGCCTTGTAGTTCTCCTTATTTTTGCATTCTTTGTTGAAAATCACTTACTAGGGAACACAAAACTGAGTTTCTTAGTCTTATGGTTTAGGAGTTACAGGCCTTGCAGGGAAAGGGCCTTATATTTCTCATAACGTTGGGATTCTTTGTTGATAATCACTTACTATAGAACACAAAATTGAGTTTCTAAGTCTCATGGTTTAAGATTTACTGTCCTTGCAGGCAAAGAGCTTTATATTATTTGTAGATTCTTTGTTAACTAGAAATGTGTCCAAAGTACACAGATGTCCCCACATTGACGTAGGCTGAGACTTTCTATTGAAATATTCATCATATTAGCCTTTGTGTTTATTTGAAATCTGGTGATCTTTGAACCCCTCGGGCCTTCTGATGCCCAGGCCACCAGCGCCTACAGCGCTTTGATTATTCTGAGCGGAGAGTTGTCTGAGTAAAATATGACTTTTTGGCTGATTTCTTTAATGAAGGAAACTTATTGGAAGCTATTTCGCAGGCACCCCTGCAGGCAATTGTCTTAATATATATATGCAAATTAAAGGTTCTGCGGTATAAACCATTGTTGGTCTCCCGTACAACCTGCATAAATTTTATTTATGCAGGTTGTATGCGTATTTTCCTGGGAAGTGTTGTGTAATAGATGGCACATACTCAACTTTGTTAAGTACACTTCTTAGGGCTTATGGAGGATGGGTATTGGTAATCTGATTGTTTTTTTCTGCTATGCCTAATTTTATGTAGATTGATACACTGGAGGCGGATCATTGACAAATACAAACTTGTTGAACAACATTATGGGTTTTTATCTTTTTTTGAATGGCACTTAGTGCCTGTGCTTTTCCTTCTTCTATTATTTTTTTTCTTGCTCGCTCAAACCAACCTGTTTAGTGTGTGTTTTATCTTTTAACTCATTATATTTGTTTTGCTCGTCTAAAACTGTTTTAAATTCCTGATCTGATATTTGCCTATCGTTTAAAGCTGTGGAAATTAAACATTTGATGGAATTTAACTTGCTTTCCCCTAGTGTTTTAATTTCATAATGTTTCTGTGTCTTTGTCATTAATTTACGCCTCAAGAACTTAACACAAACACCCATACAACCACAGACAATTGCAACAATCTCTAACGGTAACATAACAGGTACAGCTAATCCAACTCCAGTCATAATAACACTTGCAGAAATTAATGCAGTATCAACTCTATTTGTAATATTAATTCCTCTTTTATACTTCTTATACAATGCTTTTCTTGCATCTCTCTCTGTTATTAATTGTTTCTCTATTTCAGAAATCTTTTGTAATCTATAATTCTGTCCATCTTCAGTAGGCAACTCTGGATATAACGGCGCTGTTGGCTGTTTCATTTTTTATTATTTTTAAAAATATTTCAAAATAAAATAAAAATGATATCTCATACTTTAACAAACGTTCAAAAGCCATGCCAGTTGCAGAATTACATAGATAACAGAGACAGCACCAAAATGATAGGATTAAAATCTATCACATACTGGGTTGGCTGGTATAATGTCACAGGCAAACAATATCTAGCAACCAAAAGTAAAAGGATTGACATCAAACCAGGCTTATATAATTTTAATGACCTTAGACAGATTTTTTCTGATGTATCCGTTATCTTGTCTGTGAATTACACCAACGGATTTGTCACATTAGAAACAGCACCGAACAAGGAAATCGAATTGTCCAGCGGAATTTCGTCTTTACTTGGTTTAAAACATGGACGGCTCACAGCTGGTAAACACGCAGGACACAAAATGATTGACATCGCCAAAACTAAAGAGCTTCGTGTCTTTGTTGACCAAATAATACAACAAATAATTTTCTAGATGGTGAACCAAGCACATTACTAGGAACCGTACCAGTTTCTAACAAGCCCTTTGGGAAAGTTGTTTCTTGTCGATTTGAATTTCTAGTCTTCAAGAAGCTAATAAACGGATGTATAACTGAACTATCTGTGCAAACAAACAGATCAAAATAATATTGTTTTGGATAATAATAATTTATCAATTATAATAGAAGTGTTGATACAATGAGCATATTTGGAGCAGATTACGAGTCAGACTTGCTTGAAATAATGGAAGATCTTGATATGAATGAAAATAGAATTAAAGACCTGAGAAATCCGCGGGATGCAAATGATACCGTCAATAAAAGATATATGAACAAACAGATCGAATATAAAACAAAGGATCTAGAAAATAAACTTACTACAATTCAAACACAAATAACTAACATACAGCAGCAACTTGATGGCACCAAACCCTTTACCTTGGATCTGGACATGGGTAACAACCGAATAATAAACGTTGGCCATCCAAGACACCCAGAACATAATATCGAGCATGAGAATGATGCAGTCACAGCCAAATATCTTTTTGACTACGCTAAAATCGCTGACAAAAAATACCTGAAAACAGATGAAGACACAGACATGGAAGGACACCGAATAAAAGACTTAGGTCTTCCTTCCAAACTCAACGACGCAGTCCCGTCACAGTACGTCACCACGCGTGTGCAGGCACTTACAGATGAAATTGAAAAAGTTCGGATATAGATGTCTCAACTTGAACAAAAGATGGATCAACTTGACCAAAGGTTGCGTCAACATAACAAAGAAATATGGAGAGTTATGAGTGAGCTTAGAGTAGACTTCGACCAAAAATTTGTTCAATTAAGTCAAAACTTTGATCAATTTCAGGAAGAAATTTGGGCGCAGGTGCGTGCACTTCAAAAGGCCATCACGGCTATGACAAATTAAAATAAATTATAAAAAATATATAAAACAAAAAATGATTCCAAAAAAGTTTGCATATAGCGATCAAGCACACTACCGCCACGCTAGTGTTTTTTTTTTTTTTTTTTTTTTTTTTTAAATCACTTGATATCATCAATCAGAATATAATTGTTACATCGGATGGCAAAAGCTTTCATATTTCTTTCCCCGATGCATCAGAAAAATACACCCTTCCATATGTTGAGTCAGATGCTCTTGTCCAACGATGGCGAACACGCTGGATGTCATTTTGGCAAAATCACTTAAACTTTGCTATCTGGTGTGCAACGACTGGATGTGGAGTTAGTTTCAATAACCATCTGAAAGAAACAGGTATGATTGGTTCCCTGTTCAGGTTTCACGTTTACTACCAAACAAGAAGAATACTAGTTGAAATGGGTGTTGTCCTACCGCAGGACACTAGCTGGAATGCTTTTGACAATGCATATAATCGCAGCGCCTATGAAAGAATATGCCAAGAATTCAACGTTGACATAAATGCTAATTGGAGGCAAAAACAGTGACAATCAAGGCCTTGGATTAATATACAACTAATGGACTAATAAGGGATACCACCCATTTAATAAAGGAACTGAATACGACAGCAAGGACTATTCATTCACACAAACCACATCCAATGACATACTCCACATTGATTACATTGCCCAGGGACCTGAAGCTAAAAACGCCTGGTCAACCTTCATTCTGGACGACTCAAAAGGCTTCACAAAAGCAGGCATTGAACGTATCAACGACAGCATCCGAACATACTGCTGGGCTATTATTGGTTCACAGTCTCAAACGAGGACTAGCATATTAGTAACTGGCACTGCATTTGATGCACAAAAACAGTTTCTTGCCCTCCTTGAAGAGTCAATAAAAAGCCCTATAGATTTACCCAGACAAATAGCAAGATATCAAAGCATACTAAAATATGCAAGAAGCAAAGTAGACTTTTTTTATGGTTTTGGGTTGTATATGTCACCGAGCAATATGGAGCTGCGAATAGGTACATTCCAAGATTACAACAAAAAAGTCGTAATTGCTACTGAAGGTCTAACACTCGGATTGAATGATGACGCCAATACAGTACCAATTCCACCAAGATCAACTTCCACAGTCGAAGGAACCAAAACAAAACAAACACATCCAGAACCAGTATCAAACGTTGCAACAGGTGTTGCCACAGGCGGTCTTCAAGCGGCTTCCCAGGCTTTCCTTCAGGCTTTGACGTACCCTCAACCCCATACAAAAAACAAGTACAAGACTATGCAAAAGACCACAACCTTCCCCAAAGCTGGATTGATAAAATCAGTGCAGATCCATCTAGATTTGAAAGATGGCTTGCAGACCGTAGCATGGGAAAAAAATATGCCAAGATCAACACCGGCCAGGTTGGAAACAAGAACATCCAGATCAATCATTGCCAGATGAATACCCCAGCAGCGAACAACACGAAAACAATAAAACTACACTGATTGTAGGTGGTATTGTTTTAGGCCTTACTGTTTTAATCATTTACGAGATTTACTAATGTATTCCTTGGCTGCTGCATACAACAACCCTGCAACAAGAACAACAACAGCCCACAAATTGTTTCCCAACCAATTAACAACCTTACTCGTTGCAGAAAGAAGCCATTATACTATTGCTCCAATTACACCAAGCAAGGCAGCAGCTGCTTTACCAGCTAGGTTTGCAAGTAATTTAGCAAGATTATGTAGCCGTTTCTTAACCCATTCTTTGGCTCCACCCTGTGATGGAGGCTTTGGCGGTGTGACGGCTCCTCCTCCTGTTGGAATAACAGCCTCAATGATCGTCCCCATAATCATACCAATGGCAGTCAAAACACTAACTATGGTAATGCCTTGCTCTTTGAATAATGTCTTTAGTCTCTCACCAAGAGTAGAATCTTCTTTCAAAACTTTATTTATAGTTTCTTTTATCCTGTTTATTTGACCACGCAATGCTTCTTTGTTTGCAGGAGCTGCTTCAAGTCTCGCACTTCTTTCATCTTCGTTTTTTCAAACGCTCAGTTATATCCCTTTTGCTGATTTCATCTTCCGCTTCTTGTAATTTACGTTTTTCATTTGCTATGTCTTTATCGATGTCAGTTAGTTTTGCCAAGTTATTGGTAAGTTCACCACGGGTACTTTGCAGCGCCTTGTCTAGTCCTTTCAACTCACGAAATGTCAATCCTTCTGTTTGTGTATGTTTATTTGCAACATCTGGCAGTTCTAAATTCCAGCCAGTCAACATTGTTTCTACTGTTTCATCTGCCTTGGCAGCTATATTTGTTAACTCTTGTAGTTCAACGGTATCTGATACATCTTTTGGTTGTATGTGTTGTTCTTCTGTTGACAACTCTTGCAGTGTTTGTTTTGCTGCTTGGTGCTGTGCTTGCTGTGCACGTGATGCAGCTCGCGGTGCCGGCTTCGGATGCGCAAAATCTTGAAAACCTATCGTGTTTCGGACAAATGCTATACCATACTTTCTTTCTAAATAACTCAAATGATAAGGTTGTACGGCGCCGCCTCGCTTAAATTCCAATGGAATTTCTTTTGAATTGCCAAATGCTTGAACATGCAATAGTCCATCTTTAATTTTAAAGTCGCTATAGTTTACTATAATAGGCTTGCCACCTCTTTTTTCATTAAACAGTACAAAGTTGTCTACTTTCTCTTTTATTAATTTTTTTCTTGCATCTTCTAGTGTGTCTCCTGACTTATGTTTCATACTTTCCATTTGCTCATTCTTTGATTTTTTTTTATTTCTTCTAACAAAGTCTTCCCTATCTTCTTTATCCTCAGCAGTTTCATCTTCAACATCTTCAACGCCGCCCTCTTCATAATCATCGTCAAACGCAGGATTCCCAAATTCAAACTCAGCCATTTTGAATTTATTTTTATTTGAAAATATTTTTCAATACTATTAAAAAATGTCCGCATACGGAAATAAATTAAACCCCTACAGAAAAATCAGAGATCCTCGCGCCATCAAAGGTATTCGCCAAAGAGTAGTCATCCAAGCACTATTGATCAAAACCAACAACTTTTGGTGAGATTTCCCAACTTGAGTGATAACGATGTTATTGTCCCCAGAAGCGCCCGCCTCACTTTTACTATTGACTTATCAAGAACAGACGCCAACGCTGCAATTTTCCCAAATCTCGGCAGAGCCATCATCAAGAAAACCACTATAAGAATAAGCGGCAATGAAGTCATGTCTATTGACGACAGCGACATTTACCATTGTTATGTTGACTTGTGGAAATCTTCCACAGAGCGAACAAATATGGCATACCAAGGCATCGGCAAATCAAACATGCTAGGGCACAGAGTTGGTGCAAGTAATGCAACTGCTGACGCTGAAGACGAAGCCATTGCCAAAGTCTATGCAAACAGGTTTTGCATCCCATTAGACTTTGAACTGTTAGAAACTCACACGCCTTTTTATCAGGCAGGGCTTGGCGATAGACTGGAATACGAGCTGACATTTAATGACTATGATAAAGTAATTAAATCGTCAGATGCTGATAGCAGTTATAAGATAAAAAAATGTCTGCTTAGAATTTGACAAGGTTACTGACATCGAACTTGCACGGCAGATAAGACAGCAGTACAGCGGCAGAATAGCAATTTTATACGACCGCATTTTGCGACACAGAAAAATAACAAAAAACAAATCTGACACACTATGGACCATCAACCTGTATGTCCCAGCAAGAAGCATGAAGGGCATTCTGATGCTTTTTGAAGACCCAAACAGGACAAGCACCGAAGAGCAATATAACCCCAAGATCACAAAAGTAGAAATGACCATAGAAGGTGTGCCTAATCAATTGTATAGCAAAGGTATGCTTGCATACCAACAGTGGGATGAAATTAGTAAATACTTTGCATTAACATCAAAAAGAGACAAAGAGACAGACAAAGTTGCAAAAGACTTGAATTTTAGCGATACTAACATCGAAAAGTATTTTACTACTAGATTTGCTCTGTGGCTTGACTTGCGTTCTACAGATGACAATACATTACACGGCAGCGGCAGAAGAATCGAGAATGCCAGTGAAGGGGTCACCATACAAATTGAAAAAGAACAAGAATCAAATGAAAACTTAAATATTTAACTTTTTATAATACAAGATGCCCAAATCAATTTCGAAGACGGAAGATTCAAAGAAGTTATCTATTGATTCTTTAAGTGAATTACCGAAGTATCCACACAGCGCAATTATTTGTGGCCAGACAGGCTGTAGAAAAACAGAGTTTGTCCTAGATTTGCTTGAATCACAGTATGCTGGAGTGTTTGATAATATAATCATTCTATGCCCCACAATAAATTGGAACAAAGCATACAAAAACAGATGTTGGATTGGCGATGTTCGAAGCCAAAAAGACAAAAACATAACAATAGTGAATCCTGTGATGCCAGATGGAACAGAAAGACTTCAGGAACTGCTACGGTTGTTTTTTGATAAATTAGCTGGCAAGCCAACCCTATACATCATTGATGACTGTTCTGCCACAAAAGAACTAACCAAGAAAAAAGACATGCTGTTAGTTGGCATTCTCTGGAAGGCATGCAAATCAATCAGTGTGGGTTACTTCACAGAGATACATTTCTGTGTTGAAAGATTTACGTGAGCAAACAAAATGGGTTTGCATGTTTTATACCAAGGATAGGGATAGTTTTGGTATCTGCTTAAGAGAAAACGATGTTATCCCAGCTGAGGATCGACAAAGAATAAAAAAAAAAAAGAGTTATCCAGTGTCAAACACCGCAAGCTGATATTAAAAACGGATCAGCCTACTAATTACTGGTTGGTAGATTAAGCAATGCTGATAGCAATATTAATAGCAAAAATAGCAATGCTGATAGCAATGCTAATAGCAAAAATATAAAATACCAATAAAAATGATAGTAATAATAAATGTTACTTGAACTAATAACAATTGCCTCTGCTTGTGTGAATATTTCAGTTGGATGCTTGGTATTTTACATTTATTTTAATTCTACAAAAATAATGATCAACTTAATAAAAATGAACGCTGAAGAATTATTAGATATTTCCCAAGCACCACAAGATGCAACATCACAAACTCAAGATGCACAAGAATCAAAAAGAGAACGACTATCAGCTATTGTTGCTGGAGGTGGAGGTCGTCAATATTTAGGACGTGAGGTACAACTCTCAGACATAGATAAAATGCCCACAGAAGAACTTGATAAACTTTACTGCAGATATGAAGCCAGGCTGGGTGCAAGTATGACTAAGACGTTGGGTAACTCTTTTACAAATTTGTATGTTATGGGTGTGGCAAGATATTTCAATGTAACCAACCCACCTAAGCTAATAGAAGATTTAGAAGAAGATCCTTTTATTAATCATGCCTTGACAAGTGTTTGTTGTGAGTTTCCTCTTCCTCTTGGGGTCTGGGAAGTGCTGCGGTTTGTGATTGTGGCACTCCCTGGACTTTTCTCTTACCTTTTTTATATTATAAGTATGGGATGTATCTAGCACCTTTTATGGCTATGTTAACAACTGCAAGGTATGTTGATTTTAATAAAAATATAAATATCGTAGATAATAAAAATGGAAAATCAGAATCAGGAGAACCAGGAGAATCAGGATCAGACCAATAATCAGGATCCAAAATCAAAAAAGAACCCAAAAAAAGTAGCAGCTGGAAAAAAGGGTGCTGAAGCGAGATGGAAACGGGTACAAGCACAGCAGCAAACACAGCAAGCTACTGCAGAGCAAGCTCAAGCGAAGCAAGCTCCTACGGAGCAAAAAAAAAGTCATAAGAGTAACAAGAGAACCACAAGAGACAGAACCCCAGTTTAAAGTGAATGTTTATAAAAACTATATTCCACTTTGTGCTGTGCTGATTGGAGTGGTTGATATAGGCATTTACATGTCATATAATAAACCAGTGCCAATACAAGCATAGCAAGTTACACAGCCGCAATCAAAACCTGATATAGATCCCTTTGAAATGAATTAATTTTAATTTTAGAAATCTTTTTTCACATATATAAAAATGGCGACTACTGACGGAAAAACAATCGTAAACATGCTATATCACGCTGGCGTTGAATCAGTGTTAACTATTGGATATGCAGAGATTGCTAGAAAAATATTAAAAAAGGCCACCATCCAAAGTTGATTTCAACATCGTTGATGTTGGAATGTTGTCTGTAGATATATTGTTAGCTATGGCTACCAGAGACATGCTGGTTAAACAGGGTATTATCCCTGCTGATATTATGAAATAATTTTTCTATTATTTATATTTGAAAACAATAATAAAGAATGGCAAGTGCAGTAGCAATGATGGTAGGCGGTGCAATTGTGAATGCATTGGCATTCTCTGGTAGTAATTATTTGTTTTCTCAAATGGGAAAAAGTGATGATGCTGAAAAAGAAGGAGAGAAACACGACAGAGCTGAGGAACAATTAGAAGCGGCACAGGGTGCATGGAATAATAAAAGGATGCAGAGATTAGATTATATCAACAGACGAATAAGAGAAAAACACCATGCATTACAGACTTTTGATGATGTAGATGAGGCCATGAAACAATAGTATTATGTAACTGGTGGCGAGTCTGGTGGCAAGTCTCTTGACCCATTGCAACCTAAGCCTAAACTAAGTGATTTTTATACACCTTCACCTGATCAGCAAAATAGAGCGATTACATTTGTTGTATTGGGCATGGCAGTAACTGGGTTTATTGCTTATAAGTTTTTGTAAAATATTTATATAAAAAAAAAACATGGAAAAAATATACTACAGCCCCAAAGGATTTTGGAGAGGCCAGACAGCAATAAAAAAGTTAGCCAAAGAAGCAAAGGTCAGTGAAAAGCAGGCATTTGAATTCTTAGAGAGACAAGCTGTGTAGCAGATTTATTTACCTGCACCCAAGAAAATAGTTAGGCCAAGGTTTGATGTGTCTGCTAAAGATGAAGTATATCAAGCAGATTTGTTGTTTTTGCCACATGACACTGTTGGTAACAAAACATATAGATATGCTTTGACATTAGTTGATGTGGGAACAAGATACAAAGAAGCAGAACCCTTAACTTCAAACGACAGCAAAGAAGTTGCTAAAGCTTTTGAGAAAATATACAGTAGACATTTGAAATATCCAAAGTTATTACAGGTAGACCCAGGGAGAGAATTTATGGGTGCTGTGTCACAACTGATGGTGAAACATAGTGTTAAAATTAGAAGAGGCAGAACAGAAATACATAGAGACCAAGGTGTAGTGGAGAGATTCAACAGGACTTTAGCTGAAAGACTCTTTGGCTATCAATATGCAAAAGAGCTGGAAAATCTTCACAAGCGTAACAGAGAATGGGTTAAGAGACTGCCTAAAGTTATCAAAGCACTAAATGCGGAGACGAAAAAAAACCCTCCTATTGTAACAAGAAGATGCCCCTATTTGTCCATATGCAAATGTTAGGTATTTGTATCAACCAGGAGAATTAGAAGGTGGTAAAAGACGGGCAACAGATCCTATTTGGTCTGTAGATATACACAAAATTGATTATCATATTGTTACACAAGGCATAACCCAGTCAGCATTCTACGTAAATCTATATCGAGCCGTCATCGGCCCGTCAGGGTAGCTGACGGGCCGATGACGGCCCGATGTAGATTTACGTAGAATGCTAGCTGGGAAGGGTGTATTATTTGAAGGCACCATCATCAAAGAGAGGTTTTGTTAAAGAGGAACTACTTATTGTCCCGGCTGATACTGTGACAAGTCACATCCAAATGCGTATGTCGTAATGCCATCTAGGGCTGTGTATCTTTTTGGATGAGTGTTGTTTATAAATAAAAAAATTCTTTTTAAGCTTTACATTTAATCATAAATAAAAAATGAATGCTGAAGAAGAGAGCATATAACAGTCCAACAAACAAAAGATTCGTAATAAGATAAAAGAAATGCAACAGGCAAGACAATCATCCCCTTCTATAGGATATCAATATGTAAGATGTATAGCACGTAGACATATTTCATCGTCAAAGAGATGAATATCAAAGATGATATGATATCAGAACCCATACGCATATGTAGTAATTCCGTCATCAGCTGTATACCTTTTTGTGTCCAAAGGTGAAAGAGTTATCTTGTCTACTGTTAGGCCATATATGTTGTGGTGGATTGAACGCAGCATATTCATACTATGTGTGTACTTCTTTTTACCAAACAAGGCATCCTTATAGTTCTCAAAAAGTATTTGTTTATTGATTACATATTTTTTTGGTGATTTGCTCATCTGATCTCAAAATTGAGTAGAGCTTCGGACGCAACCCAATGTATTCCACTGTTGCAACTCCCACACACTCATCTTTCATTTTACCTATTACTTTTTTGTTTGTCTCGTAGTAAAGTGGTGATCCTTTGGGTAGTCAGAAAAGTCATAGTCGTCTTTGGATTCTGCCATGTCTTTGTATATGTCGTCGGTTTTAATATCCACAAGCAAGGAGTCTGTGTAAGTGTACAGCAGAGTACAATTGTCCCCATACTTTTTCTTCAGGCTGTTGTAGTACCAATCATACATTATCTTCTTTGATAAATCGAGGACAGAGAAACCCACGCAGATTGGCTTATTCAGCGTTATGTGTGTTTTGTTTACATGCATCGCGGTAGGTCATCTGAGAATTTTACTTGGCGATTGAAATTGGGCTTAGCTATGATTTTTCTTAGTTTCTCATTTTCACTGCCATCATTTCTGACTAATTTTATGTCGACTCGGTTACGAGTGTTCTCCATTGTTTTACCGAAGACGGAGTTGTTCATGTTTGTAGAAGTTTTTTTCGAAGGCAGACTTTGCTTGCTTACGAAGATCTGTATTGAGGCGAATGTATGGTTCCATCCAGGGTTTCTCGTTGAATTCAAGCACCCTGTGGATTTTGGTCACTTTCATACCTTGCTCTATATAGGATTGGAGGGTTCGATAGTGGACTACGTATTGTTTCGTGGTCATAAGATTAGGGACGAGCTTTGGACAACTCAACATGCTTTTATTTTCCAAAAGATCGGTTTGGTAAGGTGAGAGCCATTCTTCCTTTACGGTTAGTTTTTCAGGGGCGAGAGGGTAGTCGTTGTGCAGTTTGTGTAGATGCTTAGGGTATTCTATGTCCACCTCAAATATTCGCCCTCTTCCTTCTTTGCGTTTACCAAACTTCCCATCTTTATTCTTTGTCAACCACTTGAAGCCGGAGTAGGGAAGAGATCGACTCATTGCCCCACCATAGAGATTGTTTGGGTCGTAATAAATGATGTAGTTGGCTTCTTTGTCGGGGTTGTAGTCTGCAACGTGTGGATTGTTTGCTTTGGCGTAACGTTTGGATACCATGCTGATTCCACCACGCATGCCTTTTTCGATAAATAGGTGCATGTCAATATCTGTCAACAGTTCCAGATCGCTTTTTGTGTATTTGAGTAAAGCGTCCCAGGAGAGCCCAGGTGCAATATAATAGTGTAATGGGTCAAGTTTGTATGACGCCAAACATGTTTTTCTGAAGGTTTGAAACACATCAGTGAGTAAGATAACGTCAATCTTTAAGTACAGGTCATGGTAGTCACCCAGGTTCTTACAGTTGAATTCAGCCCACACTTTTTGGGCGTGGATATAGTCTGTGTCTTTGATTTTTCGTCGGTGAGCTTGCTGTAGAATTTATCTATGGGAGGCAGCTGGGTTTCATTGAACTTGTCCAGGTTGTCTATGTATTCATATGGATAGACACCCTTACGCAGAAGCACATCCGCCTTGTCACCAAACGCACTTTTGGTTAATTTGAAGTCTGTTTTATCCGTGGCAGACACTAGCCTTTCCAGCGATGATGACATAAACTGAAAGCTGTCAATGAATTTAAGCTGACCTACACAGAAGGAGATATACTTTTCTGCGTTGTTTGCGATGCAGGTGATGGTACCTTTTGCTTTATGTATCTTTTGCATTATGAGATGGCTGTCGTATCCCCTCAAGTTGTGGAACACCACTGGAATTTTTGTCTTGTTTAATTTTAAGTTTAAGGTTGCAGGATTTGTGTGCTGCACCTCTATATTCACCTGTGAAGTGACAGTGGTCTCTTACTTTTGGATTTTTTTCTGTTATTTCATGTTCGCATATCCAACATTTGGTGGCTTTCTCATAGTCTTTAGTATTTTGCTCTGTCATAATTAATGGTTTGGGGTGAGCAAAGATGTTATTGATATTGCTAAGCTCACATTCGAAGTGGTTCAGAAATACCTCAATGACATTTTTACCTCTGTAGATTACAGGTTTTTCAGCTTGGCCATCATATCTGACAACTTGATAACCAAATCCGCAAGCTTCGTGTTCACTGGTAATTTCTGATTTATCCCCTGCTTTTTCTGTTTTTGGTTTGACTATATTTTCAAAGTCGGCATAAATGACATATGGAACAGGCATTTGGTTTTGATGGTTTTTGAATTTGATGTGGCTGCCTTCGGCTGCCATGTCTATTCGTGTTGATACCATAGCAATCTTCTTTGTGTTTGGTGAGGAGGCCTTCTTTGGTGAAGCCATACAAGCAGCGGTCACAGAAGTAGGTTTTATTTTTATATTTGTTTTGGTCAAAGAGTAATCGATTGAGATTTCTAATCCCACAGTAGTGATACTTTGTTTCTTTTTTCTTGGGCTCTGGTTCGGCAGGGTCATAATCGTTATTAACCATACTTTCATCGTCAGAATCACAGGATTCATCGACCTCCACATCTTCTGATATCAAAAGTAAATTAATCCGGGGGATAAATAAATAAAAATACAAGAAAGCAGTCTGCCCATCAAAACGGCTACTCATGTTTCTAAATCCTGTGGAACCTATTTAGTAATCCCTCTGTAGATGCTCATGGGTCTGCCCAGACACGCCACCGGGCGACGACACGCAATTCTGGGACGTTCGCATTTCCAGAACATTATAAGTGAAGATACCCAGAAAATGTAAGTCACAAAGTAACATTTCCCTTGCCCCGCATGAAGAAACCACGTGCTCGTAACAGCAACGTCACGTGATATCATGGCGGGAAAGCGCCTAGAGAGAAAACAAAACTTATGTTCGTTAAATTATAGCGTCTTTTCTCGTCAGAAATGCATACGAAATTTGCACGTTACAAAAATAGAACCTAACTATTGGGACAGATAGGCCGGCCTATGCAAACAGTGAAGACCCAGATCAGACGCCGCTACGAACAAGGGAATGAAACTTGGGGGAACAGCGAACAACTTGGGGGAAAATACTTTAAGGACAAAATTACCAGTGCGACCAGTGAAGACTCGAACTTAGCCTGCGCATTCGCGCAGTCTTATCGGTCTTCGCTGTTCGCTTGGGCTTTTAGGGCCTATGGGCTTTTCAAGATCGTCCTCCAAGTATATACGTTTACTCGGATTAACTGAGAGAGTTTTTGGAGTCTGCGAAACGCCGAGATTCGGAGTAAAAAGTTTTTTTGGTTCTTTTACCTGAGACGTACAGTATCTACCCAAATTAGGACGGTACAAAAATGTTGTTCATAAAGTATCACCTGGGTGAACATACGCGTTTGGTCCATATGTAGACAAGTGAACATGCAGTTACAGTATACCTTCACTTGTAGCGTAGATATCGTGCAGACCAGCCAGTAGTTCTGGATATTCTTGTTCCGTTCCGTTCCGTTGAATATAATTATCTGTGTGGATAATTATATTTTGCAGAACGGAACGGAACAAAGTAAATGCCAAAACATATCCATTTTTATTAAAAAAAACAACAACAAAAAAAAAACAAAACAATAAATGACATGTACCTGTTCAAGAGGATAAACATACATTCATACATACATACACACACACACACACACACACAGATAAACATGCGTACAAACCTGCGGAGAGCGGAGCCGTACATACATGTACACATATACATACATCAAGGGGCTGGCCTCGGTGGCTCATTTGGATGCGCCGTTCGACTGGAGATCAGGAGGTCGCGGGTTTAACCCCGCCATGGTCGCAACATTCTTTCGTGGAGATTGATCATGAAATACATGTATTTTCTACAGCCATTCCCTTCCTTTCGCTGATTCAAGAAGGGCAGTTGTCAGTTTCTGGCGAAAGAATGTGCACAATACTGGTTAACCGCTTAGAAGACTACGCCTGTCTAGTAAGCGTGTGGTAAGGTAAACTGACCGCGCTCGACATGACCCCATTAGGTTGACGGGGCCGTAAAACCTCAACACAAACAAACATACATCTGGGGACGTTTGACTCTCTAACACTTTGTTCTTTAACTTGCCTCTGGAAATGAAAGCAGTTTAAGATATCATCACGAAAGCATGCCTATATAATTTTGACCCCCTTAAACCCCACTTTTATATAGTAAAACTGGGGTTTACAGGGGTATACATTATTTTTCCTATTTCTGCTCAAGACATAGATTGTGGGTACTCGTTAGAACCGCCTCGTCAGACATAGATTGTGGGTACTCGTTAGAACCGCCTCGTCGAGGCGCTTCTAACGAGTACACACAATCTATGTTTTGAGCAGAAATAGGATTTTTTTTTAGAATTTTTCATCTGAAAACTTTCATTGTTTTGGTGGTAAAATTTTCAGTATATTTGAATAAGCTTGTTCTCGTAATGTCTTGTTCCGTTCCGTTCCGTTAAATATAATTATTAGTGCGGATAATTATACTTTGCGGAACGGAACGGAACAAAGTTTAGTAATGGCAAAACCAAAATTATTATAGAGTCTTCAGTATATCTGCATGCTGCCTGGGTTCATTTTTCTAACTTGATGGAAGCTGGATATTCTTGTTCCGTTCTTTTTTTTTTTTTTCTTTTTTTTTTTCACTGAATTTTCGTGACAGAAATCACAAACACACCGTTATATTGTGGTACATAATACACAGTTGAGGGTGGAAGCTGCATGAAGAGACAGGATAGATAATGTTTACGTTTTCTTTTGAAAAGCGACAGGCAGCGGCAAGCAAAATAGTACCTTAGCGCTTAATATGCGAGATAGCAGTCTGCCCACAAAACGGCTATTCATGTTTCTAAGATGCTCATGGGTCTTCTCAGACACGCCACCGGGCGACGACATGCATTTCTGGGACGTTCGCATTTCAAGTATTTTATAAGTGAAGATACCCAGAAAATGCAAGTCGCAAAGTAACATTTCCCTTGCCCCGCATGAAATAACCGCTTGTTCGAAACGGTAACGTCATGTGAAATCATGGCGGGAAACCGCTAAGATAGATTAACAAACCTTTGTTCGTTAAATTATAGCGCCTTTTCTAGTCAGAAATGCATACGAAACTGGCATGTAATTAAATAAGACCCTAAGTATTGGGACAAATAGGCATATGCAAACAGTGTAGACCCAGATCAGACGCGCCGCAGAGAACAAGGGAATGAAACTAATTTGAGGGAACATGGAATTTGGAAAATACTTTGAGGACAAAACGACCTCTGCGACCAGTGAAGACTCGGGAGCAGCCTGTGCATTCGCGCAATCTGGTCAGTTTTCACTGTTCGCACGAGCTTTTATGGCCTATGGGCTTTTTATGATCGTCCTCCGAGTTCACTCGGATTAACTGGGAGAGTTTTCGGGGAGTCCGCGAAACGCCGGGATTCGGAATGAGGTTTTTTGTTCTTTTACCTGAGCCGTAAAATAACTACCCAAATTAGGAGAGTACAAAAATGTATTTCATGAAGTATAACCTGGGAGAACATACGCTTTTGGTCCATACTTAGGCAAGTGTACATGTAGTTACAGTATACCTTTACCTGTACCGTGGAGACCAGCAAGTAGTTCTGGATATTTTGGTTCCGTTCCGTTCCGTTGAATATAATTATCGGTGTGGATAACTATACTTTGTGGAACGGAACGGAACAAGATTAATAAATGCCAAAACACATCCAGTTTTATTAAACAACAAATGACATATATCTGGTCAAGAGGACATACATACATACATACATACATACATACATATGTGTAGTCACAGAGGAAGACCAGACACACACACACACACACACATACATACATATATATGTGTAGTCACTGTGGAAGACACACACACACACACACACACACACACACACACACAGAGATAAACAGACCTTCGGACAAGCGGAGCCATACATACATACATACATACATATATCAGGGGACTTTTGACTCCCTTACAATTTGTTTCTTAACTTGCTTCTGGAAGCTGAAATCAGTTCTAGATATTCTTGTTCCGTTCCGTTCCGTTAAATATAATTATTAGTGTGGATAATTATACTTTGCGGAACGGAACGGAACAAAGTTTAATAATGGCAAAACAAACCCCCACCATTGGCATGATACTTGTTTCATATAGTGCTCGGGTCGTACGTAAGTACGTGCTTCCGTCTCTTCGTCCGTCTCTCCGTCTGTCTGTCCTTACGTGATTCTTTTACACCCAGTTTCACATTTTGTAACAAGGAGTTCGGCATATTCTTGTTTCCTTCCATTCATTCCTTTAGTGCAATGAAATCTTCAAATTTTGATTTTTTGAGTACCGTTGTCTCGTCTTATTTTACTTTCTTTGGTAGCTTAGGATGGCTGTGGTCTTTTTTTTTTTTTTTTTTTTTTTTTTGGTTTGGATATTTCCTGAGCAACCCTTTCTTACCATTTCATGTACAGTCTTAAGTATATCTGCATGCTGCGAGATTTTTTTTTCTAACTTGCTGGAAGCTGAAAGCAGGTCTGGATATTTTTGTTCCGTTCCGTTAAATATAATTACCGGTGTGGTTAATTATATTTTGCGGAGCGGAACGGAACAAGGTTAATAAATTCCGAAAGCACAAACATAGTTTTTAATTAAAAAAAAAAAAAAAAAGCCAAAGGACAGGTAACTGTTCAAGAGGATCATTTTAATCGATAAAACGCCTTAATCGACACTTACGTATTCCTCAGAGACGTATTCTTAAAAATAATAATAATAAAAAAAAAAAAAAAAACATTGGATAAGAAGAAAAAATAAAACGAGTTTTGCATATTCTTGGTCCGTTCATTCCTATAATGCAAAGCAATCTTCATGTAGTCTTTGGTATATCTGCATGCTGTTAGGGTTCATTATTTTAAGTTGCTTGAAGCTGCAAGCATGACTGGATATTATTGTTCCGTTCCGTTCCGTTAAATATAATTTTCGGTGTGGATAATTATACTTTGCGGAACGGAACGGAACGGAACAAGGTTAATAAATGCCAAAAAAACACAAACATTTTCTTTATTCAAAATCAACCAAAGGACATGTAACTGTTCGAGAGGACCGTTTTTGATCGATAATACGCCTTAATCGACAACTACATATTCCAAAAACATTGGATCAGAAGAAATAATAAGAGGAGTTCTGCATATTCTTGATCCGTTCATTCCTATAATGCAAAGCAATCTTCATGTAGAGTCTTTGGTATGTCTGCATGCTGCTAGGGTTCATTATTCTAATTTGCTTGAAGCTGAAAGCATGACTTGATATTATTGTTCCGTTCCGTTCCGTTCTGCTAAATATAATTATCGGTGTGGATAATTATACTTTGCGGAACGGAACGGAACAAAGTTTTAAAATGGCAATACAAACATTTTTTATTTAAAAACAACCAACGGACAGGTAAATGTTCAAGAAGATTATTTTTATCGATAATAAGCCTTATACGGCCACTAAATATTCTTTAAAACATTGAACAAGAACAAATACTGAAAAGAGTTTTGCAGTTTTCTTGTTCCCTACAATTCATTCCTATTATGCAAAGCAATCTTCATATAGAGTCTTCAGTATATCTGCATGCTGCCTGGGTTCATTTTTCTAACTTGATGGAAGCTGAAAGCAGTTCTGGATATTCTTGTTCCGTTCCGTTCCGGTCAGTTAAATATAATTAGTATACTTTGCGGAACGGAACGGAACAAAGTTCATTAATGGCAAATCACGAACTATTATTATTTACAAACAATTCAAAATAGTTTGATGTTCAAGAGGATAAACTTGTAATCGATAATAAGCCGAAATATTCTCCAAAACAGTGGTCAAGAACAAATATTATAATTTTATATTTATCCCCCATTGTGTGCCCCTGAACTTGTTCCGTTCCGCAAAGTATAATTAGCCCCCAAAGTGACCAAAGCTCACTATTTCAAGGGCATCAACCTAGCTGAATGGATTTTACTAGCCCATCATAGTAATTACTGTGAAGAAAATTAATAATAAAAACACAGAATTTAGCATGAAATTAAGTTAAGTGATTTGTGGACCAAAATTACATGATCGCTTTATATAAGCCATTGACTAATGATCCTATTTTTGCTACTCATTCCACATTTTGATTAAAACCGCCAATCAACTTTTCACACCTATCTTTTGAAGTTTCAAGGAAACAACTTCAAAGTTGACAAAGCTGTTTGATGCTTAATGGCTGTTATTCATTAAAATCTATAAATGTTTATAATTACATCTTAACGAATCTGATAGCATATTTGTTCATTCATGGCAATATTTACAGGGGCTTGCAATGAAGGTTTTGTAAGCCAAAGAATAGCAGTGTATCCAAGATTTTTTTTTCAAGTATATAAATTAAGGTTCTTTTTTGTGCCCACCCTATATCAAAATAATAAATTATTATTATTACTAATATTTTTGGTTTGCCTTGTTTAAGGATCCCTTGTCATTTTAAAATTGTAACAAGATGCCAAACATATATTTCATTAAAATGTATGAATAAAAATTCACACCTTTACAGAAATGTAATGTAATGTTGGTAATCCAAAATTATCCACCAAAGTTATAGTTGTTCCACACAAAATTTCATATTTGTTGATTTTAACAATGCCATCTTTAGTTTTTAACTGAACAGGTATTTCATCTAAACTGAGCAATGCACTGGCAATTTTTCCATCAGAAATTCAGTCTCCAATTATCTCTGTATATCTTATCTCCAGTCAGCAAAACATTGTCAATGACATCTGAATTTAGAGCAGTTGTCTTTGAAATCTGCATTATAAAACAAAGAGCATTTGCTGATTGCCTCCTGATTCTGGCGAAAAATCTTTGACCCAAAAGTAACAGAAACTGCATTAAATGGCAGACTGTCACGTGCTAGATGTTTGTTTTTATCAATTCTAGCAGCTGTATGTTCTACCATGATACCTGTATTCTGTGTTTGTGAAACCAAATTAGATAGTGACTCTTCTATGGCATTTTGACTGTCTAACAAATCAAGGAATTCACTATCCTTTTTATACAAATCAGTCAAGTCTGGCACTTTGCATGGTATTTTGCCTGATATTTTGCCTAGTATTTTGCACTCAGGTGTCACATTGGGGCGGGTCATACCCACACCTGAGATTTCTGACCCTGCATTAAGTGTCTTTCTTGCAGCTGCCTTCTTCACTTCCGCTTTCTTCCACGACATCTTTCTTGGCATTCTTCAGATTACCTGAAATGATAAGAAAAAACAACATAGATAAGGAATTGGTGGATAGTATAACCCCAGCCACCGCCATTACCTTACTCATGGAAAAGATACACAATAACAGCCATAATCAATGTAAAGAACCATCCTGAGCCACCAAAAGAAGAGAAGTCTAGAACACCCACACACATGCTAACACACTTCATAGATACCACAACACATCAAAAAAGTAAGAGAAAAATCCAGGGAGTGCCACAGTTACAAGCCGTAGCCATTCCCAGACACCAAGAGGAAGAGGAAACAGACTAAACCAAAGAAGCGCAAATCGAACAAACGTAGAAAAGCACTAAGATTAGTTCTCTCCCCAAGCGAGGTAATCGCAATGCCTAAAGGACTAAAAAATACAATAACAAAATAACACAAGGCAAAATAAATCGCCTCGTAGAATAAACCACAAAGCAATAAAGAGTAAGACTAACACCGGGACCACTGCCTTAAAACGGTCAGTAGAATAAACCACCGGGGGTTTAAAGCACTTTTACAGCTAGCCAACTTCACCCTGGGTCCCGATGCTACTCTTAATACAGAAATACATAAGAAATCAGTTCGCATAAAGGCTCCCAACACAGTCAATGCATCAAAGCGAAAACATAAAAATCAGCTTAATCACTGTGATAAACAAAGACGAGTACTTATGGCTAATTCTACTGTGTGCCACAGTAAATGAAAACCACGGCGGGCCAACCAAACCCAGTCGGACAACAAAAGGACCAACTAGAATAAAAGAACAATGTCAGTGCAGGTTATTAAAATCATTTTTCAGATATTTCAAGGGCAGATAATCTTACAGCAGGGATAGACAGTTATGATCCTTGACAAAATGTTTAAAGTTTAGTTTTCTATATGTCTGTGATGTTTGTCATGAAAATTCAAAACAGTACAGACATTATAATCCAAAATCAACTTTTTTAGTCATTTCCTGGGCAGAAAACTTAATTACATAAAGAGCTAGATAACTGCCTTAGATTCTTTAAATTTCAGTGAAACTCTATCGTGATATTCCATATAGTAAAGGAACTAGAGGCCAAAAACCATTTCTCTAACACTGAAAACGGCCATAACTATCAAACTGATTTTGACCATTTAATATATCAAAGCACTCATACCTGACACGGGTATGTATGCAAAATCTAAACAAAATCCATGAATAAAAATACAATGTACTCAGAAATATGGGACACATGAAGGTATATAATGATATCACTATAGTGTGGCAGGGTATACTAATAGCTATAAACTCGACTTGGAATAGTCAGTAACAGGGCTACTGTGAGGAGGGATCATCAATATCCCTCATTATCAGGCTTAACTTAATCATAGTCAGTCAGTCAGCTATTGTTTTTTTTTTTTTTTTTTTTTTTTTTTCTTTTTTTTTTTTGCGTTTTTTTTTTTTTAATTTTGAATCTAATTCTCTCTTAAAATTTAAGATTTATGTAAACTGGTTTGGTTTTTGATTGATTGAGTTGGGGTTTAACGACACGTCAACCCTTGTGGGTCATTTTGTGTCGTCTCCCAGAGAAAGGGAGAAAAGAGACAGAAGAGATAGCAAAAGAGATGAAAGAGAGGGACAGGGAAGAAAGAGGAACAGGAATGAAAGTGAAGAAACAGAAGAAATAAAAACATCACCTCCCTACCCTTACCTGCTACAAGTATAGCAGGCCTTGCCCAACTATAAGCCAATATCAGCTGGACGCCCCGGTGACAAAAGATACATGACACCTTCGCACCACCCAACCACCCTTAAACTGGTTTGGATTAGTGTATCAAAGGATTAGTGTATTTGGCTTGAAGGCAGCCAAACCAACCAGAAGTTAATGGTTCTTTATGTTCAGCCTCTATTTTCTTATCTTCTTCTAATAGATAAGCATCCCTAAAAAAGTGAAACAGAAATAACGCATTTTCTGTCTAAGTCCTTCAAAATGACCTTGAATCTACAAGCAGAAATTGACTGTCATACATCAGTCTGCAAATGCAGCCCCCCTCCCCCCACTACATTTCGTATTGATAAATTTCAATATGACTGAAATATTGAGCATAACACAATATTCCATACACAATTGCCAGAAAGCATCTTTTCATCTAACTCATTTAACTTGGAGACCAGAAATAACCCTATGCTGCAATCAGATCTGGATGTGTGTTTCAATATATCAACTACATATATTCAACTACATTCCTTTGTCTGAGAAACAGAGACACAAAACTATGACCAGGCATCTTTCTATTGGCTGAATGAAACAGTATGAAGAAAACTATATACACATGGCATACTGCCAGGATGTGATATTCAAATTTTATAAGAAATTCCATATAATTATAAGTTCACCTGCTGAAAAAAAAACCTAGAACTTAAAATTGAAAGAAAACATAAAAAACAAAACAAAAAACAATCTGAATTATGAAATATAGATAAATGTGAATGTTTCTGCAGTTAGCTCTCCTCCTCTAGACGTAGGTATATACTAAAAATAAATATTGGGACACACAGAAACGTTTCATTAAATTGGCATTCATAGTTACTCATACATGAGCTGTACCTGAAAACAGGTACAGCTCATGTGTGAGTATCTATAAATGCCAGATTCAGGGGAAATAAAGTTTTCAAAAGTAAAACATATTTTAACAAGCAATACTTAACATATAGATAATGTGCTGTATTCTATTCTGCCCATACCTTCCACAGAAAAAACGACAGTCTTAATCCAAAAGTCCCTCAGGCAGTCACCTGTGTGATGTCACTCCTGCTCTTTTGTTCACGTGTCAGTTTCTTTGATATAGAGCTCTAAAAGGATAGAGCTAAGCGGGGATAGGGAGGTGGGACTATCTTATCTATAGGTTAAGTATTGCTTGTTAAAATATGTTTTACTTTTGAAAACTTTATTTTAACTGCACAATACATTAACCTATAGATAATGTGCTAGAATTAGCCTATAAGGCGGGAGGAGCTCTCTAGTTCTAGCTTAATTATAGATGAATCCCACAACTTCTGGATAAGACTCGGGAAACTAAGGAATCAGATACATTCTAATTCTATATGACTTCCCTCTATTTAATATAGAAAGAACTTGGTGCGTAAAAGCCTTAACTTCTTTGGGAATAAAGGAGTTGAGTGAAGGTTCAATTTATAAAGTATGACTGAAGTATAATGACGAGTCAAAAAATACTGATTTTATTATCTCTGATAATTTTATTATCTCTGATAATACTAAACGTATAGGTTCAGAGACAGAGTTACTATTCTGCAAGAATATTTAGGAAGATGAGAACAGATATTAAATCACCAAATTAAAAATATATTAATAGTGAAATATTCTTGCTATGAATAAATCGTTAAGCGTAACTATTTTATTCAAGCAAGGAATAATTCTATATTTAACAGTTTATAAGAAGTTCTATTAATGTTCTATTAATGGATAAGTCCTTCATCGTAACTGAAAGATTATCCAAGAAAACTAGATATAAAATGACTGCATGGATTTTATAGATAAACATTCAATTATACTTTAGACTTGAATATGTAAATGGTCTAAAAACCCATCCCTAAATAAATAATATTTCCTGAAATACCCGATTTTGTGCTCGTTTCGAATTTCAGGAAGAAAGATATACTCTCAAGATCTATACGTAAATCATAGAGAGTGATAAATCACAGTTCTGTTACCGACGATCCCCAACGCAAGAGTGAGACATGTATAAAATAGTGTTTTTATTCATTAATTTGAAATCATATAGGTTGAAGATATAATTCGTTCCATCTTTAATCAGATATGCCAAAAAATAGACACTTATTATTTCTGTATTCGAAGATAAAAAAATGAGTTCTTTGTGAGCGAAAGCTGTATGGCTGAAAAAAAAAAAAAAAAAAAAAAAAAAAAACAGTAATGGGAGCTGAATGGATGTTTCCTCTTTGAATTGAACCGTAGGATAGTATCCATTCTATAAAGTAAAAGCTTGTCATAAACTTAACTAAACAAGCGCAGTGTTGAAGAATACTCCCGAGTATTCACATAGTCGTTACGCACTGAATACCGAGAAATTGCTGTTTAAATGGTTTAAGTAAAGTTTTGACCTGCAACGTAGCGTGAAAGGTAATTCTAAGTCTAATTCGGAATGACTGGACAGAATTCTATGATATAAGTGGTTACTAGGTATTCGAACCCAACGCTGTCATTCTATAACCTGTATTCACTAATTTGACTTGTCTATGATGCTCTATGAACAGTAATAGGTTGTTCGGGGACTAGTGACTGCTACCTAGTCACTAGTAATCTGACACAATGACCGGACATTAGTCCACGTAATTACTGCCCGGTGAAACGTCACTAGTAATCCGACACAATGACCGGACACTAGTCCACGTAACTACTGCCCAGTGAAAGATCACTAGTAATCCGACGCAATGACTGGACACTAGAACTCGTAACTATTGCCCAGTAGACGTCAGTGGTTGGCTGCCCGGTGACTGCTCATGCCCGGTGGTCGGTGATTCTTGAATCTCCCTTGTATTTAGCCTTTCTGAATCCAATGACCGGTGACTGGATGGTTGGTGCCCAGTGATTGGAAGGCTGGAAGTCTTTTTCTCGCCCACCTGGCCGGTGGTCGGTGAATGCCCGGTGACTGATGGCCGGTGACCAGGCATGCCCGGTGGCCGATGACCGGGCATGCCCGGTCGATCAGATATGTCTTCTTGTCCATTGGGCAAGTAGCAGGTGGTGGCCGTTGACCGGGCATGCCTGGTGGATGGTCGGTCGGTTGGTCGTTGGATGCCCAGAGACCGGTGACCATTGGCCAGTGGCTGGTGGACTTGTACTCCCTTGGCTACAAGCACCCAGGGAGTTGCCACCAATATGGGTCTTACCCCGGGCAGCAGGGCCATAAGGGGCAGTGTTCCCATGTTTCTTTCCTTTCGTCTGATGAAATAGACACATCTAGAGACTTCTTTCTGTTGGACATGACTCTCTTTCTGGAAGAGTAAGTTCTTCTCTTTTCTGCAAGTTCCCAGATGGAATTAGACCAGCTGCTACACGTGGAGCAAGTAGATTCCCTGGAACAATGAGAACAATTAATACATTTTTTATGATTATCCCAATGCGATTTTATATGACCACAATCACCGCGATGAATAGTCATGAGTCGCGAAAACTCATTAGGACGAATGAGTGAAGAATAATTTCAAGAAATCGAACGGTTAGATTTTCACAAATTTAGCACGAACAGTGAAAGGTATCATGAACGATCATAAGAAAGAAGAAAGAATTAAATTTCAACAGGAGAAAAAGGAAGAAAATAGAATTTTTTCACCCAGAGAAAAAATCCATGTTTACTTTCTTTGTTCCACAGAAAAGAAACTGACACGTGAACAAAAGACCGGGAGCGACGTCACACAGGTGACTGCCTGAGGGACTTTTGGATTAAGACTGTATGGGACGATGTTCCTGTCGTTTTTTCTGTGGAAGGTATGGGCAGAATAGAATATAGCACATTATCTATAGGTTAATGTATTGTGCCGTCAAAATGTGGAAAGGGTATGATCATAACAGGTTATCACGAGCTCATATTTAGCTTTAGGGTTAACCATTGTTCTTTATATTCAACTAAAAACAACAAACCAAAAGAGCTTCAACCCTTTATTTTAGGGAAAACTTTATCTAACTATATAGACAGATCATTATGAAAACAAGCCTATTCAAATATACTGAAAATTCTACCACCAAAAAATGAAAATTTTCAGATATTTTTCATATTTCTGCTCAAAATATAGATTGTGGGTACTCATTAGAATGGCCTCGGCAAGGCGGTTCTGATGAGTACTCACAATCTGTTTTTGAGCAGAAATAACAAAAATAATGTATACCCCTGGAAACCTCAGTTTTACTATATAAAACTGGGGTTTAAGGGGGTCAACATCATATAGGTATGTTAACGTGATGTGGATGAAAAGTGAAAACAACTGTTGAGTCTTAGAAGTAATCATGTGATCATCCTAAGCTCATTTTCAGTTTCAGGGTACTAGATTGTTCTTCTTTGGATTCAAATAAAAACAAAACAAAACAGTTTTTAATGTTTATTGTGTTTCTGTTGAGGTTTGTCAGTTTACCTATCCAAATTTTTTTACTAGGCAGGCGTAGTCCTCTAAGCAGTTAACCAGTATTATGCACATTCTTTCGCCAGAAACTGACAACTGACCTTCTTGAACCAGCGGAAGGGAGAGAATAACTGTAAGAAAATATTTCATGATCAATCTCCACAAAAGAATGTCACCGACCCGGTTGAACCTACAACCTCCTGATCACCAGTCGGATATGCATCCAACTGAGCCACCGAGGCTGGCTTCAAATCTTTATTATACATGTTTAATGCTGAAGAAAGCTGGACCAGTATTGTAGACTTGTCTGGTGATATCAACAAATGGCTAAAACGTGATCACATTTACTGTTCACCTTGAGCTCATGCTGAGCTTGTTGGAAGACACCTCCACCTTTATACATAAATATAAAATCTCAACAAAATGGTACCAAAGTCTGATTTTCTTAGTCATCTTTGAAATTGATGATGAAGCTGGTCTGGTGTTTAACATCCCTTCCAACATTATTTAACCCTTGTCCTGCTGAACCCGGATATGCCCTACCTTTGCAAACAGTGTAGATCCAGATCAGTTGGCTTCTGAAGAAGCCAACTGATCTGGATCTGCACTGTTTGCCATCAAGTAGGTAAATTTATTTCAACAAACTGGATCAAGTAATCTGACTGGCTGAAAATGAGAAGTGGGCGTGGCATCTTAATTTATTCAGCAGGACAAGGGTAAAGTCATATTAAGATGATGGAAGAGAGGTTACCAAATGAAAGGCTGTGTGCAGTGAAGTGCCATAAGTCATGGGTTAATTCTGTCTCTACCCAGATTCGAACCCGAGACCTCATGATCCGAAATCAGGAGGGCTAACCACTCGGCCAGTCAGACCCTTCTCTTTGAAAATAAAATCTTGATTAAGTTTATAAAAATCAGTTAAGGGTTCATTTTTTATTTGGAGTTTTATTGTCCAATCAACACTGTTAAGGTCATGTCAAGCAGGTCAGTTATTAACCTACTCACACTTTTTCTGAGCAGGCTTAGTCCTCTAAGTGGGTAACCAGTACTTTGTGTGCATACATTCACACATAACTGAAAATTGCCCTTCTTGAATTAGTATAAGGCAGAATGGCCGTAGGAATTATTTCAAGATCCAACTCTATAACCTTTATGTGGCTGAATTGGGATTCAAACTCACTATACCTGGATCTGCAGTCAGAAATACTGTGATATGGAACTGGTTCAGATTATGTGTCATCTAAATGTAGTACCTGCCAATCAAACTAGCAGAAGTGGTCACAACAGCTAATGCCGAGTCTCATGGTAAATAAAATCTAAGAAAATGAACCGTTTTGAAATAAAAAAAAAAAAAACATAATAAAGAAAACATAAGTACATGTATACACACTCATGGTTAGTAATGTACCTTGCAATACACTGATTCGTCTATACATCGATGTACGAGGGATGTTCGAAATGAATTGCTTATTGTCCTCTAGCTCGATATCCACGTGGGGCACGATAAAAACCAATACATACCTGTATAGGGTTATTCAATATCTACACAATGGTGTATAAATGTACATGTTGGACTAAGTGTAAGGCATAAAATTTGCTATTTGAATACACGCAGTCATTGACCACTGCAGTAAAAATGGTTGGTAGAAGCGTCGACAAAAAAGATGAAATACGGGCTTACATCAAAGCTCGCTCAAAACTTGGTTGTTCTTTGAAGATGCTGATGACTGAAATTTCTACTGCTTTTGGACCTTCTTGTGTGTCTTATGACACAGTTCGGCGGTGGAAAAAGAAATTTGAGTCTGGTGTAGAGTCCATCAAAAATGCACCGAAATCAGGTAGGCCAAAATCTGCATCTCGTAAAGAAATCGTTTCCAAAATAAAGGAAATCATTGAAGGAGAAGCCAGATTTACAGTTCGTGATATTGCACGAAAGGTAGGCATATCACTATCAACGGTTCACCTTATTTTGAAGAAGCATTTGAAAGTCAGAAAGATTTCTGCTAGATGGGTGCCACATCTGTTGACTGACGAGCAAAAGAGGCAACGGGTTAAAGTGGCCAAAAAGCTGCTTCAAATGTTTCCAAAATATGACAAAAAGCAGTTTGCCAATGTCGTCACAGGTGATGAAACCTGGGTCCATTATTTTGAGCACGTCAGAAAGGTTAGCAATAAGATCTGGGCCACTAAACACAGCAAATGCCCAATAATTGCCAAACGTTCTTTGAGTACAAAGAAGGTTTTGTATGCAATCTTCTTCTCTGGTGAAGGAGTCGCAATAAAAGTGCCAGTGAAAAAGGGCAAAAGCATCACCGGAAAGTACTACAAAGACGTAGTACTGAAGAAACTGAAAAAGTATTATCAGAAACGACGCCCTGCCACTGGTTTTAAACATGTCCGTCTTCTACATGACAATGCCCCACCTCATACCTCCGCAATAGTTACGGCGTTTTTGAAGAAAGAAAAGTAACTGTTTTGCCTCACCCCCCGTATTCCCCAGACCTTGCCCCATGTGATTTTTTTTTGTTTCCGAAATTGAAAGCATTCCTTGCTGGGCGGAAATACCAGTCACGACAGGCACTTGGATCTTCCATTCATCAGTACCTTATTACTGTGCCCAAATCAGCGTACTGTGACGCCTTCAAGAAGTGGATACATCGGCTGAAACTTTGCATTTCTAGCCACGGGGAGTACTTCGAGGGCATGAAATGAGTACTTTTGGGCTAACTTGAAATTTGAAGTCTCCAGATAGAAATAAGCAATTCATTTCGAACACCCCTCGTAGTTTCAAAGAATGCATGACTCAACTATATGGAAAAATGCATGAAAGTATTCACAAAAGAGATCCTGAAATCAGTCTAAGCTTTAGAGCCTACAAAAATTTGCCAGAAAGTTCAAGGAGATGCCATGATGTAGACAAACAAATATTAAATGATCACAATAATTCTTGCTGAGCTGTTACTGTACCTCCAGGTATACCAGTATCACTCTCTGTAATAAAACATCTGAACTAAATGGCTAGAAAACCTGAAGATTTACATACTGATTGTATAACAGAGCTACAGAACTGGCCATTGATGCTTCTTAGTAACGTAAAACTATTATTTCTCTAAGCATTCATATAACATTATAAAGAATCACTTCAAATGAGCTCATCTTCAAGCCATTTGTTGTACCATCATAAGAATCTCTTGTATGGATAATATATCACATGCTAAGAAAAAAATGTAGTAAGTGTTTTCAAAATTAATTCTTAATTTAAATGTCAAAATAATTACAAATATATCTATTACAATTTATCATTCTGACTGTCATAATTTTCTTTCACAGCGTATTCATCAAGCAATCTCTTCTTGTTTTCTACATAAATTATAAGCAATTTGCTTGTACACTGCCTTTTTTATGTCTGGTATTTTGCCGGTTTTATGCCTGGCAAAGCCTGGTATTTGCCTGTTTTATGCCTGGTATATTGCCTGGTGTGTCTGGTCAACCCATTACAGTCATGTCAAGCACAGCCAGTTTACCTAACCACATTAGTCCTTTAAGCAGTTCACCATTCTTATACACATTCTTTTGCCAGAAACTGACAACTACATTTCTTGAATCAGCAGAAGGGAGAGAATGACTGTAGAAAGTATTTCATGATCAATCTCCACGATAGAATGTTGCAGGACCCAGCAGGGATCAAAATCATGACTTCCAGTTGGATGAACATCCGACAGCCACCGAGGCCAGTTGCCTTGTGGGTGTATTACTACAAGTTTGAATCAGTTTCAATCATTTCTTTGAAAGATGTCCTGTAAACATTTACTACTTAAAATGAGTCTGAGGTCAACATTCCTAAATCATACTTCAGAAAATCATAAGTCGATAAACACAAAGACAAATTGAGGAATGTTCAGACAGACAGATATGGACCTAAAGTAACTAAGGGTGTAATCTGGCATCCATGAAAAGTAAGCATTACATGGTAAGAATGCTTTGCCCACATAAAAATGAAAAAGTCAAAGGCAAAAATATCACTTATGAAATATGTCAGAAATATACTTTGGAATATTTTGAATTAAGAAGTTTAAAGGAAAATAAACTTGGTTATGACAATTATGTCAAAAAGTTGTCTTTACAGGGAACTGGGAACACACCCATTGAAATATATGATTTTTTCAAATGGTTTCATTGTCAAGATCTGTGTCAAAAGCTGTGTAACTCTTAAAGTCCAAACATTGAAACTGTGATGCTGTCAAGAATAGCTGAATTGCAAAACTGCACAAGAATCTGACACAAGACGAAAAAGTTCATGACAGCTTTTGAATAGGAAATTTCTAGTTGAAAGGAATAGGCTGTAACTCCATGAAAATTGAGAACATGAAAAATCCAAAAGCATCTGAACATATTCAATTCAAAAAGGGTGGTAACTGTCAAAACTGACAAACAGAAAACTTGAGTAAGTGCCCGGAGGGCCAGAAATACCCCTGGCTGGCGCCATTTCTTAATAATGAAAATAATTTAAGTCTATGACAATAATACAAGGCAAAATCAATGGACCACGAAATGTACGTCACTGACCCACATATAGTTGACAAGGTCGATCTTTGAGTGACACTGATCCATTATCCCTAGTACAACATTTCTCCATCAAATAGTCTTCAAGATATGAAGCAAAACTACTGGACCATAAAATATAGATCACTGACCTACATATACCTGATAAGGTCAATTAATATGATGTCTTACACTGATCCATTATACCAACTATGATGTTAATCCATCAAATAATCTAGAAGATATTAAGCAAAATCCCTAGACCATGAAATATAGGTTATGTTGATCGACTTATATTTACTTAGAAGTCAAAGTTTGTGTCACATCTAAAAATATGATACTCATGCAACAAACAGTGTTAGAGATATAAGACAAAATCACCGGTGTTACGGTCAGTTTCTTCCCATGTCCAAATCATCCGGGGAAGAAATGGACCGGTTGGTTTCTTCACCGCCCCCCCCCCCCCTATCCTGTCCATTTTTTCCCTACCCCTTGAGATTTTTTCAGCAGCAGGCTCAACCGATTATATATGTCAAATGTGGTGGTAAATCAAATAAAATAGCCTTCTGAAGTAGCAAGAGTGTTACAAGTACGACATTGTTTACTCCTTCCCTCCACCCCCACAACCCCACACCATGGATTTGTTTCTTTTTTTTTTTTAGTCAGTATGACATTCTCTCCTAGATATATACAGGTATGTTGAAGCAGAGAAAGGTTGGGGGTAAGAGGCAGGTGGTATTTAACTAGTTCAGCCTTATGTTGAAAAATTCCCAGTGGTAAAATTCCCAGTAGCCAGTTTCTTCACCACCCCCCCTGGCCCCACCCCCCCACCCTTCCCCCAGTCAAGGTGCTTTGTGGTACTGATAATTGTCCTAGCAATTTAAATTATCACATGTAACAATTTACCACCATTTATTTGACCTATATCTAGTTCACCCTTATGCTGAAAAAAAAATTCCAAGAGGGTGGGTGGGGTGTGTGTGTGTGGTGGGGGGGGGGGGAAGACACCAACTGGTCAGTTTCTTCCCCCACCCTAGTGAGTTGTTCCCAAAGCGATCAGGGCTCTTTGCCATAATGATAAAACCTTCTAACTTATCAACATTATTTTATGATTTACAACCATTTATTTCATGTATTTAACTAGTACATCCTTATGTTGAAAAAATTTCCAGAGGTAGAGGGGTAGCGGGGAAGAAACCAATTAGTCAGTTTCTTCCCCCCTACCCTCCAATCAAGGTGCATTGCATTAATGACATATTGTTCCAGCTATTTTTAAATTATCATATGTAACAATTTACCACCATTTATTTCACATACATGTATATAACTAGTTCACCCTTATGCTGAAAAAAGTCCAAGATGGTGGGTGGGGTGGGGAGGAAGAAACCAACTAGTCAGTTTCTTCCCCCACCCTAGTCTGTTTCTTTGCAGTAATGATAAAACCTTCTAGCTTATTAACAAACTTATTTTATGATTAAACACCATTTATTTCATGTATTTAACTAGTTCAGCCTTATGTTGAAAAATGTCCAGAGGTGGTGGTGGTGGTGGAGTGGAAACCAACTAGTCAGTTTCTTCCCACACCCCCACCCTCCTGAGTCAAGTTGCTTTGTGGTAATGTTAAATTGTTCCAGCTATTTGAATTATCATATGTAACAATTTACTGCCATTCATTTGCACATATATAACTAGTTCACCCTTATGCTGAAAAAAGTCCAATATGGTGGGTAGGATTGGGGGGGAATAAACCAACTAGTCAGTTTCTTCCCCTACCCTAGTCCGTTTCTTTGCAGTAATGATAAAACCTAGCTTATTAACATTTATTTTATGATTAACCACCATTTATTTCATGTATTTAACTAGTTCAGCCTTATGTTGAAAAAATTCCCAGACGTGGTGGTGGGGAGGGGAGGGGGGGGGGAAGAAACCAACTAGTCAGTTTCTTCCCCCTACCCTCCAGTCAAGGTGCTTTGCGGTAATGATAAATTGTTCCACCTATTTAAATTATCATATGTAACAATTTACTGCCATTCGTTTGCATATATATAACTAGTTCACCCTTATGCTGAAAAAATTCCAAGATGGTGGGTGGGAGGGGGGTGGGGGGGGGGTGGAAGAAACCAACTAGTCAGCTTCTTCCCCCACTCTAGTCTGTTTCTTTGCAGTAATGATAAAACCTTTATGATTAACCACCATTTATTTCATGTATTTAACTAGTTCAGCTTTATGTTGAAAAAATTCCCAGAGTTGGTGGTCTGGGTGGGGTGTTGTGGGGAAGAAAGAAACTAGTCAGTTTCTTCCCCCCCCCCCCCCCCCCCCACACACACACACACCTCCAGTCAAGGTGCTTTGCATGCTGAAAAAAGTCCAAGAGGGTGGGTTGGTGGGGGAAGAAACCAGCTAGTCAGTTTCTTCCCCCACCCTAGTGAGTTCTTCCCCAAGCGATCAGGACTCTGTGCCTTAATGATAAAACCTTCTAGCTTATTAATATTAAATTATGATTTACTGCCATTTATTTCATGTAGTTAACTAGTTCAGCCTTATGTTGAAGCAGGGGGTCGGGGAGGGGGGGAAAGAAACCAACTAGTCAGTTTCCTCTTCCCCCCCACCCCCAACCCCTCCAGTAAAGAAGCTTTGCGGTAATGATAAATTGTTCTAGCTATTTATTTATCATATGTAACAATTTACCACTATTTATTGCAGATATAAAACTAGTTCACCCTTATGCTTAAAAAAGTCCAAGTGGGTATTGGGTAGAGAGTGGGAGGGGGTGGTGGGGGAAGAAACCAATTAGTCAGTTTCTTCCCTCAGCCTAGTCAGTTTCTTCCCCAAGCAGCCAGGGTTATTTGCAGTAATGATAAACTCTTCTTGTTTATTAACAGTAACTTATTTTATGATTTACCACCATTTTTTTCACATAAACAGCTAGTTCAGCCTTATGTTGAATTAAATCTCAGAGGGGTTGGGGGGAGGGGAAGAAACCAACTAGTCAGTTTCTTCCCCCACCCAGTCAATGTGCTTTGCCGTAATGATAATTTGTTGTAGCTAATCTAAATTATCATATTTAATGATTTGCTGCCATTAATTGCACATATATAACTAGTTTACCCTTATGCTGAATGAAGTCCTATGTGGGGGGGGGGGGGGGGGGGGGGGAGAAGAAATGGACCGGGGGGTGGGGGGCAGGGAGAAATGGACCGTCCAATTCTTCCCCCAGGGGAAGGAACTGACTGGGGAAAGAACCGGCCTGTTACACCGGGCAATGAAAATATAGGTTACAAAGACCTACATATATTTTGAGGTCAAATGTTGTGTCATA
Organism: Anodontia alba; assembly: GCA_964016985.1. Taxonomy (NCBI): domain Eukaryota; kingdom Metazoa; phylum Mollusca; class Bivalvia; order Lucinida; family Lucinidae; genus Anodontia; species Anodontia alba. The sequence goes on along the minus strand of OZ024826.1, from coordinate 65,509,251 downwards.
CTGACCTATAATCCCTATTTGCTGTTCTTACATCAAATTGTCTTCAAGATGTAACACAAAATCACTGGACCATGAACTATAAGTCACAATGGCTTTAGTCACAAAGGTTTTAGTGCATTGACTTGATGCATTGACTGAGTAACTTTGATGCACTGACTGAGTTGGGAGCCTTTATGCAAACCAAATTTTTATGTATTTCTGTATTAAGAGTAGCATCAGGACCCAGGGTGAAGTTGGCTAGCTGTAAAAGTGCTTCAAACCCCCCGGTGGTTTACTCTACTGACCATTCTAAGGAGGTGGTCCCGGTGTTAGTCTTACTCTTTGTTGCTTTGTGGTTCATTCTACAAGGTGATTTGTTTTATGTCTTACCTTGTGTCATTTTGTTCTTATGTTTTTCAGACCTTTTAGCATTGCGATTACCTCGCTTGGGAAAGAGAGAGCTAATCTTAGTGCTTTTCCTACGTTTGTTCGATTTGTGCTTGTTTGGATTTGTCGGTTTCCTCTTCCTCTTGGTGTCTTGGAAGGGCTGCGGTTTGTGATTGTGGCACTCCCTAGACTTTTCTCTTACCTTTTTTTTTTTTTTTTTTTTATTTTTTACTAATCATACATTGTAAGTTTCAGCCATTAGTCTTCAATACATTTTGAGAAAATGACTTTTCAACATTTTCCCCATACAAATGCGTGGGGACAAAAATTTGACCTTGCTGTAAAAAGATCAAAGGTCAATCTACGGTCATCATTTTAACAAAAATACACATCAAGCGGCACCAAATGATAACCTAAATACACTTTAAATAAATATGCAACATTATTCAAAATGAAACTTTTAACGGGTATTGTCGATCGACAGTGTAGAATCCTACATCGTATATGTTGAGTGAGGACAAAATGTCGTAACTGTAACATAAATACCCTTATGAGCATCCTCCCAGTAAGCATTCTGCATAAATCTGAATCGGGCTGTTATCATAGTGGCCGATGTAGATTTGTGTGGAATGCTGACTGGGCTAAGAACAAATGTGCACGCTCTTCTCAAAGAAATTCTTGATATATGCCGATGTAAATAACTAAAATATCACTATAACTACGGCATGTCCTCGCATCATCATCATCATCATCGTTGCCGTCGACATCATCATAATCATCATCATCATCATCACCATCATCATCGTCATTTCTTTCAAGTCAATGTAGAAGATTGTATCATTATTGGTAGTAGTAGTGGTAATGGTAATGACAACAATAATGATCTCAATGATTATTGTTGTGTTGTTATTATTACTGCTATTAGTGGATTATTATTATTAGGAGTTACAATAATGATGGTGATTAAGACGACAGTAGTCATTATTATTAATATCATCATCATTACTATTATTATTATTTTGTACTTCACAAACATACATTATTATTATCTACCATTCACGTATTGTAAATATGCCTTTATTTCTATTTCAGGAGATGGTTTATACATGTATAAGCTTTTAGCTTTTTATCAAATCCTGTACCATATAACATTATGCGATGTATATATGTGAACTTAAATGAATAAAATATTGTTTAAACCAACAAATTTGGTAGACCCTGAGTCCTCAATGCTATACACCAAGATTCAGCCCCTAAGCTTTCTTGGTTCTGGATGAGAAAAAATTTAAGTGTTTTTACCATATATGGGCATCTTAATAAACTGACCGTGACCATTTGTACAAATTTACAATCCCCCTTTAACAGAAGATTCCACATGAAGTTTGGAGAAAATTGGCCCAGGGGTTTCTGAAAAGAAATCGATCAAAGGTGTGGACGGATGGATGACAAATTGATGGCAAGTGATCACAATAGCTCATCCTGAGCCTTCGGTTCAGGTGAGCTAAAAACCTAGACATTATTAGAAAGGTCTTCACTGAACTGACCATTATCTTGTCAATGAACAACAGCAGACAAGTGTCTGTTTTTTTTGTTTTGTTTTCTTTTTTCAGAGAAAATATGGCTTGACAGTTCATGATTGACTGGCGCGCAAATCGCGCCGATCTCATAATATAGCTTTAGATTTTTATTCAATTAGCGCAGAGCGCAGTTTAGTAAATTTGAATATGACCTGCAGTCCATCTTTGGTAAGTTTGACTATGACCTGTGGTCCATACTTAAAAAGTTCAAAACGAATTCATATCTGACGCATGCTAAAATAAGTTTCTAGATAAGATCTGGGAACTTATTTAAGTTTTCGCATGTTTTTTTTTTTTTTTTTTGAATAATAATGTACAAACTAAATCTTGTGGAGATCCCAATATGACTAGGATTCGCATATTGCTTGATCTTGAAAATTCATAAAGCTTAATAAAAGCATACATTAAAGAATCACATTGTTGTTCTTTTTTACCTATTACATTGAAAATTTATTAAACTTTAGTATACACGTGTCCCATATTTCTAAGTAAACATAAACAAAATTTGCGCCGGTACTTAGACGTTTACGTCTAAATATTCTGTCTTGTAATCATCTGGTGTTACTTTTCCATGAAAACAGGGCTTGATAAGTTGACAATTCACATGATATGTGGCAAGCAGACAATTCACATGAAACATTAAGCCTTATTGTCTCTGAAAACTTAAAAGAAATATTTGAGAATGGCATCTGCTTCAAATTCTGGTATGGCTGATATACATATATACGGTACTAGAAGACCTGTCACCTGCCAGAATACATGTAGCTCTGTGTACACATCATGTGGACTTTTCCATGTTCTTCTCTTTAACTTGACAGACTAGGTATTTATTTGTTAAATATAAATACTACTGAAACATATCATATAAAGTAATTTAAAATTCTTTTAATCTTAAGTATAATACATTTTCCTGCTCCAATATAGAAAATATGAGGATTTTGCATGAATGTATATGTGCAGGTCCTTTAAGTCATTCTATATCTCCCAAAATTTCCTTAAACACAGGAACCTCTTTTGAAGACCGTTCATTATAGCACCATTTTCGATATGGCATGGTTTAAAGCTGGACCCCAAACTTCTGTATCTGAACAAAACTGAATACTGGTAGCTTATATAGTAAAATGATCTTTTATGCTAAATCTTATTTAATCTACACAATTTTGTTTGGATATATTATGGATGTTTAGCTAACATATTTTTGTTTGCTTTGGACCTCAGCAGATGTTTCAGCAATTTCAGTTATTTCTTGCTGTCAAGTTCTCATCGCTGTTTCATCTCTGTATTGGTTTGATTTTTATGTTCTCGGAGATGTTGCATTGATGAGTTAGAAACCCTTCACGTGGACTGAACAAATATCTTGTGTATACCACAGCAGAACTGAGGGTTGTGGCCATGTAAAATCTATTTTTGCCCCCCCAGTAAGGTTTTTACGGACCGTTCCAAGGCAGTGCTTCTGCTGTGGTTTACTATTTCTGTCACTGTATGCCTTTGCATGTATGTCCTGATGAAATTTTTATTTTGGATAGCTGTTTAGCCATTTATTTGAGAAAGAAACTATCCTTTTGGCTTTCTGCTTGTAGTGTTTTAATTGTGGTGCCATTGCTTTAAGTGCATCCTTGGACGGAAGGTGTTAGGTAATTGTATCAATTCCTGATCATTGCCTTCCTTTCTAGTTATAAAAAGGTTGTGGTGAACATGTTCAGGAAATATAAAAGAAAACAAATACAATAAATAAAAGTATGTTTGATTGTTTTTTAATAGAGAAATTTCCACAATGATAATAGTTCAAGCAGGTTTTACCACTGAATGGAATTGTGAATAGGAACACAAATGTAACTGCAATAGTTTAACCTACATTACCATACAGGGGAAGTAAAATGACCCTTACTCTCGTCTTCTATATTCCTTTCACCTTAACTCACCCAAATGCACAATTCAAGATGAAATGTTTGTATTGGAGCTACTTTGGGTCACCTTTATATCCAGACTGGGAGCAGTTAAAGTATGCATCTCCTCTGGATGTATTCATTTTTAAAATCAGTATTTAGATAATAATTACTTTCTGACCTCTAACAAACATCATTGAAATTGAGTAAAACCTGTCTGACTGAGCTATGCATGCTTTCTTGCATGATGAATGCACAATAAACAGGGGCTTGAAGTTTCCTGCTATTCTTTCTTTCTTTTGTTCTGCCTTTCTTTATTATTATGTTTGCTTGTGCAAGTGATACTTCTAGTGGTCTTGAATTCGAGTTCTGTGACAGGTGTTGAAAAAAAGGACCTTAAATACTTGACGATGACCTACACTGTGTAGTCAAATTCTGACAAAAAGAGAATAAATAACCTACATACACCCCTAAAGTCAGAAATGAATCTGTCCAGTCTATAAGGAAGATTTTATTTGTATAAGTTGGGTAAGCTATATGGTCAAGGTTGATGATGAAGAATGTCGGACACATCTGTGACAAATGCACATACTATCGACTGTGTCCACCAGGAATTGTTATTCATTTGAAATATAATGAATGTGGGAGCGACAACATAATGGAAATGCTATTCAACTAAATTTATGAATACACTTTAGCCATTTTGACAATGATAGGCAATGCCATTTGCTCATATTTAAACAACGCCCGGTCAGGTCATTTGAACCAGACTATAATTTGAAGAATTCTGCTCACATAAGAAACCAAATCAGACCAACTAAAAGTTATGCTGCCATTAATTCATGAATATGGTAATCACAGTGCTGAAGAGCAGGCTAAATGGACTTTTTTTCTCTTACATTGTTTTTACCAAAATCCATGCTCCTTCATGACAGATTTTTCATATCCATTGAACACTGCTGACTGCTTTTGAATTTGGAAATACACTAAATAAAATTTGATTGGCTTCATGCACTGCACAATGTACAACTCTGTTTTGACTTTTGACAACTATTCTCTTTTATTGATACCTCTTTTGCAACGTACATCACTCATGCTATGTTCTGTATTCGTATTTCTTTATGGACATAGATAGAACTAAAATACAGTGTCAGCAGATATTTCTCTATCAGCTACTAGTTTCTTAATCGCAAAGTTTACTACTATCAGTGCACTCATCATGTAATGAAACATACCAATACAAGCCTCTAGTGAATTTTTATCTATAACATTCAGATATGTTAATGAAAAATATGAAGTACATTTAAAAACCATCCGGACTTATTCCACATACATATATATGTAATTCAATTTACCTGTTACAAAAACAAATATATTTCATAAAGCTATACATCTGTGTTACAATCACTGTCTTTTAATTTACCCTAAGTATTTGGACAGATAGGTCTCAGCAAAGGGTGTAGACCTAGATCAGGCACTGCAGAATGTGGTATCTGATGTGAGTCTACACTGTTTGCCACTCATTCAGCAGTGTTTAGTCACATCAACAACTAGTACAATAGACTTTTTGAAAATTTAGGACAAGTATGGTAAAGAGCTAAGGTGCCAGAATATTTATGGTAAAAAAGGTTCTGAAACAAGCCTTTACTTTAACCATTTTACACAAGCTGTGACAGGTACCGGTAGTAACTTGAACATTTCATATTTCAGTGCAATAAGAAAATAATTGAAATTTATCAAAAATAGGAATTACACAAATTAAAATAAGTTAAAAATCAACAAAAATGAACATCAATTCAAAACAGCAACAACAAAAACCAGGTATTTAGTACAAGTATATACTGTTTAGCATCTTTAGTTCTAAATTACGAAGATACAATGCATACACCTGGATCCAGCTGTTCAAAGAGTTATTAGCTCAATGAAGTCATTAATCTGGTATTAAATATTGCAATAGATTTAAGAACATTCTGTCTGGTATTTCTATGACAGAACTTGAGTAGCTTTTGCAGCTTCTGGAAAAGCTACTCAGAATTTTCATGCACAGTATCAGTATACTTAGATTCTTATGTATAAGGAAACTGAATACACTTCTTTGTTTATCTGGCATATCTTTTTACAATAGAGGTAACCTTTGTGACTTCTTGTTTGCTTTACTTTCACAAAAGTGGTCTACTCTTAATGGTAGGAATTTGATCCAAAGAGAAGCAACTTATTTCTTTTTAGAGTTTTCAGAAGGGAGGCAAAAATAATTCTAACAGAGTTGCCTCTGAAATTGTATCTATTTCCCTTCACATCAATGACATCAATAAGCTCAGTTGCTTTAACTCTTTCAGCCCTGTAGACCAAAACTACTTTTTTTTGCAAACAGAGTAGATCCAGATAAGACAGCTTGTAATGAGCCATCTCTTCAGGATCTACTCAGTTTGCCGTTCTGGTCCTGATTTACAACTATATAAAATTCACCCTTTAGAGAGCAATGGATGTGTCCAAATGCAGAGATAGAAGAGTCTATTTCAGAAACTCAGGGTTGAAAGAGTTAAACAAAGGGTGCTGATAAAAAATAAGCACCATTTTCATATAAATCCAGTACTATATATTAAAATTTAAGCATCATATCTAAGCTTAATACATCATCAGCTTCGATAAAACATGTTTGCAAAAGGCATTAGACATTGTAACATTTGTCAAAATTTTAATTTAAAGTGGCAGTACCCTAGTATAGTTATATACTGATATTGCGAAACTGATACAATCACAAAGAAAATTTATAAATTCCTTGCATTTGCATGAACATTGTAAAACCTATATTCAGCCAAAACCAAAGTTTTTAAGATTATCAAGGCCTTTAGTAGATAGGAAACCGACACGAAAAACAGGCTACAAAGGTTTTTGACCCTGACCTTGTCTGTCCAACATGGGTAGTTCAAAGGTTGTGCATATCATAAGAAACTAGAGCTGGTGTTTGTAAAACACTATGCCCCCAACTGCCTGACTCTAACACTGTTTGACTCCAACACTGCTTAGCCATGACGGTAACAACAGTACAAATATATGATTTCAATGTTATTTTATCAAAGGGAAATAACTCTAAAATAGGAGATGATTGGGATAAGAAATAAATATGGATCACCTATTTTTTCATGAGGAATCAAAACATGAAATTTCAAAACATTAGCATACATGGTTCTAAACTTATGCTATACACAATAAAGCAACGACATTAAATGGCCGGAAATTGCGAAGGGCCATAACTCCATTTCATTTAATTGGTTCAAAATTTATTCAGGTGATCTCCTCCTCAATCCCAATCAGTATACCAAATATCATGGCTCTAGCTTAAATACTTTTTGAGATATCTTGCTGAAAAAGTCAAAATGCCTAGAACTACAAAGGGCCATAACTACATCAATTTTTCATGGAATTCTCTAAAAAACAAACCAGGTAATCTCCACATCATCCCCAATCAGCATATAATATTTCAAGACCCTAGCTTAAGTGCTTTTCGAGAAATCTTGCTGACAAGGTCAAAATGAGCAGAACTGCGAAGGGCCGTAACTTTATCAATATTTTCATGGAATTCTCTCAAAATATAATCGGGTAATGTACACATCATTCCCACTCACTGTATCGAATTTCAAGAACCCAGCTTAACTACTTTTCAAGATATCTTGCTCACAAGATTTAATTCTGATTTTTTTCAAAGGGGCATAACTTTAAATAAACATGCTAGACAAGAAACAAAATACGGGTCGGCTATTTTTTCATTGGGAACCCAAATATAAAATTTCAAAACCCTAGCGTGCAGGGTTCTTAAGATATGGCATGCACAAAAAAAGCTTGATGAACGGACAAACAGTCCGATGGACAAATGAAGGCAAAATAATATGCCCCATCAATTTCATTCGAAACTGGGGGCATAATCAGGTCATCTACTCATCGCTACCAATCTATTCATCAAGTTTCAAGGCTCCAGCTTCAATAGTTTTTGAGATATTTTGTTCACAAGGGAAACATGCCCAAATTTACAAAGGGCCAATACTTATGAAATATGTTTCAGAATTTACAAAAAAATTAATCAGGTCATCTACTCATCATTACCAATCAATTCACCAAGTTTCAAGTCTCTAGCTCTAATAGTTTTTGAGATATTTTGCTGACAAGATAAAAATGCCCAAAATAACAAAGGGGCATAACTCAAGAAGTATATTTCAAAATTTCTTCAAAAGTTAATCAGGTTGTCTACTCATCACTACCAGTCTATTCATCAAGTGTCAAGTCTCTAGTTCCAACAGTTTTTGAGATATTTTGCTGACAAGGTAAAATTGCCCAAAATTACAAAGGGCCATAACTCATGAAGTATTTTTCAGAATTTCTTCAAAAATTAATCAGGTCATCTACTCATCACTACAAATCCATTTACTAAGTTTCAAGGCTCTAGCTCTAACAGTTTTTGAGATATTTTGCTGACAAGATAAAAATGCCTAAAATTACAAAGGGGCATAACTCAAGAAGTATATTTCAAAATTTCTTCAAAAGTTTATCAGGTTGTCTACTCATCACTACCAGTCTATTCATCAAGTTTCAAGGCTCTAGCTTCAATAGTTTTTGAGATATTTTGCTGACAAGTTAAAAATGCCCTAAATTACAAAGGGCCATAACTCATGAAGTGTTTTTTTAGAATTTCTTCAAAAGTTAATCAGGTCATCTACACATCACTACAAATCCATTTACTAAGTTTCAAGGCTCAAGCTCTAACAGTTTTTGAGATATTTTGCTGACAAGGTAAAAATGCCCAAAATTACAAAGGGCCATAACTCAAAAGGCATTTTTCAAAATTTCTTCAAAAGTTAATCAGGTTGTCTACTCATCACTACCAGTCTATTCATTAAGTTTCAAGGCTCTAGCTCCAACGGTTTTTGAGATATTTTGCTGACAAGATAAAAATGCCCAAAATTACAAAAGGGCCATAACTCATGAAGTATTTTTCAGAATTTCTTCAAAAGTAAATCAGGTCATCTACTCATCACTACAAATCCATTTACTAAGTTTCAAGGCTCTAGCTCTAACAGTTTTTGAGATATTTTGCTGACAAGGTAAAATTGCCCAAAATTACAAAGGGCCATAACTCAAGAAGTATTTTTCAAAATTTCTTCAAAAGTTAATCAGGTTGTCTGCTCATCACTACCAGTCTATTTATCAAGTTTCAAGGCTCTAGCTTTAATAGTTTTTGAGATATTTTGCTGACAAGATTGCATCCATATTTTTTCAAAGGGCCATAACTCAGAAAAGGGGCATAATCCTGTCAAGAAAAAAAATACGTGTCAGCTATTTTTTCATGAGGAATCCATATATGAAATTTCAAAACAGTAGCATTCACGGTTTTAAAGTTATGCTATGCATCAAAAAGCGTGACGAATGGACGGACGGACGGACGGACGGACGAACAACCCAGAAGCAATATGCCCCTCCAACTTCTTTGAAGTTGGGGGCATAAATAGTGAAGTATTGTGTCAAGTATGAAAATCACTCAAGGGAGATATGCAGGAGACATGATTTTGTGACAGGTGGATGGACTGACCGACTGAAGTCCCAGCTAAAGACATTATGTCTCCCCTAGCATGGGAAAAATTAACTGCAAATGAAGTGTAAAAAGCAGGAACTAACATGTTATAAACAGTTAAGTGAGTATAACAAACACAGTAAACACAACACATATAATATCAAGAGGTAGTTATATAGAACTTCAATCAAGATGATTACATCATTATGAACTGAAGGTAGCAGTGTCAGCAGCACCTCTCAGTTCAATACTTTAATCAAGATCATATAATCATAAAGAACAAAGGGTGATAGTTCATCTGTCATTACTGACAATGCCAGTACTAATCAAATCTGTGAAGTGTTACTGTTTGTGTGTTCTAAGATGGCTGATGAGACCAATCTTAGCTTTAAACTGCCTGTTGCAGCCAGAACTGAAGGTAGCAGTGTCAGCAACTCCTCTCAGTTTAATACTTTTATCAAGATGATAACACTGTAATGAACTGAAGGTAGCAGTATCAGTACCTCCTCTCAATTCAATACTTCAATCATGATAGCATCATAATGAACTGAAGGTATCAGTGTCAGCAGCTCCTCTCAATTCAATACTTCAATCATGATAACTTTATAATGAACTGAAGGTAGCAGTGTCAGCAGCTCCTCTCAGTTCAATACTTCAATCAAGATGACTGATTGAGTTGAGTTGAGGTTTTATGGCCCAGTCAACACTATTAAGGTCATGTCTAGCCGGTCAGTTTACCTAAACACACTTTCACTTGGCAGGCTGCCAACTCTGTTTTATTGTATTTGTCTGTCTTTCCTTTTGGTGTTCAGGGCTTGATGTGATCTGACTGTATCAGTTCCTGAGTTCTCTTATTTACTTAGTCCTCCAAAAGGTTAACCAGTACCTGTGCACATTCTCTTTTGCCAGAAATTGCCCTTCAGGGGAAGGGGGAAAATGACACCAGAAAATATTTCATGGTCAATCTCCACGAAAGAATTGTGCCCAATCCAGTGGAGATTGCACCCGCGACCTCCTGATCACCAGTACAACAAGCATCCGACTGAGCCAGCGAGGCCAGCCGCCAATTATGACAACATCATAATGAAGTGAAAGTAGCAGTGTCAGCAACTCCTCTTAGTTCAATACTTCAATCAAGATGATAACATCATAATGTTTGTTTGTTTGTGTTGAGGTTTTACGGCCCAGTCAACCCACTGGGGTCATGTTGAGCATGGTCAGTTTACCTAACCACACTTTTACTGGGCAGGCTTAGTCCTCTAAGTATTGTGCACATTCTTCTGCCAGAAACTGACAACTGCCCTTCTTGAATCAGCGGAAGGGAGAGAATGACCATAGATAATATTTCATGAACGAATGTTGCTGACTCGGTGGGGATTGAACCCACAACCTTCTGATCACCAATAGGATGCGCATCCAACTGAACATCAGCTACCTCAGTTCAATACTTCAATCATGATAACATTATAATGAGCTGAAGGTAGCAATGACAGCAGCTCCTCTCAGTTCAGAACTTCCATCAAAATGATAATATCATAATGAACTGAATTTAAGGTATCAGTGTCAGCTGCACCTGTCAATTCAAAAGTTCAATCAAGATGAGAACATCATAATGTACTGAAGGTAGCAGTCCTAGCAGCTCTTCTTGATTCAAAAGTTCAGTCAAGACGGTAACACCGTAATGAACTGAAAGTAGCAGTGTCAGCAGCTCCTCTCAGTTCAATACTTCAATCAAGATGATAACATCATAATGAACTGAAGGTAGCAGTGTTAGTGGCTTCTTTCAATTTAATACATGTACTGCAATCAAGATGATAACATCATAATGAACTGTAGCAATGTCAGCATCTCCTCTCAATTCAATGTATTTTAATCAAGATGATAACATCATAATGAACTGTAGCAGTGTCTACATCTCCCCTCAATTCAAATACTTCAATCAAGATGATAACACTGTAATGAACTGAAGGCAGTAAGTAGGGTTAAACTTGATTTTTTTTTTCATCTTTTTTGAACTGTTTTTTTTCACCAAAATTTTTTAAATATAATTTTTCATAAAAAGCATAAACTTGTAAAGGAAGTCAAGTGCAACCATCTCCAAAACGTTCCATGGATATAGCACTGAGCAGTTTTGCTTAACACGGAGATTTTCAAAATATAAAATTCTGCAGATTTTCTAAGTCTGTGATTGACATAAACATGCATTTTTTCAGATAATATATACTATCGATAGCCAATCACTGCTTAATGCATGTTATTTCATTGCTATTTACAAGGCATTCAGTCAACCTTGTCTTAAAGAAAAATAGCATATTAAGATCATTTTAGAAATATCTAGCTTTCACAGCAATTCAAATGAATTCAAATGTTATTCAAGAAGCATGTCATTTCTTTCTTTCTTTCTTTTTTTTTTTTTGTTTGTTTGTGAAGGAAATAGCAATAAATTTAAATATTACATCTTTTAATAATAAATTTGATCTTGATTTTTGACAATCACTGAGGTGTAGAGGGGTGGTGCTCTTCGACTTAAGAATTCTACGGAATTTAAGAAAATTGTAAAACCTTCGTCTGATTACAGTGAAACCTATGTATATCTCAAATCTGAAATTTCTCTTGAGACATCAGCACCTGCCTTCCTCTACAACTTTTATCCTAGAAAGTTTCTTGAAAAAATGCACATTTGAAAAGTTATTGCAAAAATTCAACTTCATAAAGATAAAAAAATTGAGTTTAGCACTCCACTCAATTCAATGCTTAAATCAAGATGATAAAAATTACTGAGGAGTCAGAATGATATATAACTAGTGTTTGTAAAACACTATGCCCCCAACTGCCTAACTCTAACACTGCTTGACTCCATCACTGCTTGCCCATGATGGTAACAACAGTACAAATATAAGAGATATCAATGTTATTTTATCAAAATGGAAATAACTCTAAACTAGAGCTGGTGTTTGTAAAACACTATGCCCCCAACTGCCTGACTCTAACACTGCTTGAATCCAACACTGCTTGCCCATGACAGTAACAACAGTACAAATATACGAGATTTCAATGTTATTTTATTAAAAGGGAAATAACTCTAAAATGGGAGATAATAAAAATATGGGTCACCTATTTTTTCATGAGGAATCCATATATGAAATTTCAAACTAGCATGCACAGTTCAAAACTTATGCTATGCAACAAAAAGTGTGCAATGTAAAAATGCCCAAAATGACAAAGGGCCATAACTCAAGAAGTACTTTTCAGAATTTATTCAAAAGTTAATCAGGTCATCTACTCATCACTACCAATCTATTCCTTAAATTTCAAGGGTCTAGCTTCAATAGTTTTTGAGATACTTTGCTGACAAGATTCCATCCATATTTCTTCAAAGGGCCATAACTCAGGAAAGGGGTAAAATCCTGACGGGGGAAAAATATGTGTCAGCTATTTTTTTATGAGGAATCCATACATGAAATTTCAAAACCCTAGCATGCACAGTTCAAAACCTGTGCTAAGCATCAAAAAGTGTGCAGTGTAAAAATGCCCAAAATGACAAAGGGCCATTACTCAAGAAGTACTTTTCAGAAGTTAATCAGGTCATCTACTCATCACTACCAATTTATTCCTTAAATTTCAAGGCTCTAGCCTCAATAGTTTTTGAGATATTTTGCTGACAAGACTTCATCCATATTTTTTTCAAAGGGCCGTAACTCAGGTAAGGGGCATAATCCTAATAATCAGCTATTTTTTCATGAGGAATCCATATATGAAATTTCAAAACCCTAGCATGCACAGTTCAAAACTTATGCTATGCATCAAAAAGTGTGCAACATAAAAATGCCCAAAGTTATAAAGGGCCATAACTCATGAAGTAATTTTCAGAATTTATTCAAAAGTTAATCAGGTCATCTACTCATCAATACCAATCTACTCACCAGGTTTCAAGGCTCTAGCTTCAATAGCTTTTGAGATATTTTGCTGACAAGAATTCAATCATATTTTTTCAAAGGGCCATAACTCAAGAAAGGGGCATAATCCTGATAAGAAAAAAAATACGTGTCAGCTATTTTTTCATGAGGAATCCATATATGAAATTTCAAAACCCTAGCATGCACAGTTCTAAACTTATGCTATGCATCAAAAAGTGTGCAATTGTAAAAATGCCCAAAGTTATAAAGGGCCATAACTCATGAAGTAATTTTCAGAATTTATTCAAAAGTTAATCAGGTCATCTACTCATCAATACCAATCTACTCACCAGGTTTCAAGGCTCTAGCTTCAATAGCTTTTGAGATATTTTGCTGACAAGAATTTATCCATATTTTTTTCTAAGGGCCATAACTCAGGAAAGGGGCATAATCCTGATGGGAAAAAAATACGTGTCAGCTATTTTTTCATGAGGAATCCATATATGAAATTTCAAAACCCTAGCATGCACAGTTCAAAACTTATGCTATACATCAAAAAGTGTGCAATTGTAAAAATGCCCAAAGTTATAAAGGGCCATAACTCATGAAGTAATTTTCAGAATTTATTCAAAAGTTAATCAGGTCATCTACGCATCAATACCAATCTATTCACCAGGTTTCAAGGCTCTAGCTTCAATAGCTTTTGAGATGTTTTGCTGACAAGAATTCATCCATATTTTTTCAAAGGGCCATAACTCAAGAAAGGGGCATAATCCTGAAGAGAAAAAAATACATGTCAGCTATTTTTTCATGAGGAATCCATATATGAAATTTCAAAACCCTAGCATGCACAGTTCAAAACTTATGCTATGCATCAAAAAGTGTGCAATTGTAAAAATGCCCAAAGTTATAAAGGGCCATAACTCATGAAGTAATTTTCAGAATTTATTCAAAAGTTAATCAGGTCATCTACTCGTCAATACCAATCTATTCACCAGGTTTCAAGACTCTAGCTTCAATAGCTTTAGAGATATTTTGCTGACAAGATTTCATCTATATTTTTTCAAAGGGCCATAACTCAGGAAAGGGGCATAATCCTGATGGGAAAAAAAATACGGGTCAGCTATTTTTTCATGAAGAATCCATATATGAAATTTCAAAACCCTAGCATGCATTGTTCAGAAGTTATGCTATGCATCAAAAAATGTAACAGACGGACACACGGAAGGACGGACGCACGCACGCACGCACAAACGTCCCAGAAGCAATATGCCCCTCCAACTTCTTCGAAGTTGGGGGCATAACCAGAAATTGCAAAGGGCCATAACTCCAACATTTCATTTAATTGGTTCAAAATTTAATCAGGTGATCTCCTCCTCAATCCCAATCAGTATACCAAATATCAAGGCTCTGGATTAAATACTTTTTGAGATATCTTGCTGACAAGGTCAAAATGCCTAGAACTACAAAGGGCCATAACTGTCAATTTTTCTTGGAAGTCCCTAAAAAACAAATCAGGTAATCTCCACATCATCCCCAATCAGCATATAATATTTCAAGACCTAGCTTAAGTACTTTTCGAGACATCTTGCTGACAAGGTCAAAATGTGCAGAAACGCAAAGGGCCATAACTTGATAAAGTTATATTGATAAACTTGATAAGTTATCTGTGATATTTTCACAGAATTCTCTCAAAATATAATCAGGTAATCTACACATCATTCCCACTCACTATATCGAATTTCAAGAACCCAGCTTAAATACTTTTCGAAATATCTTGCTCACAAGATTTAATTCTGATTTTTTTCAAAGGGGCATAACTCTAAACAAACATGCCGGACAAGAAAAAAAAATACGGGTCAGCTATTTTTTCATTGGAAACCCAAACATAAAATTTGAAAAGCCTAGCAATCAGGGTTCTTAAGATACGGCATGCACAAAAAAGCTTGACGAATGGACAAACGGACGAACGGACAAACAAAGGCAAAATAATATGCCCCATAATCAGGTCATCTACTCATCGCTACCAATCTATTCATCATGTTTCAAGGCTCCAGCTTCAATAGTTTTTGAGATATTTTGCTGACACGGGAAACATGCCCAAATTTACAAAGGGCCATTACTTATGAAATAATTTACAGAATTTACACAAAAGTTAATCAGGTCATCTACTCATCATTACCAATCAATTCACCAAGTTTCAAGTCTCTAGCTCTAACAGTTTTTGAGATATTTTGCTGACAAGATAAAAATTCCCACAATTACAAAGGGCCATAACTCAATAAGTATTTTTCAAAATTTATTCAAAAGTTAATCAGGTTGTCTACTCATCATTACATATCCATTCACCAAATTTCATGGCTCTAGCTCTAACAGTTTTTGAAATATTTTGCTGAAAAGATAAAAGTGCCGAAAATAAGAAAGGGCCATAACTTAAGAAGTATTTTTCAAAATTTCTTCAAAAGTTAATCAGGTTATCTACTCATCACTACAAATCCATTTACTAAGTTTCAAGTCTCTAGCTCTAACAGTTTTTGTGATATTTTGCTGACAAGGTAAAAATGCCCAAAATTACAAAGGGCCATAACTCATGAAGTATTTTTCGGAATTTTTTCACAAGTTAATCAGGTCATCTACTCATCACTACAAATCCATTTACTAAGTTTCAAAGCTCTATCTCCAATAGTTTTTGCAATATTTTGTTGACAGGGTAAAAATGCCCAAAATTACAAAGGGCCATTACTCATGAAGTATTTTTCAGAATTTTCTTCAAAAGTTAATCAGGTCATCTACCCATCACTACAAATCCATTTACTAAGTTTCAAGGTTCTAGCTCTAACAGTTTTTGTGATATTTTGCTGACAAGGTAAAAATGCCCAAAATTACAAAGGGCCATAACTCAAGAAGTATATTTCAAAATTTCTTCAAAAGTCAATCAGGTTGTCGACTCATTACTAACAGTCTATTCCTCAAGTTTCAAGGCTCTAGCACCAACAGTTTTTGTGATATTTTGCTGACAAGGTAAAAATGCCCAAAAGTACAAAGGGCCATAACTCATGAAGTATTTTTCAGAATTTCTTCCCAAGTTAATCAGGTCATCTACTCATCACTACAAATCCATTTACTAATTTCAAAGCTCTATCTCCAATAGTTTTTGCAATATTTTGTTGACAGGTTAAAAATGCCCAAAATTACAAAGGGCCGTTACTCATGAAGTATTTTTCAGAATTTTCTTCAAAAGTTAATCAGGTCATCTACTCATCACTACAAATCCATTTACTAAGTTTCAAGGCTCTAGCTCTAACAGGTTTTGTGATATTTTGCTGACAAGGTAAAAATGCCCAAAATTACATAGGGCCATAACTCAAGAAGTATATTTCAAAATTTCTTCAAAAGTCAATCAGGTTGTCTACTCATTACTACCAGTCTATTCATCAAGTTTCAAGGCTCTAGCTCCAACAGTTTTAGAGATATTTTGCTGACAAGGTAAAAATGCCCAAAATTACAAAGGGCCATAACTCATGAAGTATTTTTCAGAATTTCTTCAAAAGTTAATCAGGTCATCTACTCATCACTACAAATCCATTTACTAAGTTTCAAGGCTCTAGCTCTAACAGTTTTTGAGACATTTTGCTGACAAGGTAAAAATACCCAAAATTACAAAGGGCCATAACTCATGAAGTATTTTTCAGAATTTCTTCAAAATTTAATGAGGTTGTCTACTCATCACTACCAGTCTATTCATCAAGTTTCAAGGCTCTAACTCCAACAGGTTTTGAGATATTTTGCTGACAAGGTAGAAATGCCCAAAATTACAAAGGGCCATAACTCATGAAGTAATTTTCAGAATTTCTTCAAAAGTTAATCAGGCCATCTACTCATCACTACAAATCCAATTACTAAGTTTCAAGGCTCTAGCTCTGTTTTTGAGATATTTGGTTGACAAAAAAAAAAAAGATGCCCAAAATTACAAAGGGCCATAACTCAAGAAGTATTTTTCACAATTTCTTCAAAAGTTAATCAGGTTGTCTACTCCTCACTACCAGTCTATTCATCAAGTTTCAAGGCTCTAGCTCCAATGTTTTTTTAGATATTTCGCTGACAAGGTAAAAATACTCAAAATTTCAAAGGGCCATAACTCATGAAGTTTTTTTTTTCAGAATTTCTTCAAAAGTTAAGCAGGTCATCTACTCATCACTACAAATCCATTTACTAAGTTTCAAGGCTCTAGCTCCAATGTTTTTTTGAGATATTTTGCTGACAAGGTAAAAATGCTCAAAATTACAAAGGGCCATAACTCATGAAGCATTTTTCAAAATTTCTTCAAAAGTTAATCAGGTTGTCTCCTCATCACTACCAGTCTATTCATCAAGTTTCAAGGCTCTAGCTTCAATAGTTTTTGAGATATTTTGCTGACAAGATTGCATCCATATTTTTTCAAAGGGCCATAACTCAGAAAAGGGGCATAATCCTGTCAAGAAAAAAAATACTTATCAGCTATTTTTTCATGAGGAATCCATATAAGAAATTTCAAAACAGTAGCATTCAGGGTTCTAAAGTTATGCTATGCATCAAAAAGCGTGTCGAACGGACTGATGGACGGAAGGATGGACGGACAGACAAACAACCCAGAAGCAATATGCCCCTCCAATTTCTTTGAAGATGGGGGCATAAAAACATGATGAATAATTAAAGGAACATATGTACATCTTTTTGACTTGTAAAACACAGAAACCAACATTGATATGAACCTGAATGCTTAAATTTACATGGCCATTCTAAATGTTCTACAACCAATCCTACAAATATTAGCAATGAAGCTAATGGCATTAATTCAATATTTATAATTAACTTAGAAATTTGAATCTCTGCATTTGCCCTCATTCTGCATTAATATCAATGTGTCTGCAGAAATTGATGAATGTCCATCACTGCGTTTTCAAGATATTTGGAAAAAAAACAAGATATAATGTGCACACAAGCTTTTTTCTATTAAAATTTGAGTTTCGAAGCGCCGATATGACCTTGAAAATGAGATAAAGATTACCAAAATCTAATCACTTCTTTCCCCAATCCCAATGATGTATCTGTGCTAGTTTGGTCAAATTCCATCTATTGATTCATGAGATAGAGTGCACACAAAGCTCACTTTTTGAGTATTTATAATGAAGTGACCTTAAAAATAAGGTCAAGGTCACCAAAATCTTATCACTCGTTTCCCCCATCCTGATGATGATCTGTGCTAGTTTGCTCAAATTCCAGCCATTGGTTAGAGATAGTGTGCACACAAACTTTTTTCTGCATTAAGAAAAAAAAATTACAAAGGGCAATAACTAGAAGAGAATTGGCCCCTATACAAAGGGCAACAACTCCGAAAGAACTGGCCCCTAGCACTTACTTTTCCTTATGTAGGTACATCTTATTGATATCAAGGTATATGCAGGAACTGATGACTATCCACCACTGCGTTTTCAAGATATTAGGAAAAACAAGATGTAGTGTGCACACAAGCTTTTTCCTATCAAAGTTTGAGTTTCAAAGTGCCGGTGTTACTTTGAAAACAAGACAGATGTCATCAAAATCTAATTACATCTTTCCCCAACCCCAATGATGTAGCTGTGCTAGTTTGGTCAAATTCCATCTATTGATTCATGAGAAAGAGTGCACACAAGGCTCACTTTTTGAGTGCATACAAGGCTCACTTTTTGAGTATTTATAATGTAGTGACCTTGAAAATAAGGTCAAGGTCACCAAAATCTATAATCTGATTATATTAACAAGTAAGACAATGTAGCATGTCTAATGGACTATGAAATAAAGGTCAAGGTCAAATATGGATGACTGCACTCAAGAGGCCATGCTAAGATGTATGCATGTACTAAGTATCACTGGCTGTAAAAGCAATAGTTACTGAGAAACTGACCTAAACACAAACACTTCACAAGTACCAAAAATCACTCTGTAGGACCAATAATTACTGAGAAACTGACCTAAATGGAAAAACTTAAGAAAGTCACTGGATAGAAAAATATACATCACCTTGAAATCATCAAGACAAACATTTTGAGCAAGATTCATGATGATCACTTCAAAAATGTGACCTCTAGAGCATCAACAAGGTTTTCCTTTGATTTGGCCAGGTGACCTAGTTTCTGATATCAAGTGACCCAGTTTTAAACTAGACCTAGAAATCATCAAGACAAACATTTTGAGCAATATCAATGATGATTATTTATAAAATGTGACCTCTGGAGTGTTAACAGGTTTCTGCTGATTTGGCCTGGTGACCTAGTTTTTGACCCCATGTGACTCAGTTTCGAACTTGACCTAGAAATCATCAAGACAAACATTTTGAGCAAGATTCATGATGATTGTTTCAAAAATGTGACCACTAGAGTGTTAACAAAATTTTCTGCTGATTTGGGCTGGTGACCTAGATTTTGACCCCAAGTGACCCAGTTTCGAATTTGACCTAGAACACATCAAGACAAACATTTTGAGCAAGATTCATGATGATTGCTTCAAAAATGTGACCGCAAGAGTGTTAACAAGGTTTTCTGCTGATTTGGCCCGGTGACCTAGTTTTTCATCCCAAGTGACCCATTTTCAAACTTGACCTAGAAATCATCAAGACAAACATTTTGAGCAAGATTCATGATGATTGCTTGAAAAATGTGACCACTAGAGTGTTAACAAGGTTTTCCGCCGATTTCGCCAGGTGACCTAGTTCTTTACCCCAGGTAACCCAGTTTCAAACTTGACCTAGAAATCATCAAGACAAACATTTTGAGCAAGATTCATGATGATTGCTTTAAAAATGTGACCGCTAGAGTGTTAACAAAGTTTTCCGCTGATTTGGCCCGGTGACCTAGTTTTTGACCCCAAGTGTCCCAGTTTCAAACTTGACCTAGAACTCATCAAGAC
Source organism: Anodontia alba (assembly GCA_964016985.1). Lineage (NCBI taxonomy): Eukaryota > Metazoa > Mollusca > Bivalvia > Lucinida > Lucinidae > Anodontia > Anodontia alba. The sequence goes on along the minus strand of OZ024826.1, from coordinate 65,489,039 downwards.
AAAACATTTTCAGCAAGATTCATGACAGCTGCTTCAAAAATGTGACTGCTAGAGTGTTAACAAGGTTTTAGCTGATTTGGCCAGGTGACCTAGTTTTTGACCCCAAGTGACCCAGTTTCGAACTTGACCTAAAAATCATCAAGACAAACATTTTGAGCAGATTCATAATTATTGCTTGAAAACTGTGACTGCTAGAGTGATAACAAGGTTTTCTGCTGATTTGGCCAGGTGACCTAGTTTTTGACCCCAGGTGATCCAGTTTCGAACTTGACCTAGAAATCATCAAGACAAACATTTTGAGCAAGGTTCATGATGATTGGTTAAACAAGTCACCCCGATGCTTCCTAGCAAGTTTGGAGTCAATTGGCCTTTCGGTTCAGGAGAAGAAGCAAAAAATAGATTTTCAAGATGGCTGTCATGGCGGCCATCTTGGAATTCTGATTAGAATGATTTTAGCTATTTTTGATCTATATGTCACCCCAATGCTTCTTACCATGTTTGGAGTCAATTGGCTTTTGGGTTTAGGAGAAGAAGCAAAAAATAGATTTTCAAGATAGCTGCCATGGCAGCCATCTTGGATTTTCGATCGGCATGAGCTATTTTTTATCTACAGTCACCCCGATGCTTCCTAGCAAGTTTGGAGTCAATTGGCCTTTCGGTTCAGGAGAAGAAGCGAAAACTAGATTTTCAAGATGGCAGCCATGGCGGCCATCTTGGATTTCGGATCGGCACGATTTTAGCTATTTTTGATCTACAAATCACCCTGATGCTTTCTAGCAAGTTTGGAGTCAATTGGCCTTTCGGTTCAGGAGAAGAAGTGAAAAATAGATTTTCATGATGGCGGCCATTTTGGATTTCCGATTGGCACGATTTTAGCTATTTTTTATCTACAAGTTACCCAGATGCTTCCTACCAAGTATCGAGTCAATTGGCCCAGGGGTGTAGGAGGAGTAGGCTTTTAAAGCAATTGTTGACGCCGCATGATGGACGACGGACGATGGGCAACGGACGACGGACATTGACTGACCACAATAGCTCACCATGAGCACTTCGTGCTCAGGTGAGCTAATAATTAAATATCATGGTAAATGGACAGATCTGATTCTTTGCCAAATACCCAGTTTATAATTTTTCTAATTGATCATAAAAGTTTACAAAATATTCCCCTTTTGCATTTTCGAGCTAATTTAGGAATAATTAAAGATCTGGGTAAATGGACAGATCTGATTCTTTGCCAAATACACAGTTTATAAAATCAATGAGAGTAAAACATCTGATTGATTAAATTTATATGATTTGCCTATTGCCAAGTTTGACTTTGGTAGCGTTTCTTAGCTATGGCAACAGTTAGTAGAAAGGCTGTTAACCTCTTCGCATTAAGTTCGACAGCCTCATGTAAATTTGATATGGAACTTTTGCCAGGCATGAATTTGAGAATGTTTCTTAGCCATGGCAAAAGTTAATAAAAAGAGAGGCTAATTACATCGTAACATACAGTTTGACAGCCTCATAATTTTTAAACTCTTTAAAGGTAAGATCTTTATACTGTTCAATGCAATTTAAGGATAGATGTATTAACTCTGATACAACTGGGTTAGAATTGATTCTATTACCAGATTTAAATATTACACATCATGGATCTATATTCCTTGATGATATTGATTTAGCATGATTTTCTCAGAAATCAAGGGTATATCGAGAAATTCAACTATGACGGAAGGAGAAGTCGACCGAATTAACCTTCTTTCTATGACAGTAATTGAAGTATATGAACCATTTTGTATCATAGACTTTCTGAGCAAAGGTCAGCGATATTTGCAAAATTTGACCCAATTATTTGTTTGATAACTTCCCACATGAGACGAGATTTGATAGGTTTTGTTAGTGAAACTTTCCTGCTGATAGTTGTCTGGGTTTGGAAAGTATACAATGTCTAGTCAGAAATATCACACAGTAGGACCGTACAGTGTGATGACCTTTTTGTCGCTGATCTCTATAGTGAAAAAATCTTTGTGGCTATGTCGGGTAAGTTTTGGCACTGTTTATTTTTGTTTTAATAACAGTTATTGTTGGAGTTTCAGCTAAATAATTATACTTTGATAAGCATTAATACCGTTGCTTCAGATATGCCACTTTGATTTTATAAAAATTGTTAATGCATGCTTTACTTTTGCCAGAGTTTTGAGGAAATCACTGATCTACTTTCGATTTCACAACGTGTGCTGCTACTTGTTTCAAGAATATGCAACCATTTTTGTATAATACTACTGAGTTTTCATTCTAATTCTGCCACGAACATTTAAGCTGTATGCAGACTTCTAACTTATGTCTTGATTTTTTCTACACTGCCTTTTCCATATTCATTTGGATACAATTTGCATTAATTTTATTCAAGACCCAAAGCCTTATATTTAGCTGCCAGGGATGTGGTTCACATCCTAGTCATACCGATTTCTCCTTCTTTTTATTTACTTCAGTAATTGCAAACAGCACACACGCAAGGTTTGTGTTTTGCACTCTCAACAGTTTGTTACACACGTATGCACAAACATAAATACACACTGACTTGTTCATGCAGTTATCAGGATCTACACCAGTTTCTCCGCTTGCTGCTTCTTGTGCAGTTTCATTGCAAGTTTTTGATATGGTTGCATTCACTTAAAGAAAAGTATTTTAGCAATATAAATATGCTACCATGCATACTTATTTAAGAAATAGATCAGCTATGACAGTGATTTGTTGAGTAATATATCACTGTTTGGTGGTCAGTTATAAAGTAGGTCAAATCATGAGCGCTTCTTACAGCTGACCGACAAACTGTAATATATTACTCCACAAATCGAGTACCATAGCTGATCTACTTCGATTCTAACACATGATAATCGAGAGAAAAAAAAACAACAACCGATTTTTCCCTACAGATTCTCCAAAGTCTGTGCCATTATTAGAATGAATCCCGCCCAGTTTTCTTACCGTAGCACAAGAAATAACGCGTTTTTCAAAGTATCTGGTGCAATAAAACGACTTTACACAGTCTAATCTCAAGACTTCGACAAGCAAGGTCAGAAAAATTCTCAAAGACGTCACAAAACGGCGGCTCACCACATCACCCCTGGCGGCTCATCACGTCAAAGATGTGTGATTAGGTTTGCAACAGTCTTTGATATTTTTCTCTAAACTATTCCAAACGTAGTTGAGGGTGGCCATTTAAATAGCACAAGCTATGTACCTGTGCAGTTATAAGAAAGAGGGTTCACCACATACATACTTTTCCCTATATAAAGGTATTATTCTCTATTAGGAAGAATAAAAATTACAATACCAGTATTTGAATTCACTCTTCGTATGAACTTTTAAGACTACCGGTCAAACTAGAACTGTTTTCGACTACATCTTAAACTGCAGCTGCCATTTTCTATAGAACAATGACAGCCTTATCAAAAGAGGTAGATGAAAATCTTTGTTGATATTATAAACACTTTTTGAAGGTTATATAAAGCAAGGAGTATAGCTGTTGCTTAAAATCTGCATTACTTTTGTTAAATAAAGTGTATCAGCTGACACTAGACAAAATATTGCACTTTCCTGTGACTAACTATAAAATATGCATAACGACAAACTATACAGTCATTGCATCCTCTTTTGACAAACCATCCAGTGATAGTGCGACATGCCATACAGTTGTATCAAACAGGGGATGCTCAAATTTGCTTACAATAGCTTAACTCTTGTCCTGCTGAATATATTAGGATGCCACGCCCACTTCCAATTTTCAGCCAATCAGATCACTTGATCCAGATTGTTGATATAAATTCACATACTTAACGGCAAACAGTGCCAACTTCAGAAGCCAACTGATCTGGATCTACACTGTTTGCAAAGGCAGGGTATATCGGGGTTCAGCAGGACAAGGGTTAAAGAGGAGACCTATGGTGTGTAAACCTGATCTAGCATTATCAATCGACCCTCTGTAATGCTGAAAATGTCACTGTTTAACATTTATTGACAAAATCAGGCATTTTGTGAATTCGGGTGAAATATTTTAACCTTAGTCGCCAGCGATTTGGCACAAAACAAATTTAATTTACGGCAAAGAAAACAGATCTAACCGTCCAAATAACTACCGATTATGATAAAAAATACTAAGGAACGCACTTACTGAGTCGTTTAAATCCAAACTGTCAAAAATCAATAAAAGTGAGTAGATCTGTCGCCAACACATCCTGTATGTCACAACAAACGACAAGGATTTATCCACTATACAGATCAGCGATAAAAAGGTCATTGCACACATACGGTCCTATACTGTGATTATACTATTAGTTTTAATATCTCTAATAACTATTCTACACCTATATTAACGGATTTAGTGAGAATAGATGATATCATAATTTATAGTGTAAAGGTATAAACTTATAGAATAGTCCAATTACGGATAAATCATTTATTGTAAAGGCTCGAATATCCCAAGCTGGATAGACAATAGAAATTTGTGATTGTATTGAGTCATAAACAAATTTATAGAGTATTCCAGTTTATGGACAAATCATTTATTGTCAAGACTAGATTATCCAAAACTAGGTAGATATATAGTATAAATTTGTGATTATATCGAATCATTAACAATTCATATTATTATATAAGAATGATTTAATATTGATAGGTTTATCTAATCTCAAGAAAAAGTTTCGTAATTTTATATCACCCTGGATTATTACGACTTGAGACTTATATTGTGCTCCAGGTATCAATTAGGATCTCCCATACTTCTATGCATAGATTGGGAGAATAAATACCATATAAGTGCGTCCAACCCGAACCGCGATGCGTTTGGCGTGCAGATGCACTACTATTGACTAACTAAGTGACCAGTGATGTGTGTGACCACAAATGTACCGGTCCAACAAACACTTGGGTGGTTAGGTGCTTATCCTGAAAAACAATAAGCGTTCCGTGATTTGGCAGAGACTACTGACACGGCGGCCGTGCCGACAATAGCAACAAAACAGTAAATAATGCCAAGTATTCCAATTGCAGGGGGTTGAATCACGCGACTCATGACGTCAGCCTACAAAATTTGTGATCGCTGCCATTTTGAATTTTGTCTCCACTTCAAATTTTATTTCTATCCATTCTCAGTCTCTTTAAATGCTAAGCATGATTCGTTTTGTGCATCAGCACGGCGTCCAACCGTAATGCCGGATAACCGGTTGTAACGCCGGATTTTCGGTCAAATAACGCCGGATTACGGTATTTTTCGTAGGATTCGCCGCCATTTTAAGAACCACGTTTGATGGTGGGTAGACAAAACCATTTATTTAAAATATTAGGACAGGTTCATCGAACATGAAAAGTAGCCTATCCGGATCTACATACATTCTTCTAACTGCCAAATCTTCTATTGATACATATACTTTGCCGAAATTGTCAAACACTCAAAGAGAAAATGGTTGTGCAGGTTCAGGTTCGGTCATACGATAAAAAAGCATTCTTACCAGAGGAGTTCATACTTTCTTCATTTTCTTAAAATTCCTGACCAGCTGGTGGATGAAAATGCATTTGAAAATGACCTTGTTTCATAAACTGGCCATTGCTGAGATTTTTTTACTGACGAAACAAAGACCGAGGCACAATCCATGAAATTTAAGGTAATGCCGGATAAAACGGTGTTCTTTTGAAATACAACTGGCCAGTATTCTTGCAGACAAACACACTTGTAAAGGTAAAACTTACCTACACAGTTCAATACCAATTAATCGACACTATAAATTGTCTTAGTTTTAGTACATGAAGTATCTGAATGTATCGATCACATACAAGATCAAGCACCTCCATATACTTCAAAAAGTATTTAGACCTATGTACTTTCATCCACAGCTTTTATACAGTATTCTCGCAGACAAACACGCTTGAGAGCATTTATTCAAAAAGATGTAACAATTAGAGTGTGCAAAGAAGAGTTGAAAGTAATCGTTAAAAGTGAATAACTTGTTCAAGTAGTTTGAAGACTCCCTCTGGATACCTTTAGAAAATGGGGTGATCATATCGTTTACCTCATTATTTTATTATCCAGCCCTCAATTTGATTTCTGTTGCATTTTTCCTTTCATTTTAAGAAGCCTTAGATATGGTTATCATTGTATGGAGAGGCATGAATACATACCAGGGAATAATGTATTCAATAAATGGTGAAAGTTTTAGTTGTAATCCGTTTTATTTAAATTACTTTGTGGGACGCATGTACCCGGAGGAGTGGGTGATGTGTTAAATGCCCGATTCGACTGTACAAAGGATTAAGGAGCTATCATGGCAGGATGCAGATGCAGCTATAACAGTTCTCCTGAGTTGTCTTTTTTTTTCTAGAATAAGTCTGGTAATCGTCTAGATCTGGTTAGTAAAGCATTTCATTAGTTCTGTATTTGAGATCCCTGTATATAATATATCTATGCTCAACTATCAGCGCTTACAATATCCTCTCCGTTTCAACTGTCTACGAAAGAATTGAGTATGCAAATCTCTGTACAATAATATGAGTACCTGATACATCCCCATCACTCTCAATATATAAAAGTCAAAAAGGATTGCCTTTGGAAATAAAGAACACACAAAATCACGAAAATAGGAGATTCGGTTTGATTGAGTCTTTTTATATGCAACACTGTAGTTTGTGAGGCTCCCTAGCGCTGGCTTAAGCAGTATTCGATTTTCAAAATAACCAGGATGGGCTCAATAACCTCAAGCCTCGCGTCTGTTTTTGCTCAGGTAATACGGTAACAGTTTCGAAGTGCTATTGCACATCGAAGTGCTATTGCACATTTGTTGTGTGGCCAACGTTCATTTGTTTATGGATGGCAGGCTTTGATGGTGACAAATAATAAGTTCTACTAGACAAGGGAGGTAATCTAAACTTTTAACAAAATTTATTGGTCAAAATCTTTGCAGCACATTTAAAAGACTACTAAATATGGCTTAACAAACATTTGCAGGAGGTTCTTAGCATGGTAATGCACATAAAACCTCGTTTTCGAAAGACGTAGTAAGAAGAGTAGATCAATTGCTAACGCTTAGCCGGTAAACTTTTCAGCAGATGACCTTGAAATATTTTTTTTCAGAAAACAGGTTTTGACATTGTCTCGATTAGAGACAATTTGCATGAAATGTCATAGCCTGTTTTCTGGGGAAAATAAGAAAAACTATCATGAGTTTGTTGTCTGCTGAATTAGCCTAGCAACAGAAACCTCCATGTCTGGTTGATGCGGCTCGTGAACTGGATAGACTGCACTTCTTCTTGAAGCCCTCATGTAAACGAACAAACAATATAAGAGTCTAAATATTTCTCGGGTGTAGAGGTCAGGTGTGTCAAATAACATAGGCTTTATCTTAAGTTTGTGAGCGACTCGCTGGAGTTAGCACAGCGATAAAATGCACAAAAATAACTAGATCGTGCAGTCGTTGGTATGTCATCGCAAACCAACTGCCCCATTTTCCTCACTAAGCAGAGAGAAGTGAAAAATAATGTTGCTCTCATATACTCTTACCATTCGGGGAAGGCGTTTTGCTTGTTGTATTTCATTAATTTCGGCAAAATCCTCGAAAAATCAGTTTCACAACATCATTACAATCTCAGTAGAAGGAACTATATAATGTATATTGAGGCGGAAATCAGTGGCATCTGATATCTGTTCATTTACACATGGCCATGTTTAAGTAAGTACGTAATGTTGAAGGTTAGGTGTGAAATAGGAGACATGAAGCAAGTAACACAATGAAGTAGATACAGAAAACTGCACGATCTACTTATTTTTAAAGTCTAAGTTATTTGACACGCCTGCCCTCTACACTGAGAAATATTTAGACAGTAACATTGTTTTTTTTTTTTGTTTTTTTTGTTGTTTTTTTGTTTACATGAGGACTTCAAGAAGAAGTGGAGTCTATCCACAAACCTAATCAGCCAGACATGGAGGTTTCTGTTGGTAGGCTAATTCAGCAGACAACAAACTCATGATGTTTTTTTTTTTCTTATTTTCCCCAGAAAACAGGTTAAGATATTTCATGCAAATTGTCTCCAATGGAGACAATATCAAAACCTGTTTTCTGAGAAAAAAACAAAACAACAACAAATAAATAAAATAAAATAAATAAAATAAGAAAAAAAAAATCAAGATTATCTGCTGAAAGGTTTACCCAGAGTGCTAAGCGTTAGCAATTGATCTACTCTCCTTACTATATCTTTCGAAAACGAAGTTTTTGTGCATTACCATGCTATGGACCATCCTCTTGTAAATATTTGTTGTCATATTTAGTAGTCCTTCAATCAAAAATGTGTGCAAAGATTTTGACAAATAAATATTTTTGAGATTTTAGATTACCTCCCTTGTCTTGTAGAACTTACTGTTGTACATAATTCGTCTCCATCAAAGCCTGTCATCCATAAACATACACACGTTCTGTGTGCAGATTGCCCACACAACAACTGTGCAATAGCACTTCGAAACCGTTACCATATTACCCGAGCAAAAATGGACGCGAGGCTTGAAGTTGATAGTGTCGATTTATTGGTATGCGACTCTGTTAATGTCGCTTTCAACAATCTTTCAGTCATATCGCATGGTGTCTGGATGTGACAGGGAGCTCAATGCTCACTTTAAGAGTGCTGCCTCACTGACATATCACACCTCAGACACATGACGTGACATTCCACCCAGTCACATAGCTGACACCGGACTAACCAGTTCTGCTTTCTCAATGCTGAGTGCAAACGAAAGAGCAGCTAATACCATTTTTAAAGACTTTGGTATGACTCGGCTGGGGATCGAACCCACAACCTCTCAGATGCAAACCAGATGCTCTAGTAACTGAGCCACTGCGTCAATAGGTTCAAAAGTAATCGGCCTGCTGATTTGAATAGTTTTTACCATAACTGAGCCAGCGCATGACAAAACCAACAAAATGACTGGGCTCCCAGGAAAAAATCAGATCAACATGGTAATCTGCCCAGTCTGATCAGACTTCACTGTGCACTCAATGGGTTGCTAAGGAGCTATGGTTTCTACATGTAGACAGTGAAAACTGATCAGACTGGGCATCTGCCCAGGCAGATCTGAGTGTGCTGGCCCTGCTGGGTGCTTGTCATTTTGTAAAAGGACCCGCGCAAGCGCGGGAATGACATTAAGTATTAATCCATCGGACAGATTTCAACATGAAAAAAAAAAAGATTTAATTTTTTTTCATTTTATTCAGACTTAATGTCTTTTCAACTGAGTGCAAATGAAAGAGCAGCTAATACAACTTTGAAAGTCTTTAGTATAACTCAGCCAGGGATCGAACCCACAACCTCCCGGACACAAGCCGGACGCTCTAGTAACTGAGCCACTGCGCCAGTAGGTTTGAAGTAATCAACCTGCTGATTTAAATGGTTTTTACCATAACTGAGCCAGCGCATGACAAAACCAACAAACTGACTGGGCTTCCAGGGAAGAATCAGATCAACATGGGTATCTGCCCAGTCTAATCAGTCTTGGCTCTGCACTCAATGGGTTGCTAAGGAGCTAAGGTTTCTACGTGTAGACAGTGAAAACTGATGAGACTAGGCATATGCCCAGGCTGATCTTACTCTGGGCTGGGTGCACGTCATTTTCTTGATTTGTTGGTGGCTCATATATGCAGTGTTGGTGCTACGACCAATGTGATGGGGCCATTTGTTGCCCCATAACCACTGTTAAAGGGCCATCATCTATTTTAAGGGATTCTGTTACCTTAAATATTAGCAACATGACTTAATGTTGAGGTCATCAAGGCCCCTTGTCCCATTCTTGCTTTTAGATGGAGAAATAGCCCCTTGTCCCCCTCTAGATACAACAATGTATACGGGCAAGGTAGATATCCTGATGACATGATTGGATAATTTTAACAAATGTTTGTTCCCCAAATGCCTCAGAGGCTTTATATGAAATTGGATTTGGGTTGACTCAGCGGTTTCTTAGATGTTCAAAGAGTGCGGACGATGGAGCCTGCCTATACTGTAAGTTCACATATAGGCTAAAGACTTTAGGATGCAAATCAAAAGGGATTGGTTCACGAATGACAAAATTCTGCCCTATTTAATATATTGATGAAAACTTTTTTAAATATAAGTCAATATGGGACAGCTTCAAAAACAACAAAAATATGTTTGAAAAACCAATTGTAATGGTTGCTGTGGCAACAACAATACACTACATGTTGTACTATAAAATTGTTTGTCTTTGATAGATTTCACCGCAGCAATCTGAGAACAATGTAATAAAAAGCATATCCACTTGATAGTTTTATACTTGTTCAATATTTAAACACAAATTTATGAACAAAATCAACATGACACAGAAATTTATGTTGCCATGGCAACAAATATGTCGAATTTATCCTATAAAAGCACATAGTTTTATTAAATATATTCTGTTTACACTGCAATTCTATTTATTTTATTTTCACCACTTTGATTGTCAAGTACTGGATGACAATTTAGAAAGAAACTAGAAATGTGTCAGTATGACACATGTGCCCCCGCCCAGGGCCATCCTCACCCACACGCAGGCATTTTGCAAACAAGAAAAATGCCTAACGGCATTATGGACGGGTTTTTCAAAAGATCAATGAAAAGGTAAACCTCGGGAGACCCAATGCCTGCTGGCCCTGACATCGCTATTTTAAAGGACAGATTTTTGAAAAATCTGTCAAAATCCAATTTTGGCTGCACAAGCTTTCAGATTCAGGGGTGACAAGTACCTAACAAAGAAAGTCAGAGTTGTCTCTCTGATACAGGGCATGCCTACTGGTCCTTATCTATGCCTCTAACAAATATTATCAAAATATTTCAAACCATTTAGAAGTTATGAAGTGCACAAGAATTTGGCTTAGAAATTCATTCAGGTGAATTAACTTGAAAAAAGAACAAAGATATTGTCCTTCTTGCATGTGACACTCTTACTTGACCTGATGTCCCCACCAAATATTATCATATTATCTCAATCAGTATGGGAGTTATGGCCTGCACAAGATTTTGGTTTCAGGGGAGATAAGTACATAAAGCAAAAGTTGTCCTTCCTGCATGCAACACTTCTACTTGACCTGATATATGTACCTACCAAATATTATCAAATTATCTCAAACATTATAGGAGTTATGGCCAGCAAAAGATTTCAACTTCAGGGGAGATAAGTACATAACAAAGAAAGGTAGAGTTGTCTCTCTTGCACCCGACATGCGTACTGGTCCTCCTCTTTACCCCTACCAAATATGAAAGCAATCCAATGAAGAGTAAAGTTAACATACAACTTTGAAAAAAAGTTAACCAAAAGGTAAATCTCGGATGTCAAGGGAGGTAAGTACATAACGGAGAAAGTGAGAGTTGTCTCTCTTGCACACCACATGCCTACTGGTCCTCATCTTCATCTCTTCCAAAAATGAAAGCATTCCGATTAAGAATAAAGGTGATATATAACTTTGTAAAAAGGTTAACCAAAAGGTAAACCTCAGACGTCAGGGGAGATAAGTACATAACGAACAAAGTGAGAGTTGTCTCTCTTGCACATGACACACCTACTGGTCCTCCTCTTCATCCTTACCAAATATGAAAGCAATCCGCTGAAGAATATAGGTAACATACAACTTTGAAAAAAGGTTAACTAAAAGGTAAACCTGGGGCATCCGGATGTCAGGGGAGATAAGTACATAACGAACATAGTGAGAGTTGTCTCTCTAGCAAGTGACACACCTACTGATCCTCCTCTTCATCCCTACCAAATATGAAAGCAATCCACTGAAGAATAAAGGTAACATACAACTTTGAAAAAAGGTTAACCAAAAGGTAAACCTGGGATGATGCCCTACGCCCGCCCGGACATCGCTATTTTAAAGGACAGATTTAAAAAAAAAAAACAAAAAAAAAAAACGTCCAAAAATTAAGTTGAAAAAAGGGCCACAACTCTCATAATAATTGGCAGATTTTATCCTAAATCGAACTTGACCATATTTTATGATTATATACCTGGGTATAAAATATGAATCCAATACACAAATCAATCTTTTTTTTTAAAAAATATCGGAAGGAAAACATCTTTTGAAGGTGAAAAAGGGCCATAACTCCCATAATAATGGGTTGATTTTACTCTAATTGGAACTTGACCTCTATTTTATCATTAGATACCTGTGTATTAAATATGAATTCAATACACTAATGTTTTCAAAAGATATCAATCTGAAACTATTTTTCAATGTTGTAATAGGCTGTAACTCCAAATATAATTGGTGGATTTTACCCTAAATCAAACTTGACCTATATTTTATAATTATATGCTTGTGTATAAAATATGAATCCAATTCACTAATCTTTTCAAAAGTTATGGAAGGGAAACCATTTTTTCAAAGTTGAAAAAGAGCCATTACCCCAAAAATAATTGGTGGATTTTACCTCAAATCCAACTTCACATACATTTTATGAATATATACCTGTGTATAAAATTTGAATCCAATACACTAATCTTTTCAAAAGATATCGAACGGAAACCATTTTTCAACTATTTTTCAACATTGATTGTTTGTTTGTGTTGTTTGTGTTGAGGTTTTACGGCCCAGTCAACCCAATGGGGTCATGTCGAGCGCGGTCAGTTTACCTAACCACACGTTAACTGGGCAGGCTTAGTCCTCTAAGCGGTTAACCAGTACTGTGCACATTCTTTCGCCAGAAACTGACAACATTGATAAAGGGCTGTAACTCCAAAATAATTTGTGCATTTTACCATAAATCAAACTTGACCTATATTTTATAATTATATGCTTGTGTATAAAATATGAATCCAATTCACTAATCTTTTCAAATGTTATGGAATGGAAACCATTTTTCTAAGTTGAAAAAGGGCCATAACTCTAAAAATAATTGGTGGATTTTACCCTAAATCGTACCTGACCTACATTTTATGATTATATACCGGTGTATAAAATTTCAACCCAATACACTAATCTTTTCAAAAGATATCGAACGGAAGCCATTTTTCAACATTTATAAAGGGCCGTAACTCCAAAAATAATTGGTGGATTTTACCCTAAATCGAACTTGACCTATATTTTATAATTATATGCTTGTGTATAAAATATGAATCCAATATACTAATCTTTTCATAAGTTATGGAACGGAAACCATTTTTTGAAGTTAAAAAAGGGCCATAACTCCCAAAATAATAGATGGATTTTACTCTAAATCAAATTTGACCTACATTTTATGATTATATACCTGTGTACAAAATTTCAATCCAATATACCTATCCTTTCAAAAGATATCGCATGGAAATCATTTTTCAAAGTTGAAAATTTTTCAAAGTTGAAAAGGGCCATAACTCCCAAAATAATTAGTGGATTTTACCCTAAATCGAACTTGACCTACATTTTATGATTATATACGTGTATAAAATTTCAATCCAATACATCAATCCTTTCAAAAGATATCGCACGGAAACCAGAAGTGTTAAGTACGGGACGGACGGGATGGGATGGACGTACGTATGGACAGTGGTGATACTATATGCCCTCCCCCACCCTCCCCCCTGCCCACATTGAAAATGGTGGGGGCATAAAAAAAAAAAATTATCACTTAAGAAAAAAAATTGAGTTGCCATGGAAACAAAACTGTTTTCTTTATTGAAATAATGTGGTTTTGACTGATTTTAAATATGAAAGGTAAAGTGTTTATTATTTGACTGGATTTAATGTGTTACTTATCAAGTATCTGACTGTGCGTGAAAAGCAACATTAACATCACTTAACTTTGTGTTGCCCTGTCAACAAAACACATATATTTATCCCATAACAAAGACGTATAAAAACACGTATTTTAGGTAGTACGGTAGTTCAGTGGTGAGCGCTCTGGCCTCTAGAGCTACAGGTACCGGGACAGAACCCAGGCTTAGGCGAGCGAATTTTCAGTGTCCGAGCATGCTTTCCTTCATGTCTTTGCAGGCATGAAAACCATGTGCCGTCCTTCGGATTGGGACGTTAACTAGAAGTCCCCTGTGCAGGGAAATTCACACCATGTAAAGGTTAAAGAACCATACGGTAATTCAAATTGGTTACTTGTAGGCCTTCATCCTGCAACCTGGGGTGTACAATGTACACCGTCTGTGTCCTAGGAAGTTTAGACTAATTGAAGAAAGAAAGAAAGGCAGTATTTTACGCCATTGCCCATAAGAATATGTTGTTTTTGATTTTTCGTAATATGATTAGGATAGTACTGAAGTACTGCTTTTTCTAATAGGTTAAACAATATCAAAATAAAGTAAAAGATAAAACAAAGAAATAATGAAAAAGTTTCTTAAATTAACACACACACACACACACACACACACACACACACACACACGCACACACATACACAACACACACACACACACACACACACAAACACACAAAACACACACACACACACACACACACACACACACACACACACACACACACACACACACACACGCGCAAAAGGTCTCCAGTGAGTATCAAACCCCAGTCTCTATTTGTAGGAGAGGCTAGTACACCACAGAGGACAGTATTAAGAACTGACCAAACTGAAAATACTTATTGGCTAGATTTTTCAAGGCAGTTTGAAATGAGTGAATCACCCTCTCCGTCCCCTTCTCCCCCTCCCCCCACACAGTGAAATAAGTGAATCACCTCTCCTGCCCACTTCCCCCCCACCCCCACACACAAAAGAATATTCACAAGAATATTCTTAAAGCGAAGGGCCCACAAACTTTAACTGTCACTTCAGAAAAAAAGTGGTTAAAGAGGCAAACATTTTGCCACAAATTTTATGTAAATCGGTTGAGCGGCTTAGGAGATATGGCCTTTTGTATGTTTCACAATATCTTTCTATGGAGGCTGCCATTTTGTCAGTCATGTCATGTAACGAAATAAGAAATCGGTAATTTCAAGCATAAGGATAAGCTGTTTTCTCTTAAAAACAGGGTATTTTCATTGTATGCAATAAAAGTGATATAAATTGGCCATTCACTGAAATTATCTTGCATCAGAATGGCTGTTATTTGATATTTTTGATAGTGAGTTTATGACGTCATAAACTCACAGCCTCGTTCTGGACTTACATTACCAACTTTTTTAAACCTTTATAACTTTCTTATGGATTGGTCAATTTTAATTAAACTTGTTGCAAAATGCTTAGCTACTGAATGCCTTTCTTTCAAACTACAAGTACTAGTTTATGGGCCCTTCCCTTTAATTTTGTGTGCCATTAGGTTTTAATTTTATGTACATTGTTCTTTCTTTCAGTTCACAGCTTTGTTGTTTACAGACATCAGAAGGCATAAGCTGCTCACCATCTGCATCGCAGTAATGTACTTGGATGAACTGATTCCCATGAACCTGAAGGTCAGTAAGGTCAATCTGCGGCAGCTCTAGTATCTGATATGTCACGGTGGTGCACAGCTAAGCCGGGAGCCAGTGCATGTGATCTATTTATACGTGATCTATAAGAGGAAAATTGGAGAAAGATATTCAGCTACTTTGGGAGATTTTGAAAAAAAAAATTGTCTTTAAATTAAAAAATCAGAAAAAGGAAAACAAAATTCCATAAATCTCAAATCAAAATTATTAATGAGGGCAATATGCTGACGAATTAGTGTTGAAACCCCACTGGTAATCTTTACTGCTATCTTGGTTAATCTTACAATCTATTTATTTTGTAATATAGATATTATCTAGGTGTTTGATTGAATTAACTACCATTTCCAAGAGTCTGGACAAGGCAGGATTGGCCTGGACTCTTGTTACAGATATTAATAAACTGCCAACGAATTAAATTAATATGGGAACTAACAGCCTGAAATTGCTGGCTGTTTTCCCATATTTCTATGGTTCTGATTGTAATAGAATATTTGCCCCTTATCTGTGCAAAGCGTCCACATCTAGAGAGGATATTTTGATCAGGACAATGTTGTGATTTATTCCTATAAGTAAAACACCTCATAGGAGTCAAAGAATAGACACTTTGATGTGTAGTTTTGACCAAATTTATCCACATATAACTTGTTCTGGATATACTTGGTAGTATTTTCTATCAATTTAGATAGAGGAAGAACTAAAAAGAAGTTGAACGCAACTCTATAAATAGTTCGATTCCTGACAGAAATTTATAGGGAGTATGATCTTCCGAAATTCTGGGACACATCTCTGGTAAAGTTTAGAAGGCTTCATTGATAATCTTATCAAAAGATCAGTTATCTATTTTGGAATCTGATCCTGGATCTTTTGATGAATAATGCATTGAATTATCATCCTGGATCTTTTGATGAATAATGCACCCAATTATTGATTGTATATTCGGTGTGGTGTTATATGAATGTTAACAACTTGAGGAGAGGTATGTCTCGATCTATGATACCGACAGTCTTTAATATTCAAAAGAAAAAGAAGGAGATTGGCGTCTTCTTTTCTCATGTATTGTTTGACTTCTTTGACTTTCTGCTTCATCTGAGAGAAGACAAGGGTGAAGAAGAAGAGGAAGGTGTGTAAAAGTAAAAGGTATCTTCTCTTCTTTTTGTTATTATATTTAGGTTTATTTTGTACCTATTAGTCTTCCAAGTATTTGTCAGATGTTCGATAACAATACTTGGATCTGACATATTCCCTAAGCAGTAGCACTCTTTGTTTATTCATTGAAATTGGAGGCTCATTCGTAACTGATTGCTGCGAGCTCAGGGATATTTAAAATCAGCTACCTGGTATTCAGTGCCTAACGTTTGCTGCCTGCTGCCCGGTGCCTGGTGATTGGTGACTGGTGTCCGGTGACTGATGCCCAGTGACTGGTTACTGATGAACATTGAACAAGTCAATGACCAGTGCCAGGTGCTTAGTGCCTGGTACCCGGTGCCTGGTTGACTGGTGCCTAATGACTGGTGCCTGGTGTGTTTACCAGTCAATGACCGGTGCCTGGATGACCGGTGACTGGTGCCTGGTGGACTGATGCTATGAATGATATGCCCATTCGTGGAGCAGCCACCAAAATGGGGCCTCCCCCCGGCAGTACAGCCATGCGGGGTGGTGATCCCATATCCTTGAAGAAATGTCTTCAGGAAAAACCTGAGTTGACATTTTCTCTCCAACAAGTTGGAGCAGTATAATCTTCTTATTTGCTCATGAACCAGTCAACTTCTAACACACCTCACATGAAAAACACCTAAAACTAGAATAAAAATAATTAGTATGGTTATCCCATAACAAACAGAGATGACCACACAATACTGTAATGGTCCACATCAACAGTGAGAGTGAGTGAGTAATTTGTTTATTAAAGTGTCATATATCAATATATTTACAATATACATACATATTAAAATAGCATAACAGATTAATATTGATATCTAGCCGAGTCCGACTTACAAGAAACTAAAAGCAGTATAAAACAACAAAATGCAACATCACAGAGAACAAACGTAGACCAGGTTAGCTATGCCTGCTTTAAAACACCACCGTGGGGGCCCGAATTTCAGATGCCATGGTCACGTCCCTTTGCCAACCCCTCCGCAAATGTTCCCTGGACTGCCTAGCATTTATGATAAAATCAATTATTTTTGAGAGCTGTGACTTTGTGACTTTATGTTACCAACATGTGCACATGTGCGTGCATGTATGCGCATGCATGCACACACATGCACACATACATACACATATAGTGTAAAGCATATCATAGAAATGTCCTCCCTCTCATGAACATTTCACAATAATGAAGTCTGTTGTATTTAAGAGCTGTGATTTTATGTTAAACAAGTGTGTGTACGTGTGCGTGCACATATGTGCGTGTGCAACTGCGCAAGCACACACACACATATGCACACATTTATATACACACACATGCATACATATACATACACATATAAATGTATTCCTGCTCATGAACATTTTACAATTATGAAATTTCTTATATTTGAAAGCTGTGAAATTTGTTGCCAGTGTGTGTGTGGGCACGTGCGTGCGTGCGCTCTCATGTGCATGCACCCATGCACACACTTATACACACACACACACATATATACCTATATATGCATATATACATATATATAATGTTAAGCATATCATAGGAATGTCTTCCTTCTCATGAACATTTTACTGGGAGTTGAACCTAAGGTAAATTGTAAATCCTTATGTTGCATTATGAATATAAGTTTTTCTCTGAATTTAACATTAAAACTTTCGTTAAAATAACAGTCAACAGTAGAGAAAATGCATGACATCAGTGATGAAGACGATAAAATCACAAGATCAAAAAATGAAAAATGGAAAGAAAACATATCATCTGTGTAAGGAATGATAAAGGAACATAAGAATACAGGAAATAAGAAATATTCCGGAGAAAAAGAAAAAGAGATTTTTTCACGCAGTAAAAAATCCTGTTTATTTTCTTTGTTTCACAGAAAAGAAACTGAACACATGATCAAAAGAGCCAAAAAATCGACGACATTAAGACTCTTAAGACTTGCCGTTTTTCTGTGGAAGGTTTGAATACAGAATAGCAGATTATCTATAGGTTAATGTATTTTTCAGTTAAAATAGCCATTTTTCTACATAATGTAACATTTTTGTTGAAATACAACACAACTGAATAGGTTTTTGCTTTGGATCCCAGCAATGTTATAAAGAGGTTGTGTTGTAGCTTGCTGGAACAACACTTCTTTACACTATCATGAAAAAATATTTTATTGGTTACTGGGTGACTCAATCGCTACGCCACTAGCCATGTCCTTCTGCATACTTATGGACTGATCGAAAAGAATTCATGAATTCCAGACGCTTCTGAATGTCCCTTATCATGGCAAGTGCCGACAAATAAAACAATAATGACTATTAAGCAAATGATGAGATCATAACTGTATAAGAGAGGTAAAATAAATACATTCATTACGAAAACATGCCTATATAATTTTGACCCCCTTAAACCCCACTTTTATATAGTAAAACTGGGGTTTACAGGGGTATACATTGTTTTCTTATTTCTGCTCAAATACATAGATTATGGGTACTGGTTAGAACCGCCTCGCCGAGGCAGTTCTAACGAGTACCCACAATCTATGTTTTGAGCAGAAATATAAACAAGAGGCCCACGGGCCACGATTCGCTCACCTGAGTGACATAGCCACTGCAGACATGCAGATGTTATGCAACATTTATCCAATCCTATCATCGCAACTAATGAAAATATCATCATTTGAGCAGTTCTTAGTTTTGAAGAAGAATATATGGGCCTGACAGTCAATGGAGCATGATCATGAATAAACTATCAATCACATTTCAACAGAAGGATCATTGTGAAATTTGGTGGAAATTGGCTAAGTGGTTTCTGAAGAATCGTGATTTTATACATGTAAACAGCACATTGGCAGGGACATATTATAAATATAAACCAGATGATGGCCATCTTAGATTTCCAATCAGAACAATTTTAACTACTGTTGATCAACAAGTCACTTCGATACTTTCAATATAAATGTATATGGCCCACACAAATAGGGAAGCAAATTTGACCTTGGAGGTAAAAAGGTCAAATGTCCACATAAACCATCATTTGAGCAATTTTGGTAGATCTCCTGTCCCCTATAATTTGTGCAAAGATTAGGACCCAGGGCTTATTTGGTTATGGAGAAGAAGATTTTTAAAGGTTTTTACCATATATTGGCATGGCAGCCATTTTGATCAATGGACCATACCCATTTTAGCAATCTTTCATTCTCCTGCCCACGGAGGCTCCGCATGAAATTTGAGCAACACTGGCCCGGAGGCTTCAGAGGAAAAGCCATTTGAAATTATCAACATTTTTTCCATACAAATGTATGGCGCCCATACAAATGCATACAGAAGCAAACTTGACCTCGCCATAAAAAGGTTAAATGTCAATGTATGACAATTATTTTAGCAACTTTGGTAGACCGCCCGTTCTAGATGATATATGCACAGATTCAGCCACAAGCCATCCTCGGTTTTGGAGAATAAGATTTTTAAACGTTTTTTCCCATGCAAATGCATAAGGAAGCAACTTGACCTTGCCGTAAAAAGGTCAAATGTCAATGTATGACCATTATTTTAGCAACTTTGGTAGACCCCCTGTCCCCGATGATTTATGCAAATATTCAGCCCCAAAGCATCCTCTGTTCTAGAGAAGAAGATTTATAAAGGTTTTTACCATATATGGGCATGGCGCCCATCTTGGTCAATGAACCGTGACCATTTTAGCAATCTTTTGTTCCCCCTACCTAAGGAGGCTCCATATGAAATTTGAGCAAAATTGGCCCAGAGGCTCCAGAGAAGAAGTTGTTTGAAATTCTGAACATTTTTCCCATACAAATGCATAAGGAAGCAAAATTGACCTTAACGTAAAAAGGTCAAATGTCAATGTATGACCATTATTTTAGCAATTTTGGTAGCCCTCTTGTTCCCGAAGATATATGCAAAGATTCAGCCATAAGGCATGCTCAGTTTTGGAGCAGAAGATTTTTAAAGGTTTTTCCCATACAAATGCACAGGGAAGCAAACTTGACCTTGCCGTAAAAAGGTCAAACGTCAACGTACGACAATTCTTTTAGCAATGTTGGTAGACCTCCCGTCCTCGATGATTCCTGCCAAGGTTCAGCCCAAAGGCATTCTCGGTTCTGAAGGAGAAGATTTTTAAAGGTTTTTACCATATATGGGCGTGGCGGCCATCTTGGTCAACGGACCGTGACCATTTTAGCAATTTTTCGTTCCCCGACCCTAAGGAGGCTCCATATGAAATTTGAGCAAAATTGGCCCAGAGGCTCCAGAGGAGAAGTTGTTTGAAATTCTGGTCATTTTTCCCATACAAATGCATAAGGAAGCAAAATTGACCTTAACGTAAAAAGGTCAAATGTCAATGTATGACCATTATTTTAGCAATTTTGGTAGCTCTCCTGTTCCCAAAGATATATGCAAAGATTCAGCCATAAGGCATGCTCGGTTTTGGAGAAGAAGATTTTTAAAGGTTTTTCCCATACAAATGCATAGGGAAGCAAACTTGACCTTGCCGTAAAAAGGTCAAACGTCAACGTATGACAATTCTTTTAGCAATTTTGGGAGACCTCCCATCCTCGATGATTCCTGCAAAGGTTCAGCCCCAAGGCATTCTCGGTTCTGGAGAAGAAGATTTTTAAAGGTTTTTACCATATATGGGCATGGCGGCCATCTTGGTCAACGGACCGCGACCATTTTAGCAATTTTTCGTTCCCCCACCCTAAGGAGGCTCCATATGAAATTTGAGCAAAATTGGCTCAGCGGTTTCAGAGGAGAAGTCGTTTGAAAATGTTAACGGACGGACGCACGGACGGACGGACGCACGGACGGACGGACGGACGGACGGACGGACGGACGACGGACGAAAAGTGATCACAATAGCTCATCCTGAGCAGAGCTCAGGTGAGCTAAAAATATCAGAGCTTTTTTATCTGAAAATTTTTAGCTTTTGGAGGTAAAATTTTCTATATATTTGAATAGGCGTGTTTTCGTAATGTAAAGCAAGACTAGTTACAAGCATCTAACTAACACATTTATCTGAAAGTATTTCTGACTTAGTTAATATCACAAGTAAACAATAGCCTACTACTGGTAATTTATTAAGTTAAATGCAAAGTAAATGCTTACAATTTATTATCTTTGGTTAATACTATACTACTCATACAATTCGCGGAAAGAAAACTAACTATTCTTTTCAAAATCACTCAGAAAGCTTTCTTTGTACGTTTTGTTGGTTTCCTTGTTATTTTAAACATTATGAAAACCTCCCTGTAGAATGTAACCCAGGTTTTCTATTTTTATATAGTAAAATTCCAGAAATACAGGCTGCCTCTCAAATGATTTATGTAGAAAATGCACTTTCTGTTTATAATTACTAATTTATTTTTATTAATAGGAGTGTGAATGATTTTCATTCCTTTTTAGATGGTGAAAAGGCACAATGTATTCAGCGATTACTCATTGATGACACAGAGATGTTGTATTTGCAAAATTCTGTTATGAATTCATGGAAGCCATTTTGTGCTATTGAATAAATTGTCATATATTTCTGCTGCGAAAAATAACAAATATGTTTTATTTTCCAATAGTGAAAAAACTTGTAAATTATGCAATCCACAAGGTAGTAAGTTTGGCGCCAAGATTTTAACAAGTCCACCTTGTTCAAAATTTGTGACCTTACATTGCCATGAGACATCTGCAGAGAGAAAGCTGAACAAAAACTGTTTTATTGCCACATCATTTTACAACAGAAATTTCATAAGTCTGACCAATATTGAGGCCTAATCTTTTTTCCATGCAAAAGTCAAATTTTTGAAATACATAAACCCTGGCAATCAAGCCCCTGGGGTCCAAATTGGCCACACCCCAGGGGGTCATGAACTCCAATAGACTTATAATGGGAAAAACTAAAAAAAATCTTCTTCTCTGAAACCATGAGGCACAGAGCTTATATATTTTGTATGTAGTAATGTTTAGTGGTCCCCTACATAAATCCTTCCAATCAAGCCCCCAGGGGTCCAAATTGGCCACGCCCCAGGGGGTCATGAACTCCCATAGACTTATAATGGGAAAAACCTTAAAAAATCTTCTTTTCTGAAACTTTTCCTGTTTCCTTTACTAAAGAAAACCCTCTCTGGTCGTCATTATGAATCCCGAAGTACACTTGGTAGTGCAATTTACCAGTGTCTTCAGGGTATACCTAAAAAGGCCTACTTCTCTGCCTTTACAGAATGGATTTCAAGACTTCAAAAGTGTGTTTCCATCAAGGGAGAATACTTCAAAGGGTTGAAGTAAACGAAATGTGAATGGGATTAATAACGTGCCCTGTAGAACCCCAATGACAACATTAAATGAACGTCCCTCATACTTTATCAACAAGGCACTAATGTCAAGGATTAGCCTTTTAAGACAGTTCTAACTATCCAGTAAACAAGCGGGCCACCGTTCGCTCACCTGAGTGACATAACCACTGCAGACATGCAGATGTTATGCAACATTTTTCCAATCCTGTCCTCACAATTAATGAAATATCATTTGAGCAGTTCTTAGTTTTGAAGAAGAATATATGGGCCTGACAGTCAATGGAGCATGATCATTTGAACAAACTATCAATCACATTTCAACAGAAGGATCAATGTGAAATTTGGTGGAAATTGGCTAAGTGGTTTCTGAAGAATCATGATTTTATACATGTAAACAGCACAGTGGCAGGGAAATATAATAAATATAAACCAGATGATGGCCATCTTAGATTTCCAATCAGAACAATTTTAACTACTGTTGATCTACAAGTCACTTCCATACTTTCAATAAAAATGTATATGGCCCATACAAATGGGGAAGCAAATTTCACCTTGGAGGTAAAAAGGTCAAATGTCAACATAGAACCATCATTTTAGCAATTTTGGTAGATCTCCTGTCCCCTATAATTTGTGCAAAGATTAGGGCCCAAGGATTATTTGGTTATGGACAAGAAGATTTTTAAAGGTTTTTACCATATATGGGCATAGCAGCCATTTTGATCAATGGACCATGCTCATTTTAGCAATCTTTCATTCTCCTGCCCAAGGAGGCTCCGCATGAAATTTGAGCAACACTGGCCCGGAGGCTTCAGAGGAAAAGCCATTTGAAATTATCAACATTTTTTCCATACAATGTATGGGGCCCATACAAATGCATACAGAAGCAAACTTGACCTCGCTGTAAAAAGGTTAAATGTCAATGTATGACAATTATTTTAGCAACTTTGATAGACCGTCCGTTCCAGATGATATATGCAAAGATTCAGCCACAAGCCATCCTCGGTTTTGGAGAATAAGATTTTTAAATGTTTTTTCCCATACAAATGCATAAGGAAGCAAACTTGACCATGCCGTAAAAAGGTCAAATGTCAATGTATGACCATTATTTTAGCAATTTTGGTAGAACCCCTGTCCCCGATGATTTAGGCAAAGATTCAGCCCCAAAGCATCCTCGGTTCTAGAGAAGAAGATTTTTAAAGGTTTTTACCATATATGGGCATGGCAGCCATCTTGGTCAACAAACCGTGACCATTTTAGCAATCTTTTGTTCCCCTTACCTAAGGAGGCTCCATATGAAATTTGAGCAAAATTGGCCCAGAGGCTCCAGAGGAGAAGTTGTTTGAAATTCTGAACATTTTTCCCATACAAATGCATAAGGAAGCAAAATTGACCTTACAGTAAAAAGGTCAAATGTCAATGTACGAACATTATTTTAGCAATTTTGGTAGCACTCACATTTCCGATGATATATGCAAAGATTCAGCCATAAGGCATGCTCGGTTTTGGAGAAGAAGATTTTTAAAGGTTTTTCCCATACAAATGCATAGGGAAGCAAACTTGACCTTGCCGTAAAAAGGTCAAACGTCAACATACAACAATTCTTTTAGCAATTTTGGTAGACCTCCCGTCCCCGATGATTCCTGCAAAGGTTCAGCCCCAAGGCATTCTCCGTTCTGGAGAAGAAGACTTTTAAAGGTTTTTACCATATATGGGCCATCTTGGTCAATGGACAACGACCATTTTAGCAATTTTTCATTCCCCCAACCTAAGGAGGCTCCAAATGAAATTTGAGCAAAATTGGCTCAGCAGCTTCAGAGGAGAAGTCGTTTGAAAATGTTAACGGACGGATGCACGGACGGACGGATGGACGGACAGACGACGGACGAAAAGTGATCACAATAGCTCATCCTGAGCAGAGCTGAGGTGAGCTAAAAAGGCCACAACTTAGTCAAAAACTTGTAGAAAGTGCCCAAAATTTAATCAGTTTATCCACACTGTAATATCAAACAGTACACAATTCAACAGCACAGATTAATGCATTCTGCTCCTAAAATTGTGCTAATTACACTTTTTGTTATTTTTCAACAAAAGCAGGTATAACTGTACCTACAAATATGACAAAAAAGCCAAGGCAAACAAGAGGGCCATGATGGCCCTGTAACGCTCACCTGAGTATCATAGCACTTAGAGAACCTGACCCATAAATGATCAAGGCAAACATTCTGACCAAGATTCATGATGATTATATTAACAAGACAATGTAGCATGTCTGTTAGACCATGAAATATAGATCAAGGTCAAATATGAATGACTGCACTCAATAGGCCATGCTAAGATGTATGAATGTGCTAAGTATCACTGGCTGTAGGACCAATAATTACTGAGGAACTGACCTAAATGCAAAACCTTAACAAAGTCGGTGGACCATGGAATACAGGTCAAGGTCAAATATTGACGACTACATTCAAGAGGCCATGCTAAGATGTCTGCAAGTGCCAAGTATCACTACTGTAGGACCAACAGTTACTGAAAAACTGATCTGACTGGAAAAAACTTTAGAAAGTCACTGGACCATGAAATATAGGTCATAAGTGACACAGGTCCAAACTTGACCTAGAAATCATAAAGACAAACATTTTGAGCAAGATTCATGATGATGGCACCTGCTTAGGGCCCTTTGATTTCAGAGACGTTTTTTCTTAAAGTCTTAGCTACATAGTTCTATATTAATAAATGACCCCCAGGGCATGGCCAATTCAGACTTCAGGGACATCGCTGCATACAAATATATATTAGCTCTGGGCCCCATGGCTTCAGAGAAGAAGATTTTTTAGGGTTCTTTAGCTATATAGTTCTATATAAACAAATGACCCCCTGGGGCATGGCCAGTTTGGGTCCTAGAGGCTTGACTGGCAGGATTTATGTAGGGGACCACAAAATATTGCTACATACAAAATATATAAGCTGTGGACCTCATGGTTTCAGAGAAGAAGATTTTTTAAGTTTTTCCCATTACAAGTGTGTGGGAGCTAATGACCCCCGGGCCGGGGCCAGTTTAAACCCCAGGGACATGACTGGCAGGATTTATGTAGGGGACCACTAAATATTGCTACATACAAAATATATAAGCTGTGGACCTCATGGTTTCAGAGAAGAAGATTTTTTAAGTTTTTCCCATTATAAGTCTATGGGAGCTAATGACTCCCGGGGCATGGCAAGTTTAGACCCCAGGGGCATGACTGGCAGGATTTATGTAGGGGACCACTAAATATTGCTACATACAAAATATATAAGCTGTGGACCTCATGGTTTCAGAGAAGAAGATTTTTTAAATTTTTTCCCATTATAAATCTTTGGGAGCTAATGATCCCCAGGGCGTGGCCAGTTTGGACCCCATAGGCTTGATTGGCAGGATAAATGTAGGAGACCACTAAACATCGCTACATACTTAATCTGTTAGCTCTTGGCCTCACTATTTAAGACTAGAAGATTTTTGAGGTTCTTTAGCTATATAGATCTATGTAAACATATGACCCCCTTGGGTCAAGTCACCAGTTTGGAGCCCGGGGACTTGATTGGCAGGCTTTATGTAGGGGACCACTAAATATCGCTGCACAAGAGGCCATGCTAAGATGTATGCATGTGCTAAGTATCACTGGCTGTAGGACCAATAATTACTGAGGAACTGACCTAAATGTTAGCTCTCGGCCTCACGATTTTAGAGAAGGAGAATTTTGAAGGTTCTTTAGCTATATAGATCTATTTAAACATATGACCCCTGGGGTGTGGCCAGTTTGGACCCCAGGGGCTTGATTGGCAGAATTTATGTTGGAGACCATTAAACATCGCTACATACTTAATCTGTTAGCTCTCAGCCTCATGATTTTAGGGAAGAAGATTTTTGAAGGTTCTTTAGCTATATAGATCTATGTGAACATATGACCCCTGGGGTGTGGCCAGTTTGGAGCCCAGGGGACTTGATTGGCAGGATTTATGTAAAAGACCACTAAACATTGCTACATAATAAATATATAAGCTGTGGGCCTCATGGTTTCAGAGAAGAAAATTTTTAAGTTTTTCCCATCATAAGTCTTTGGGAGCTAATGACCCATGGGAGCATGGCCAGTTTGGACCCCAGGGTATTGATTGGCAGGATTTATGAAGGGGACCACTAAACATTGCTACATACTAAATATATATACTGTGGGCCTCATGGTTTCAAAGAAGATTTTTTAATTTTTTTTCCATTATAAGTCCATGGGAGCTAATGACCCTCTGGGCGTGGCCAATTTGGACCCTAGAGGCATGGTTGGCAGGATTTATGTAGGAGACCATTTAGGCCGCTGGCCAGCTATGGTTTACCTCCTAGGAGGAAATTTGTAGACCATGTTTTTCTTATAGCCTATTATCTTGCAAGTATTTTGCAGCAAGTTAGCCATCTGGCAAAGAGGGCATTATCCAGTAACAGCCTGTTACATTCGTTACCCCTACAAAAAGTATAATACAATAGGAAACAAGAGCTCTGCCAAGCGGGGCATTATACGCTTGTGGCAAGTAATAAGATGTAGCACATAAACTGGCTCCTGTATAATTCAGTGCTCCCGATATAAACTGTAAGTGGAATTACAAAAAAATTTTTTTTTTAAATTTCATTGGGCATATCTCTGCTGATATTTGGTGAACTGTAACCTAAGGGTCCAAGATGGCCCAGAAATTAAGGGAAAAGTGACTTCTCCCTCCTGGGAAAATAGGGAGAAGTTTGCTGCATCTAGGGAGAAGTGCTTTCTGACAGAGGACACACCACAGAAGCATGGCTATATTATAAGCTCATATGAGCCTTTGGCTCATTTGTTTTTTCTATACTTCAATATCGGATCAAACAATAACAAAACAAAAATAAACAAACCATAAAAAAAAAAAAAAAAATGCTGCAAGAAATTTTTTTTTGTAAACCTTTAACTTGTTTAATACTGATTTTATTTTTATTCTTCAAGCGAGCCAAATCAGAAGAGTATTAAAAAAAAAAATCCAAAAAGAATTATGTATTTATAAAGATTTAATAATGGCAACCTTTCCTTGCAAATCTAATAAAAGATGTTAAAAAAAAAAATCAATATCTTGCCCATATGAACAAAATTTTAGTTATTTGCAAAAAATATATCTATTATAAAATAAAATTTGCACACTATTACCTCTAAACAATATGCTGCGAAAAGTTTACCAAAACTATCAAAGGAGCGCAAATCTGCAAACCTCGAAATAATATGTGCTGCTCCACATCATCATGTAACTATTTATGAAGTTTCAGCTTGATCGGATGTAAACTGTAGGAGGATTTAGCCAGAAACAAAAAATTAATAGAAATTTTCAAAGGGGTTTAACTCTGCTAATATTTGGTGGACTGTAACCTTGAAATAATATGTGCTGCTCCACATCATGGTCTGACTACAAATCAAGTTTCAGCTTGATAGGATGTAAACTGTAGGAGGAGTTAGCTGGAAACCAACGAAAAGTTTACTGAAATTTTCAAAGGGGCATAACTCTGCTAATATTTGGTGGACTGTAACCTTGAAACAATATGCACTGCTCCACATCATGGTCTAACTGTACATCAAGTTTCAGCTTGATTGGATGTAAACTGTAGGAGGATTTAGCCAGAAATGAAAAATTAATAGAAATTTTCAAAGGGGTATAACTCTGCTAATATTTGGTGGACTGTAACCTTGAAATAATAAGTGCAGCTCCACATCATGGTCTAACTACAAATCAAGTTTCAGCTTGATCGGATGTAAACTGTAGGAGAAGTTAGCCGGAAATGAAGTCTAATGAAATTTACAAAGGGGCATAACTCTGCAAATATTTGGTGGACTGTAACCTCGAAACAATATGCGCTGGTCCACATCATGGTCTAACTATATATGAAGTTTCAGCTTGATCGGATGTAAAATGGAGGAGGAGTTAGCCGGAAATGAAAAGTCTACTGAAATTTTCAAAGGCAGGGTGGCCACACATTTTTAGCAATCAAATTCCCTGATTTTCCCCTGATTTTTCCCTGATTTGATTTGATTTTCCCTGATTAAAAACCTTAATATTATCGCAATGGCCCCTACTTTTAGAAGTCATATACTGATTCAAATGCTGTCAAGTGACATGTTTATACACAATGCTGTCACAATATTCTTAATTTAATGAAAATTTATCTAAAATATGATGTACATGTGCTAATTTACTTTCATGGTAGTCAAAATCAAAACTGGTAAAATATATGGCCTCCAACCTCCCCTTGTAGCCACACCTTCACCTCCAGCTCTGGGGCAACGGTTGCTCAATTCCGTTTTGGCTTCTAACTGCACTGATGTATATTTTTGCATCAAAATTTAATGACAGACATTGGGTTTGCAATAAAATGTCCACTTTGGAATGAGAAAAAGAAAAAACAGAATATACAGCAAACAAGTACTCCATCTAACAAGAGGCCCACGGGCCACGGGTCGCTCACCTGAGTGACATAGCCACTGCAGATATGCAGATGTTATGCAACATTTTTCCAATCCTGTCATCACAACTAATGAAAAGATCATCATTTAAGCAGTTCTTTATTTTGAAGAAGAAGATATATGGCATGCCAGTCAATTGAGCGTGATCATTTGAACAAACTCTAAATGGTAGCCAGCTTGGATTTACGATCGGCACGATTTTAGCTATTTTTGATCTACGAGTCACCCCAATGCTTCCTACCAAATTTCGAGTCAACTGGCCTTTCAGTTCAGGAGAAGAGGCAAAAAATAGATTTTCAAGATGGATGGCGGCCATCTTGGATATCCGATTGGCACGATTTTAGCTATTTTTGATCTACAAGTCACCCCAATGTCTCCTACGAAGTCTGGAGTCAATTGGCCTTTCGGTGCAGGAGAAGAAGCTAAATATAGATTTTCAAGATGGCGGCCATGGTGGCCATCTGGGATTTCTGATCAGAACGATTTTAGCTATATTTGATCTACAAGTCACCCTGATGCTTCCTACTAAGTTTCGAGTCAAGTGATTTTTGGGTTTAGGAGAAGAAGTGAAAAATAAATTTTCAAGATAGCTGCCATGGCGGCCATCTTGGATTTACGATCGGCACAATTTTAGCTATTTTTGATCTACAAATCACCCAAATGCTTCCTACCAAATTTCGAGTCAACTGGACTTTCGGTTCAGGAGAAGAAGCGAAAAATAGATTTTCAAGATGGCTGCCATGGCGCCCATCCTGGTTTTACGATCGGCATGATTTTAGCTATTTTTTATCTACAAGTCACCCCGATGCTTCCTACCAAGTTTGGAGTCAACTGGCCTTTCGGTTCAGGAGAAGAAGCGAAAAATAGATTTTCAAGATGGCTGCCATGGCGGCCATCTTGGATTTCAGATAGGCACGATTTTAGCTATTTTTGATCTATAAGTCACCCCAATGCCTCCTACCAAGTTTGGAGTCAATTGGCTTTTGGGTTTAGGAGTAGAAGCGAAAAATAGATTTTCAAGATGGCGGCCATGGCGGCCATCTTGGATTTCCGATCGGCATGATTTTAGCTACTTTTGATCTACAAGTCACCCTGATGCTTCCTAGCAAGTTTGGAGTCAATTGGCCTTTCGGTTCAGGAGAAGAAGCGAAAAAAAGATTTTCAAGATGGCGGCCATGGCGGCCATCTTGGATTTCCGATCGGCAAGATTTTAGCTATTTTTGATCTACAAGTCACCCTGATGGTTCCTAGCAAGTTTGGAGTCAAATGGTCTTTCTGTTCAGGAGAAGAAGCGAAAAATAGATTTTCAAGATGGCTGCCATGGCGGCCATCTTGGATTTCCGATCGGCACGATTTTAGCTATTTTTGATCTACAAGTCACCCTGATGGTTCCTAGCAAGTTTGGAGTCAATTGGCCTTTCGGTTCAGGAGAAGAAGCGAAAAATAGATTTTCAAGATGGCAGCCATGGCGGCCATCTTGGATTTCCGATCAGAACGATTTTAGGTATTTTTGATCTACAAGTCACCCTGATGCTTCCTACCAAGTATCAAGTCAATTGGCCCAGGGGTGTAGGAGGAGTAGGCTTTTAAAGCAATTGTTGACGCTGCACGACGGACGACGCAAGACGGACGACGGACGACGGACATTGACTGACCACAATAGCTCACCATGAGCACTTTGTGCTCAGGTGAGCTAACAAGTATTCCACCTTTAAGAAAGATTAGATCTGCAGGTATTTTAAGCATATGGCAGAAAGAAACCACCAGTAGCCACATCTGAACAGCTATAAAATTTGAATATTTTGACCTTACAAAGATAAGATTTTTTGAAATTCCCTGATTTTTCCCTGATTTTCAGCAAAATTTCAAATTCCCTGATTTTTCCCTGCAGGGATTTTTTTTCTCACAATTTTCCCTGTTTTCCAGAGTGCGTGGCCACCCTGAAAGGGGCATAACTTTGCAAACATTTGGTGGACTATAACCCCGAAATAATATGCGCTGCGCCACATCATGATCTAACTATATACCAAGTTTCAGTCTGATTGGATGTAAACTGTAGGAGGAGTTAGCCAGAAACGAAAAAGTTTACAGAAGGACGGGCGGACGGACAGACGCCATACCCGTAACATGTACGTCCCGTTTTTCAAACGGGCGTATAACTATTAAACCTATGAGAATTGGAGCAAAAGTAATTATATGATCCAACTAAATATATGAAGTTACAGAACAGTCCATTAGCTACAAAATGTGATGTTTGAAAATTATTTTTGGCCTTACATGGTGTTACACGTTACGTTTTCTACGGTACCTTTTAGAAATGAGTATTTTAACTTGTACAGTTCATTTTCGTAGATTGTGCATTGACCCTTTGACCTTAACTTTGTAATTTGTGACAAGGTATTTAAATTCTCTTTCCAAAGCTACAAACATGATCTCTCTAGCTTTTATACTTTTCAGCTATTGGGTGTTAAGCAATGTCACCCCACTGTGAAATGTAACATTCAAAAACTCATTTTCACATTATTATAACACCAAATGCAGCCTAGAAGTTGTACAAATAAAGTGAATTCTTATTTGTAACATTATATTTTTGTAATATGAGATACATAGGCGCATTAAAACCTGTCTTTGCCATATTATTCTGCCCATAGTAACGTAGGGAACATCTAAAATCTCTACATATTGCGGGCTTTGGTGGTTTTCTGTATGATATTCTGCATCAGTTTTTAATGCCTCTGTTTTGTATTCGTTTGAAGTTTTGTAAGCATTTCAAAAACTCCAACTTTAATGCAGCAAGTCTTTGTCAGTTATATACATTTGTCAGTTATATCTTGTACATTCAATACTGTTAACAGTAAAGTTGCTATCTGCATTATGGCCACTTTTGCATAAAATACTGAATACTGTCCTGAAGTTTTTAATGTATGGCAAATGCTTATAATTTCTTTATGTCTAAATAAAATAGCTACAGATGAATTATATATCAGACCCTCACATGACGTTTCTTAATAATTTATCAATGGTAACATATATGCCTTTATGTCTTAATTTTAAGGGATTTTTGTCTCTGTAAAGGTATTTACCTATACCTTTATCACTTGAATTAATACTCAGTTTTAGAATAATAAAGTTCTGTAACTTCATATTTTCAGAGATAAAAATGGCACTTTCACCTTATTTATTCTGTTACATTATCAGGTTTTTACATAGGTAATTCATTTATTTGCAATATAACTAACTTATGCAAATCAGGAATCTTATTGGTATATTAAGAAGATCCATATTATAGCTTGTTACACTGATTTTTGTTTATGATTTTTCTTTATGACCTTCAAATCTATATATTAAAACATTGCACATTATGCAGTTGACCACAGTCTTTCTGTTACATGTTAAATGTTTGTAACATAAAACATTATTTCTGATTAAACAATATTGGTACAAGCATAGTCTCATGCCAAGAAATGCATGTATTTAATACCAGAGTAGCATTTACATGTAGTCCTGATTAAAACAAAATGTTCGCAATCATTAAAACAAAATGTTCACTAACAATGTTCACTACCGCAGGACATATAGGGCCTGTGAACATAGTGATGACTGGCCAATGTCTTCCCTGTGTGCTCAATGAATAGCAAAGGACCTCAGCTTTCTTCAAGCAGGCTGCAAAGACTGATCAGAATGAGCATTTAACCAGCCTTATACATTAAGATTACATAAAGTAAATCATATAACACTTTGTCTTACTGCAATATGATTTTCCCCAAAACAAACAGTGTTACTTTATCGTTTAAATATACAGAAAACAGCTATCCTTAAAGAGTGTGTAACATTAGGCAAATTTAGAAACATACATAGCTCAATGAAATTAAGTATATATGAGAGAAATTCAGTGACTTTAGCATCTTTAGAGATTAACTCCACTCTTGTGTTGAAAACAAAAGTGGTATGCAACCTGATTTTCATCTGTTTCATGCATATATTTGTTCATTTTTCTATTATTACATAAACTACCGGTACTTAGCTGAAACTCATGAATAACAAGAGCTGTCGTAGGACAGCGTAGCTCGCCTGCTGGGTACATTTTATATTGTAACATTTTTATCATTAAGAAAATCAAAATGAAATAATCTATGAAATAATCAGTGACTTTAGCATCTTTAGAGATTAACTCCACTCTTGTGTTGAAAACAAAAGTGGTATGCAACCTGATTTTCATCTGTTTCATGCATATCTTTGTTCATTTTTCTATTATTACATAAACTACCGGTACTTAGCTGAAACTCATGAATAACAAGAGCTGTCGTAGGACAGCGTAGCTCGCCTGCTGGGTACATTTTATATTGTAACATTTTTATCATTAAGAAAATCAAAATGAAATAATCTATGAAATAATTTTCAAGTTATATGGCGAAATCATTTAACCATATAATATAGGTCACACTGACCTAGATGTATTTGTATGTAAATCATTTTGTCACATAGATATAATAATCCAGGTATGACAATTCTCCATGAAATAGTAATAAAAATAAAAGGCAAAATCACTGAAGCATGAAATATAGGTCATAATGACATAGATATAGTAAGTGGTCATTCATTGGGTCACATGGAACTAATATCCCAGGTGTGACATTTATCCAACAAATAGTATTCAAGATATAAGGCAAAATCACTGAACCATGAAATATAGGTCACACCAACAGAGATATATTTTGACGTCAATAATCGGGTCACAAGGAACTAATATCCCAGGTGTGACATTTATCCAACAAATAGTATTCAAGATATAAGGCAAAATCACTGAACCATGAAATATAGGTCACAATGACCTAGATATAGTAAGTGGTCATTCATTGGGTCACATGGAAGTAATATCCCAGGTGTGACATTTATCCAACAAATAGTATTCAAGATATAAGGCAAAATCACTGAACCATGAAATATAGGTCACAATGACCTAGATATAGTAAGTGGTCATTCATTGGGTCACATGGAACTAATATCCCAGGTGTGACATTTATCCAACAAATAGTATTCAAGATATAAGGCAAAATCACTGAACCATGAAATATAGGTCACAATGACCTAGATATAGTAAGTGGTCATTCATTGGGTCACATGGAAGTAATATCCCAGGTGTGACATTTAACCAACAAATAGTATTCAAGATATAAGGCAAAATCACTGAACCATGAAATATAGGTCACAATGACCTAGATATAGTAAGTGGTCATTCATTGGGTCACATGGAAGTAATATCCCAGGTGTGACATTTATCCAACAAATAGTATTCAAGATATAAGGCAAAATCACTGGACCGTGAAATCTAGGTGACCTGGACCGTAAAATGTAGGTCACCATGACCTTCACTCTCTTACACTTAAACCGATGTCACATAGTTAGCTGATGTATAACCAGTTGTGTCTATAACCTGTAGGCATATAAGATTTTACAAATGTGTCCTAGATTTTGACCCCTAGCCCCACCCCAAGGCCCACCCTGAGGTATGAACCCAGGGGTATGTTCTTTTGGAATCTCAGAAGACTCGTCCAGGTACCCAAATTCTAAATATGAATGCTCTATGAGGAGTGAAAGTCAAGATATAAGAATTTGAAAAACTTTAACACAGTATTACAAAGGTGTCCTAGATTCTGACCCCTAGCCCCACCCAGGGGCATGAACCCAGGGGTTTATTCTCTTGGAATCTCAGAAGACCCTCCAAGGTACCTAAGTTCCAAATTTGATGCCTCTGTGAGGAGTGACTGTTGAGATATAAGCATTTGAAAAACTTTAAAGCAGTGTGACGGGAACGGGAACGCAAACGTGGACGACCGGGGTGACTACAATAGCTCTCCTTGTACTTCGTACAGGCGAGCTAAAAATCAGATCAATATTGTTGGATATAATTAGCTATAGTCAGCATTACATACTTACAAATGACTTTAGTTTTACCTCTATCAGAGGACCTAGAAAAGTTATTCTTAGTGTCAGAATATGCATTCTGAGCAGCAGAAGTTGTAGTCTAAGCGCAAGAGTATGTCTCAAATATGATCAGTATCTGGACAGAAGGAAAACGGCCTTAAAGAACATGGGACTTAATAATAGTAATGAAAATCCATTGTTTGTCTTATTTTGGTAGGGGCTGTCTTTAGAACAACAATAAAAGTTGTAACAGTCAAAGTAAAAATATGCAAGGAGTCTGATTAAGAATAGCAGTCACAGTTGTGTAACATACGTTACCAGACATGTTAGGTAAATGAAAATATTTGGTAATAACCTATTCACCGTAAGAGAATTATTGACAATCAGCAGGCATTAGGTCATTTTCATGTCTGAAACTGCAATGGAAATGAAAGGTGAGAATTAAATACCTTATCTTATCTTGGCATTAAAATAATCTAGTAATAGATGGTATATCAGAGGTAGGGACGGAAGAAGGTTTTTTATACATCATTATAGTTTCTTGGCAGCTAAATCTAATTCAGACTCTGCCATAAGGCATATAAGGCCCAGAGACACAACCTGTCCTTTCAGTTATGTTATATTATTATGTCCACCACCCTCCACCCCCCACCCCCAAACAACCAAAGGCGGGGGACATATTGTTTTTCTGGACGGATCCCTGGACGGATCTGGACGATGTTGGCATCGGCGTCGGTGTAAAACTTCTTGTCTGCTCTGTAACATGAATACCCTTTGGAATATTTTGATGATACTTGGTAGATATGTAGATCAGGACGAGATGACATGTCGCATCGAAGATTGACAACTCTGGCTTTCTTACTTTTGGTTTATCACCCTTTATTTGAAAAGATTTTGTGTCTGCTCAGTAACTCGAATACCCTTTGGAATATTTCAATGGTACTTGGCAGAAATGTAGCACAGGACCAGACGACGTGTTGCATACAAGAATGACAACTCTGCCTCTCTTAGTTTTGGCGTTATCTCCCTGTTATATTTGACAGTGATAACCCATTGATTTCCTATCTGCTCTGTAAGTCAAAGACCCTTTGGAATATTTTTATGATACTTGGTAGAAATGTAGAACAGGACCAGACATATGTCACGTACAAGAATGACAACTCTGCCTTTCTTACTTTTGGCGTTATCTCCCTTTGTTATGTCTGACAGCGACTATCCACTGATTTCGAGTCCGCTATATAAGTCAAAGACCCTTTGGAATATTTTTATGAAACTTGGTAGAAATGTAGAATAGGACCAGATGATGTGTCATGTACAAGAATGACAACTCTGCCTTTCTTACTTTTGGCAATATCTCCCTTTGTAATATTTGGCAGTCTTGGCTGTCTTACTTTTGGAGTTATCTTCCTCTGTTTTCTTTGACAGTGATAATCCCTTGATTTTGTGTCCGCTCTGTAAGTCAAAGTTCCTTTGGAATATTTTTATTATACTTGGTAGAAATGTAGAACAGGACCAGAAAATGTCGCGTACAAGAATGAGAACTCTGCCTTTCTTACTTTTGGCATTATCTCCCTTTGTTTTGTCTGACAGTGATTATTCATTGATTTCGTGTCCGCTCAGTCAGTAGAAGACCCTATGGAATATATTTTTATGATACTTAGTAGAAATGTAGAACAGGACCAGATGACATGTCATGTACAGGAATGACAACTCTGCCTTTCTTCTTTTGGCGTTATCTCCCTTTTGGAATGCTTTTATGATACTTGGTAGAAATGTAGAACAGGACCAGACAATGCGTCGCATACAAGAATGACAACTCTGCCTTTCTTACTTGGCATTATCTCCCTTTGTTATGTCTGACAGTGATTATTCATTGATTTCATGTCCGCTATGTAAGTCAAAGACCCTTTGGAATGCTTTTATGATACTTGGTAGAAATGTAGAACAGGACCAGACAACGCGTCGCATACAAGAATGACAACTCTGCCTTTCTTACTTGGCATTATCTCCCTTTGTTATGTCTGACAGTGATTATTCATTGATTTCATGTCCGCTATGTAAGTCAAAGACCCTTTGGAATATTTTTATGGTACTTGGTAGAAATGTAGAACAGGACCAGATGACATGTCACATACAAGAATGACAACTCTGGCTGTCTTACTTTTGGAGTTATCTCCCTTTGTTTGGTTTGAAATAGATTTCTCATCTGCTCTGTAACTGGAATACCCTTCAAAATATTTTGATGGTACCTTGTAGAACTGTTCAGATTAATGTGCTATTCTCAGATTGTGTGCTATTCTCATTACTAATATCACTTATAAAAATAACAAGACTCTTGTATTATTTTATATCTATAAAGGTTTTCTTATCACTATATAGATGATAAATATTTTAATCATTTTATTTAATATCTTAATATTATATAATGTATGACTGACCTATATGTGTTGGGTTTTTACAAGGTATTTCATAATAAAGCATATTTTTTTTTAAGCAAACTGTCTTCTAGTCAGCATAAAATTTTTTATTTTATACACTATGGCAACAGAGAAGTGCCATAGTGTGTATGCTAAGTATTTGGCTGCATCTTAGAGATGGACTTAAAAATGCAGTATTGTGTTGATATATGTGTGAGATATATGTGTGATCTTATTGTGATTACCACTGCGTTTTTATATAAACTTAAATTATGAAATAGTTCTCCATGAATAATTTATGCCCTCAGAATGTTTGTTTTCACTTTATTCATGCTTTTGAGTTAAGATTAGGAAAGTATACAGTATTTTTACTAATGGAGAGCTTTCTCCTGAAAACACTGTCTATAGAAACAATGTTCTGATATACAGCACTTAAACTGACATATAACACTTGTAACAGTATTAGGTGTGAAATATTTCTGGCAGTCTAGATGGATTTAGTTTTAGAATATGTGCTTTATGCAGAGAAGATAAGCAATGAAGAGCTAATATCATGTAAGTATGTATGAAAAGGGGATATTTCTGTATTTGTTATAGGGTAAATTTTACTATATATTTTAAAGATACAATTATCAATCAGCAGAGGATTGGCAAGGTTTTTTTTTCTTCTTCACTTAATTCACAAAAGTATAAAGGTATCTGAGAAATAATTTACTTTGTTTGTTATTAAAAGAATTTAGAGCTGATGTCCCATCACCTTTATGTACAAAGTATCAACAGCCATTTATACGATATAGATAAAGTATCAGTCAAAAAGTAACGTAATTAACATTAAGAAGTGCATAAAGCATCTATTCAAAGCTTATAATGCATTAGTCCAATCATGATAATTAAATATATCAAACTAATTGCAACCACAGCCAATTAAATGTTTAGAAGTTTGAAATAACGATACTTTTCAGATAAAAAGTTTAGGCTGTTTTAAAGAAACTATAGCTCCTTGTGTCATTTGCTTAGTCAGGCTGGCTTGTTTTCATTTCTTGGTGAACAAAGGAGGATATACAGTGTTTATCTATTGTAAAACAGCATAAGATTAATTTTCTAGTCACTGACTGATCATAGTCAACCAAAACACTGTATCAGGAAACTTATATATGATGTTTTTGACTTTTAGTAACGTAGTAACAGTTATATCACAAGTAATTGAGAGTCCAATATATCAAGATACCTGTCTCTATAAAACCACAGGTATTGGTAGCAAATAGCAAGCTAGTAAGTAAGAATATGAATAGTTTAGTATTTACACCAAAGTATTTCTAATGTTTTGAAGGTAATGGTGGTAACATGGGTGTTACAGGTAAATGCCCCCATTGCCAGAGGGTTAACATGTGTCATTTTGTTTCTTATACGTATAATGTAGTTTCAGAAAATATAGTGTACAAAATTCCCGCTGGGGGGCAGGGTCTAAGGCCGGCCCAAGGTCTAATTAAACATTGCTACATACTAAATCTGTTAGCTCTGTAACTCATGAATTCAGAGAAGAAGATTTTTGAAGGTTCTTTAGCTATACAGTTTTTATAAGTTTTTCCCATTATAAGTCAATGGGAGCTATATATGGGCAAGGCGGCCATCTTAATTTATGGACCATGACTACTTGTACAAATTTTCAATCCCCCTTTAACACAAGGCTCCACATGAAGTTTGAAGAAATTTGGCCCAGGGGTTTCAGAGAAGAAGTTGTTCAAATGTGTGAATGGATGGACAGATGGCAGACAGATGGACGGGGAGTGATCACAATAGCTCATATTGAGCCTTCGGCTCAGGTGAACTAATAAAAACGTAAAATGATAATACCCCGCCATTACCTTGTCACGGGCAGATAACTGTCAGAATATTGACAAAATTTGCCCATTAACAATCTCAAACCAGATCCCCTTAATACCAATGCATGTACCAAGTTTGGTTAAAATCCGAAGATACGAGGGGCTCGTATTTACTCAAGATATCGTCTGGAAATGAAAATATGGGCCTGTCTCGGGCATATTACTTCTTTGAAATTTGATGAAATTTGCCCATTAGCAATCCCGAACCAGATCTCCACAACATCAATGCACATACCAAGTTTAATGAAAATCTTTGATGTGTACTCAAGTTATCATCTGGAAACGAAATATCGACAGATGGACGGGCTTTATGATGGATGTTCATACAAGACGGTATTTGTGAAGTTACCCTCTTTGATCTTTTCTAACCCAACAGTGCAAATTTTTAACCCATAATGTCAATTTTAACCCCACAATGAACCTCATAATGTCAAATTCTACTCACACCCTAACCCTAGAAGGTCATGTAGGGATGTACAGGCAAACAGACAGACAGACGTTCGACGTGAAACCATAATACCTGGCCACTATCGTGTGGTGGGGTATAAAAATGTGAAAATATGAAAATGGCCCTAGAACCATGTACAATATTTTGATATTTTTTCATGCACTAATTGATACCCACAAGATCTATCCATCTGACTTGCCAAGTGTTTGATTTTATCGACCGGAGGCTGAGCTGAGGCAAAAAAATTAAAGTTCATTTTATCAACTGGAGGCGGGGTTGCAGCAAAAAACTGAAAGTATATAAATGGCCATAAGGCTTAAACAGTCATGAATTGGAGGCGGGGTTGCAGCAAAAAATTGAAAGTATATAAATGATTGATTGTGTTGGGGTTTAAACGACACGTCAACCCTTGTGGGTCATTTTGTGTCGTCTCCCAGAGAAAGGGAGAAAAGTGATAGAAGAGATAGTAGAAGAGATTAAAGAGAGGGACAGGGAAGAAAGGAACAGGAATGAAAGTGAAGAAACAGAAGAAATAAAAATATTCCCCATCTACCCTTACCTGCTACAAGGATAGCAGGCCTTGCCCAACTGTAAGCCAATATCAGTTGGACGCCCCGGTGACGTAAGATACACGACACCTTCGCACCACCCGACCACCCCAAAAGTATATAAATGACCATAATGCTTAAACAGTCATGAATATTTTGATAATATTGCATATAACGCTTTAACTGTTATGAATATTTTGATAATTTTTCACTTACAGATTGATATTGACAAGATCTTGCCAATGGACTTGACAAATCCCAGATTTTATTGCCAGTCTAAGCCAAGGCAAAAACTGAAAACTAACAATGTGAAAATATGAAAAGGCATGGAATATTGTTTATAGCCCAGGAGCAAAGGCAGATTACACAGTGTGACAAAAGTTTGATTTGTAACTAAAATGTTTTACTACTTTAATAATACCTTGTAAGTTTCAGCCATTGGTCTTTAAAATATTTTGAGAAAATGATTTTTCAACATTTTCCCCATACAAATGTAAGGGAATGCCAATTTGACCTTGCCATAAAAGGTCAAAGGTCATCCTAGGATCATCGTTTGAATATACTTGCTAGACCTTAAGTTCCCAATGCTATATATATATAACCAAGATCCAGTCTCAAAACTTTCTTGGTTCTGGAGAAGTAGATTTTTAAGTGTTTTTGTTTTACCATATATGGGCATGGTGGCCATCTTATTCAGTGATGTGGTACCATTTGAACAAATTGTCAATAAGCCTTCAACAGAAGGTCCCATGTGAAATCTGGTGAAAATTGGTCAAATGGTTTCAGTGAAGAAGACGTTTAAAGATTACACAATTTTATACACTGGAGCAAGGGCAGAGAACCCCCTGGAGACAAAATTTTAATTGTAACAGAAATGTTTTACTACTTTAATCATACATATTAAGTTTCAGCCATTAGTTTTTAATTATTTTTGAAAAAATGAATTTTCAACACTTCCCATACAAATTTATAGGGACACAAATTTGACCTTGCATGGTCATCATTTGAAAAAACTTGGTAGACCTTGAGTCCCTGATGCTATATACCAAGACTCAGTCTAAAAGGGTACTTGGTTCTGGAGAAGAAGATTTTTAAGTATTTTTACCAAATATGGGCAGGGTGGCCATCTTAATTAACAAACCATGACCATTTGTACAATTTTTCAATCTCCCTTTAACAGAAGGCTCCACAGAAGGCTCCACATGAAGTATGAAGGAATTGGCCAAGAGGTTTCAAAGGAGAAGTTGTTCAAAGGTGTGAATGGACAGACAGACTGACAGACAATGGACACAAAGAGATCACAATAGCTCATCCTAAGCCTTTGACTCTGGTGAGCTAAAAGTTTGATCAGAGATCTGTGACCTTCATGCACATGCCCTGCCTACATTCTTACATCGCTGCAAGTTTCAAATTATTATCTTGAAAACTATAAGTTACGGAGACACAAACCCTACTGTGCCAAGTGTATGAGGCAAAATTTCTGAGTAAATCCAGGGTATGTAACTCTAGCAATAATAAAAACGTAAAACGATAATACCTCGCCATTATCGTGTCGTAAGCTGATAACTCTGTCAAAAATTGATGAACCTTGCCCATTAGCAATCCCAAACCAGATCTCCTTAATATCAATGCATGTACTGAGTTTGGTTAAAATCCCTTGACTTGTACTCAAGTTATTGTCCGGAAACGAAAATATGGGCATGTTTTGGGCAGATAACTGTCAAAATTTGACGAAATTTGCCCATTAGCGATCCCAAACCAGATCACCACAATATCAATGCACAAACCAAGTTTGGTGAAAATCCATTGATATTTACTCAAGTTATCATCTGGGAATGAAATACTGATGGAGGGACGTATGACTGACAGACGGCCCGACATACGGACATCCAATGTGAAACCATAATACCCCGCCACTATCGTGTGGTGGGGTATAAAAATTTAATCAGAGTTCTGTGACCTAAATGCACATGCCGAGCCTATATTCTTCTTACTTTGCTGCAAGTTTCAAATCATTATCTTGACAAGAGCTCCACAAGCGGAGGCATTATACGCCCCGTGGCAAGTAATAAGATGTAGCACATATTCTGACTCCTGTATAATTCAGTGCTCTAGATGTAAACTGTAAGTGGAGTTAACTGGAAAATAAACAAGAGGCCCATGGGCTACAACTCGCTCACCTGAGTGAAACCGCCACTGCAGATATGCAGATGGCATGCAACATTTTTCCAATACTCTTATGACAAGGCAATGGCTTAAACAGTTTTTGAGATATCTTGCTACCAAGGTTAAAATGCTGAAGTTTTCAAAATGTCACAAGTAAAAAAAAGTTCAGATATTT
The DNA here is from genome assembly GCA_964016985.1 of Anodontia alba. Classification (NCBI taxonomy): domain Eukaryota; kingdom Metazoa; phylum Mollusca; class Bivalvia; order Lucinida; family Lucinidae; genus Anodontia; species Anodontia alba. The sequence goes on along the minus strand of OZ024826.1, from coordinate 65,446,122 downwards.
TTCAGAAGTCATTTGGTTCATCTATCCTGTCCTTTAAAGGCTTTTTTTTTCTATTCTTAGCTCTGGCAACCATTTCGTTCAGCAGAGCAGATTTTAGCCATTTTGGCAAAGGGGCATAAGAGGAACATTGGTGTGAAATTATTTTGAAATCTTGCCACTGGCCACGGAGATGTCGTTTAAAGGTTTTTTTTTCTATTTTTAGCTCTGGTGACCATTTTGTTCAGCAGAGCAGAACCATTTTGGCAATTTTGGTAAAGGGGGATAAGAGGAACATTTCTGTGAAATCATTTTGAAATCAGGCCATTGGCCAAGGAGGAGATGTTTAAAGTTTTTTTTCTATTTTTAGCTCTAGTGGCCATTTTGTTCAGCCGAGCAGAACTTTTTTAGCAATTTTGGTACAGGGCCATAAGAGGAACACTTCTGTGAAATTACTTTGAAATCAGGACACTGGCTGCAGAGGAGATGTCCTTTAAAGGCTTTTCTATTTTTAGCTCTGGCCGCCATTTTTATGACAAGTTTTTCTCTTAGAAAAAAAGTGGCAAAAAAATTCATGCTCAACTGATAATTCAACCAGATGTTTTATGGCTACTGCCCTCAACTCTCCTACACTAATGAGTCTGTTCACAACAGGTGATATTACCAGATTTACCTGGGGAACTACTTTTCTCTGATAACACTGGTTCCCTGCACTGCAAAATATAGTCTTAATTTCTTTATTTTTTAACATAGGAAACCATTTAAAATTTGTAAATTGATTAATTTTTGATGCAGATGTAGATTTTGGTTTTGAGCTTCTTCATTGTGTTTTATATTTAAGAATTTTGTGTGCTGGTTTCTAGTTAACTGTCTTATCAGTATTACTTAACTAATTGCATAACAGAGCATCATTTTATTAGCAACTGGGCAGAGTTTTACGGTCTCAGTCATCAGAAACATATGAGAAAGCAATACCCCACTAACCCGACTTTGATATAGTAATAGTCGGGTTAGTGGGGGTCAAATTCTCTAAAAGAAAAACATGGCATGTGTTCAGCCAAACGGAGCCATTTTAGTAATTTTGGTTGAGGGCCATTAGTGGAATACTTCTGTGCAAATATTTTGAAGTCAGGCCATTGGCAAAGGACGAGATGTTGTTTGAAGACTTTCTATTTTTCAGCTCTGGTGGCCATCTTGTTCAATGGAGCAGAACCATTGCGGCCATCTTGGATTTTCGATTGGCATAATTTTAGCTTGTTTCGACCCAGAAGTCATCCTGTTGCTACAGAGCAAGTTTCGGCTCATAGCGATCTAAGGTTTGAGAAAAGATCATATACTGCACAAAAACCACGCAGGTTTTTTTTGGGCACGTTTTTTTCTCCGTAACAGAAACAGATGAAACAATTAAAATATATAAGGAATACTCTAAAATGGACTGAAAAAGAATGAAACAAATGAAACAGACCAATAGCAGTTCTCACTGACGGTCTGTTTCATTCGTTTCATTTGTTACGAAACAGGATGAAACAGTTCAAACACCTTGGTCAGTGCTTGTTACGAAACAGGGTGTAACGTAATGTAACAATGAAACAGATACTTTTTTTTATAAACCCATTTCTGTTTCGTAACAAATGAAACGAATAAGATATAGAGGAAAATCTCTGAAACAGGATGTAACAGACCAAACAATCTGAAATATGCTCGTTACGAAACAGAGTGAAACGAAATGAAACGATGAAACATACATCTTTTTTTTTTTTATAAACCCATTTCTGTTTCGTAACAAATGAAACGAATAAGATATAGAGGAAAATCTCTGAAACAGGATGTAACAGACCAAAAGACTTGTTCAAAGCTCGTTACGAAACAGGGTGAAACGGAATGAAACGATGAAACATACATCTTTTTTTTTATAAACCTATTTCTGTTTCGTAACAAATGAAACGATTAAGATATATAGGTAAAACTCTGAAACAGGATGTAACAGACCAAAAGACTTGTTCAAAGCTCGTTACGAAACAGGGCGAAACGAAATGTAACAATGAAACATCATCTTTTTTTTTTTTTTATAAACCCATTTCTGTTTCGTAACAAATGAAACGATTAAGATATATAGGAAAAACTCTGAAACAGGATGTAACAGACCAAAAGACTTGTTCAAAGCTCGTTACGAAACAGGGTGAAACGAAATGAAACGATGAAACATCATCTTTTTTTTTTTATAAACCCATTTCTGTTTCGTAACAAATGAAACAATTAAGATATATAGGAAAAACTCTGAAACAGGATGTAACAGACCAAAAGACTTGTTCAAAGCTCGTTACGAAACAGGGTGAAACGAAATGTAACGATGAAACATCATCTTTTTTTTTTTTTTATAAACCCATTTCTGTTTCGTAACAAATGAAACGATTAAGATATATAGGATAAATTCTGAAACAGGATGTAACAGACCAAACAATCTGAAATATGCTCGTTACGAAACAGAGTGAAACGAAATGAAACGATGAAACATACATATTTTTTTTTTATAAACCCATTTCTGTTTCGTAACAAATGAAACGATTAAGATATATAGGAAAAACTCTGAAACAGGATGTAACAGACCAAACAATCTGAAATATGCTCGTTACGAAACAGGAGTGAAATGAAATGAAACGATGAAACATACATCTTTTTTTTTTTATAAACCCATTTCTGTTTCGTAACAAATGAAACGATTAAAATATATAGGGAAAACTCTGAAACAGGATGTAACAGACCAAACAATCTGAAATATGCTCGTTACGAAACAGAGTGAAACGAAATGAAACGATGAAACATACTTCCTTTTTTTTTATAAACCCATTTCTGTTACGTAACAAATGAAACGAATAAGATATAGTGGAAAATCTCTGAAACAGGATGAAACAGACCAAAAAATTTGAAATATGCTCATTACGAAACAGAGTGAAACGGAATGAAACGATGAAACATACTTCCTTTTTTTTTTTATAAACCCATTTCTGTTTCGTAACAAATGAAACGATTAAGATATATAGGAAAAACTCTGAAACAGGATGTAACAGACCAAAAGACTTGTTCAAAGCTCGTTACGAAACAGGGTGATACAGAATGAAACGATGAAACATACATCTTTTTTTTTTATAAACCCATTTCTGTTTCGTAACAAATGAAACGATTAAGATATATAGGAAAAACTCTGAAACAGGAAGAAACAGACCAAAAGACTTGTTCAAAGCTCGTTACGAAACAGGGTGAAACGAAATGTAACAATGAAACATACATCTTATTTTTTTTTTTATAAACCCATTCCTGTTTCGTAACAAATGAAACGATTAAGATATATAGGAAAAACTCTGAAACAGGATGTAACAGACTAGAAGACTTGTTCAAAGCTCGTTACGAAACAGGGTGAAACGGAATGAAACGATGAAACATCATCTTTTTTTTTTTTATAAACCCATTTCTGTTTCGTAACAAATGAAACGATTAAGATATATAGGAAAAACTCTGAAACAGGAAATAAAGCTTTAACAATACATTCCTTTTGTTGTATTAAATATTTCAAACATTAGTTATGCCCCATTCCCAGGATGTACCATAAGAAACCCTTAGTATTGGGACACTTAAGCACTTACTTTACTTGTCCTAAAATTAGTCCATTCTGCTAAAACTAGATGTGTCCAAAATATTGCCTTATGTATGGCACGCAGTGTAGACTGAGACCAGACGCGTCATTATGCGTTGTATGATCTGAGGCTACACTTTTTGCAAGGCCTATCTGTCCCAGTACTTAGAGTTATTATGGTAAATTGTATTTTCCTCCATAAGATGTTTATGTGAAAGAAGTATAATGCAGCTATAACTTGTCTTAGTATCATTATGAAGGATGGAAGCAACACCCAATAAACGCTGTTGCATTTAGCCACATCTTACTAGTAATATTATAATAGTGAAAATGATAGAAAGTACAATTTACAGTTTGTGAAGGACAGTAGTCTGGAATCCAGCATTTACCACAGCACAGTTGATTTGAACAGGATGTCAGCTTGAACTCGATATTCTGATAAGTAAAACCCATAAGTACACCCTTATCTTTGCCCAAAACCCGATCAGGTACCATGTACTCAATAACTCATCACTGCAGTTAGCCAAAAATTGAAATGATCCTGTTGTTGTATCTATAGACTTTTTATTGACTAAGACAGTGAAAACCCAGAATACATACCTAAATCTGCAGTGTGAGATCTGAGCCAGTGGTTACAATAGATGCAGCAGTTGCAGTCATTGATCTGAGGCGTATATTGTTCAACTTGTCTTATACAATACTTTCACTTTCCCTACAGCGGTTAACAGATTATTTGGTGTTCAACATTTTGAAACTCCAAAAAACTCTGAAGAGGTAATAACCAGAGACATTGTACACTTGTGCACAAACACCTTATAGTTATATGCTGAACTCAACCTCACAAATTTTAGATGTGGAACCTCAGTATACAAAGAACAAAAGGCTAACCGCATGGACATGCTACTGCTTATGAAAAACTTAATACAGAAAAAATCCTGCCGAAATGACAGGAAGACTGAAAAAAAAAAAATGGTTTGCATGTACTCAAACGAATAAGTAGATATTGGAACTGAAGTCCAATGTATAACAAGAAGCCCTTGTTGGCCCAGTTAAGCTCACCTGAGTATCATAGCACTCAGAGAACCTGACCTAGAACTGATCCTGGCAAACATTCTGACCAAAATTCATGATGATTTATATTAACAAGTAAGACTAATGTAGCATGTCTAATGGCCTGTGAAATAGAGAAGAAGATCAAATATGGATGACTGCTCTAACTTAGACATGCTAAGATGTGTGCGTGGGCTAAGTATCACTGACTGTAGAAGCAATATTTATTAAGAAACTAACCTAAACACAAACACTTCAAAAGTGCCAACTATTACTCTGGTGGTCAAACAGCTACTGAGAAACTGTCCCAACTGGAAAAACTGAACCCTGAAATATACCCACTGCACCTAGAAATCAAGATAAACAATTTGAGCAAGATTCATGATGATTGCTTCAAAACTGTGATCTCTAGGGTGTTAACAAGGTCTTCCTTTGTTTTGGCCTGACGAATCATCATTTTGAGCAGGATTCATGCCAATAGATTAAAAAATTTGACCTTTGACTTGGCCCAATGACCTAGAATTTGACCCCAAGTAACAGTTTTGAACCTGACTTAGAAGTCATCAAGACAAACAGTTTGAGCAAGATTCATGAAGAATTCATGAAAAAATTGATCACTAGAGTATTAACAAGGTTTTCCTATGATTGGCCCCCGTGACATAATTTTTGATTCCAAGTTGCCTAGTTTCAAACTTGACCTAGAAATCATCAAGACAACCATTTTGAGCAATTTTCATGATGATTGCTTCAAAAATGTGACCGCTAGAATATATTCCTTTGATTTTGCCTGGTGACCTAGTTTTTAACCCAAAGTGACCCAGTTTCAAACTGAACCTAAAACTCATCAAGACAATGATATTATTTTGAGCATAATTAATGATGATTGCTTAGAAAATGTGACCTCTAGAGTGCTAACAAGGATATTCCTTAGATTTGTCCCAATGACCAAATTATTTGACCCCAAGTGGTCAAAAAAAAGATGTATGTTTCATCGTTTCATTCCGTTTCTCCCTGTTTCGTAACGAGCTTTGAACAAGTCTTTTGGTCTGTTACATCCTCATACATGCCATTAGCTGTTGACAGATATCTGTGAGATTTTGCAAATATTTAGGGGAGACTTAATGAAATTCAGTGAGATTTTTATGAAAATCACTTTCAAGCTTACATAAGTAAGTTATAAGCAAATATTTTAAAGAATTAAGCTTGGGATAGCCATGCTAATATGGGATTTATTTCTAATTCTTCAAAAAATAGCTTATTAAATGGCATGAAAATTCTGTGAGATTTGAAAATCTTATGGGAAACAGGGTCCAGAAGGGCCAAAATTCTGTGAGATTTTGTCTCACAGTGTGAGGTATGGCATGTATGCATCCTGTTTCAGAGTTTTTCCTATATATCTTAATCGTTTCATTTGTTACGAAACAGGAATGGGTTTATAAAAAAAAAAAAGATGTATGTTTCATCGTTACATTTCGTTTCACCCTGTTTCGTAACAAGCTTTGAACAAGTCTTTTGGTCTGTTACATCCTGTTTCAGAGTTTTTCCTATATATCTTAATTGTTTCATTTGTTACGAAACAGAAATGGGTTTATAAAAAAAAAAAGATGTATGTTTCATCGTTTCATTCCGTTTCACCCTGTTTCGTAACGAGCTTTGAACAAGTCTTTTGGTCTGTTACATCCTGTTTCAGAGTTTTTCCTATATATCTTAATCGTTTCATTTGTTACGAAACAGAAATGGGTTTATAAAAAAAAAAGATGTATGTTTCATCGTTTCATTCCGTTTCACCCTGTTTCGTAACGAGCTTTGAACAAGTCTTTTGGTCTGTTACATCCTGTTTCAGAGTTTTTCCTATATATCTTAATCGTTTCATTTGTTACGAAACAGAAATGGGTTAATAAAAAAAAAAGATGAATGTTTCATCGTTTCATTTTGTTTCACTCTGTTTCGAAACGAGCTTATTTTAAATTTTTTGGTCTGTTACATCCTGTTTCAGAGTTTTACCTATATATCTTAATCGTTTCATTTGTTACGAAACAGAAATGGGTTTTTAAAAAAAAAAAAGGAAGTATGTTTCATCGTTTCATTCCATTTCACTTTGTTTCGTAACAAGCATATTTCAAATTTTTTGGTCTGTTACATCCTGTTTCAGAGTTTTCCCTATATATTTTAATCGTTTCATTTGTTACGAAACAGAAATGGGTTTATACAAAAAAAAGATGTATGTTTCATCGTTTCATTCCGTTTCACCATGTTTCGTAATGAGCTTTGAACAAGTCTTTTGCACTGTTACATCCTGTTTCAGGGTTTTTCTTATATATCTTATTCGTTTCATTTGTTACGAAACAGAAATGGGTTTATAAAAAAAAAAAGATGAATGTTTCATCGTTTCATTTCGTTTCACTCTGTTTCGTAACGAGCATATTTTAAATTTTTTGGTCTGTTTCATCCTGTTTCAGAGATTTTCCTCTATATCTTATTGGTTTCATTTGTTACGAAACAGAAATGGGCCTATAAAAAAAAAATGCTTGGCTAAGAAAAGTATCTGTTTCATTGTTACATTACGTTACACCCTGTTTCGTAACAAGCACTGACCAAGGTGTTTGAACTGTTTCATCCTGTTTCGTAACAAATGAAACGAATGAAACAGACCATCAGTGAGAACTGCTATTGGTCTGTTTCATTTGTTTCATTCTTTTTCAGTCCATTTTAGAGTATTCCTTATATATTTTAATTGTTTCATCTGTTTCTGTTACGGAGAAAAAAATGTGCCCAAAAAAAAACCTGCGTGGTTTTTGTGCAGTATCTAGAAAAGATGTCGAAAATTGATTTTCAAGATGGCCGCTGTGGTGGCCATCTTGGATTTTTCTACTGGCTCATTTAGCTATTTTGTGTCTCATAAGCGCGCTAATGCTCATCATCAAGTTTCGATTCAACTGGATTATAGAGAAGATGTCCAAAATATGAATTCTCAACATTTTTTCCCATATAAATGTATAGGGCCCATACAAATGCATGGAACGCAAATTTGACCTTGCCGTAAAAAGGTCAAATGTCAACGTAGGACCATCATTTTAGCAATTTTGCTAGATCTCCTGTCCCCAAGGATTTGTGCAAAGGTAAGGCCCAAGGGCTTATTTGGTTCTGGAGAAGAAGATTTTTAAAGGTTTTTACCATATATGGGCATGGCAGCCACCTTGGTCAATGGACCGCAACCATTTTAGCAATCTTTCTTTCCCCCAACCTAAGGAGGCTCGACATGAAATTTGAGCAACATTGGCCCAGAGGCTTCAGAGAAGTCGTTTGAAATTCTCAACATTTTTCCCATACAAATGTATGGTGCCCATACAAATGCATAGGGAAGCAAACTTGACCTTGCCGTAAGAAGGTCAAATGTCAATGTACGACCATCATTTTAGCAACTTTGGTAGACCTCCTGTCCCTGATGATTTGTGCAAGGATTCAGCCCCAAGGCATCCTCAGTTCTGGAGGAGAAGATTTTTAAAGGTTTTTACCATATATGATGGCGGCCATCTTGGTCAACGGACCATGACCATTTTAGCAATCTTTCGTTCCCCCAACCTAAGGAGGCTCAACATGAAATTTGAGCAACATTGGCCAAGAGGCTTCAGAGGAGAAGTCGTTTGAAATTCTCAACAGTTTTCCCATACAAATGTATGGTGCCCATACAAATGCATAGGGAAGCTAATTTGACCTCGCTGTAAAAAGGTCAAACGTCAATGTACAACAATTATTTTAGCAATTTTGGTAGATCTCTCATCCCCGATGATTTGTGCAAAGATTCAGCCCCAAGGCATCCTCAGTTCTGGAGAAGAAGATTTTTAAAGGCTTTTACCATATATGGGCATGGCGGCCACCTTGGTCAACGGACCATGACCATTTTAGCAATCTTTCGTTCCCCTGAACTAAGGAGGCGCCACATGAAATTTGAGCAACATTGGCCAAGAGGCTTCAGAGGAGAAGTCGTTTGAAATTCTCAGCAGTTTTCCCATACAAATGTTTGGTGCCAATACAAATGCATAGGGAAGCAAACTTGACCTCGCTGTAAAAAGGTCAAACGTCAATGTACAACAATTATTTTAGCAATTTTGGTAGACCTCTCATCCCTGATGATTTGTGCAAAGATTCAGTCCCAAGGCATTCTCACTTCTGGAGAAAAAGATTTTTAAAGGTTTTTACCATATATGGGCATGTCGGCCATCTTGGTCAACAGACCGCGACCATTTTAGCAATCTTTCGTTCCCCCAACCTAAGGAGGCTCCATATGAAATTTGAGTCAAATTGGCTCAGCAGCTTCAGAGGAGAAGTCGTTTGAAAATGTTCACTGAGGGATGGACGACGGACGAAAAGTGATCACAATAGCTCATCCTGAGCATAGCTTAGGTGAGCTAAAAAACCAAGCCTTCATTTTAAGAAATAGTTTGTTCAGTTTTGCACCTTTCACTGTAAATTTAATTATTAAAGAACAAAACAAAACAGAACTTGACATTAAGTGAGTTCCTGAAAGGAAAAAAGATTGAAAGAAATAGAATAAGAGGCCCATGGGCTACAACTCACTCACCTGAGTGAAACTGCCACTGCAGATATGCAGATGGCATGCAACATTTTTCCAATACTCTTATGACAAGGCAATGGCTTAAATATGTTTTGAGATATCTTGCTAACAAGGTTAAAATGCTGAAATTTTCAAAACGTCACAAGTAAAAAAAGTTCAGATATTTTTCAGAAGTCATTTGGTTCATCTATCCTGTCCTTTAAAGGCTTTTTATTTCTATTCTTAGCTCTGGCAACCATTTCGTTCAGCAGAGCAGATTTTAGCAATTTTGGCAAAGGGGCATAAGAGGAACATTGATGTGAAACTATTTTGAAATCTTGCCACTGGCCACGGAGATGTTGTTTAAAGGTTTTTTTTCTATTTTTAGCTCTGGTGACCATTTTGTTCAGCAGAGCAGAAACATTTTGGCAATTTTGGTAAAGGGGGATAAGAGGAACATTTCTGTGAAATTATTTTGAAATCAGGCCCTTGGCCAAGGAGGAGATGTTTAAAGGTTTTTTTTTCTATTTTTAGCTCTGGCGGCCATTTTGTTCAGCCAAGCAGAACTTTTTTAGCAATTTTGGTAAAGGGCCATAAGAGGAACACTTCAGCGAAATTACTTTGAAATCAGGACACTGGCTGTGGAGGAGATGTCTTCTAAAGGTTTTTCTAGTTTTCAGGTTTCAGCTTGATCGGATGTAAATTGTAGGAGGAGTTAACTGGAAATGAAAAGTTTACAGAAATTTTCAAAGGGAAATACCTCTGCTAACATTTGGTGGACTGTAAGCCCGAAACAATGTGCGCTGCTCCACATGGTCTAACTATATACCAAGTTTCAGCTTGATCGGATGTAAACTGTAGGAGGAGTTAGCTAGAAACAAGGGACAGAGACCGACAGATGCCAGATTCCGTAACATGATATGTCCCGTTTTTCAAATGGGCGTCTAAAAACTGTAGCAGAAGTTGCAGAGACATGAACTCTACTGGGCCTATGTATGAGGTAAAATTTCTAAGTACATCCAGAGTATGTAACTCTAGCAATAAAAATTTGATCAGTGTTCTGTGACCTTTCTGCACATGTCCAGCCTATATACTTATAAGACAAAGTTTCTAAGTAAATCAAGGGGAATAACTAACAATAATAATTTGCTCAGAGTTCAGATGTAAATCAAGGGGAATAACTTTAACAATAATAATTTGCTCAGAGTTCGTTGACCTTTATGGACATGCTCAGTCTATATCCTTACAATGGTGCATTCAAACCATCACCTTGAAAACTGCTCATCCCCTTAGCATGGGGAAGGGGCTAGAAAAGGTGCCCTAAACAATTGCCTGCTTCAAAACCCCTGGCTGGTTAACCGCGATCAGCGGGGATCCCATTTAGCGGTCAAGCAAGAAAGAAGATAAAGGTGATACCTTTGACAATCCGTGCATGGAATGTGCGCACCTTGATGGACAGTGCTGGCTCAGACAGACCACAGCATAGAATAGCCCTAGTTGGTAGAGTACAAAGTTGAGATTGCAGCTCTGAGTGAGACTCACCTAGCAGAGGAAGGGCTATTAAAAGAAGTTGGTGCTGTCTACACTTTCTTCTGGAGTGGACGCAAGAAAGAAGAGCGGCGTGAAGCAGAAGTAGGTTTCGCCATCAAATCACACCTTGTCAGCAAGCTCTTAGGACTTCCAAAAGGCATAAATGACCACCTGATGATACTGAGACTTCCCTTATCTGGTAAGAGGCATGCAACTATTGAACCCACAATGACCAACCCAGATGAGGTCAAAGACAAGTTCTGTGATGATCTGGATTCTGTGATTTCTGCTACACCCCGTACAGACAAACTCATCCTCCTGGGAGACTTCAATGCTAGAGTGGGCACAGACCACTAAACCTGGGAAGGAGTGATTGGGACTGAAGGAATAGGAAAGTGCAACAGCAATGGCCTCCCCCTTTTGAAGAAGTGTGCAGAGCATGAACTGCTGATCACTAACACAGTCTTCTGTCTGCCAACTCGCAACAAGACATCATGGATGCATCCTCGCTCAAAACACTGGCATCTCATTGATTATGTCATAGTACGAAGGAAGGACAGACAGGATGTCAGAGTGACAAAGACTATGTGTGGTGCAGACTGCTGGACAGATCACAGGCTTGTTGTCAGCAAACTGAACCTGCGCATTCAGCCAGCACGGCGACCACAAGGCAAGAAAGTGCCAAAGAGACTGGATGCCTCCAAGCTGAAACAAGACAGCAAGAGGCAAGCCTTCATCAAGTATATCTGCAGCCGATTAGATGCAGTGGAACTGGGTTCAGATGATCCAGAAGAGAACTGGACAGTCTTCAGAGACACCGTCCACTCTTCAGCAATGGATTCCCTAGGACCAGTATCTCGTAAACACCAAAACTGGTTTGACGAGAATGACGAAGAAATCCAGGGACTCCTTGAAGAGAAACACCAAAAACACAAGGCATACCTTAGTGATACCAGCTCAGTATCCAGTAAGGCGGCATATTCAGATATATGCAAGACAGTCCAGACTAGGCTCAGAGATATGCAAGACTCCTGGCTGAGCAATAAGGCTGATGAAATCCAGTCTTTTGCAGAGAGAAAGAATATGAAGATGATGCGCTAAAGACAGTCTATGGTCCCCGGAGCTCACGAACCACCCCTCTTCTCAGTGCAGATGGTACTAGTCTTCTGACAAAGAGGCTGTCTTGAAAAGATGGTCTGAGCACTTTGATAATGTTCTTAATCGGCCATCATCTGTCAATGATGACGCTATCAACAGACTACCACAGGTGGAATGTAATCTGCTGCTTGACGAGTTCCCAACCGTCGCTGAAACAGTGAAAGCAATAAAACTTCTGCCATCTGGCAAGGTTCCAGGATCAGATGCAATACCTGCTGAGATCTACAAAGCAGGAGGAACTCCAGCTGTAAAGAAGATGACAGTTATTTCACATTATGTGGAGAAAAGAAGCCATCCCTCAAGAATTCAAGGCTGCGTCAATTATCCACCTATTCAAACGGAAAGGGAATCCTCAGTTGTGTGATAATCATCGTGGCATCTCTTTATTGTCAATTGCTGGGAAGGTCCTTGCAAGAGTTCTACTTAACCAACTGAATGAACACCTTGAACAGTCAGAGCTTCTACCAGAAAGCCAGTGTGGACTCAGAAAGGACAGAGGAACAATTGACATGATTTTCACAGCAAGGCACCTTCAAGAGAAATGCCAGGAACAGAACATGGACCTCTACATGACCTTTGTTGACCTTACCAAAGCATTTGATACATTCAGTCGTGAGGGTCTTTGGAAAATTATGGCAAAGTTTGGCTGTCCGACCAAGTTCATAGCAATGGTGAGGCAGTTCCACGATGGTATGCTTGCATGGGTCAAAAATGACGGTGAGTTTTCTGATCCATTCCCTGTGACAACTGGTGTCAAGCAAGGCTGTGTACTAGCCCCAACTCTGTTCAGCATGATGTTCTCTGCCATACTTACAGCTGCTTTCCAGGATGGTGACAATGGTATACCTATTAGGTATAGCTTGATGGGAAGCTTTTCAACCTAAGAAGGTTGCAAGCCAAATCCAAGGTGCAGACATAGGTGCTAGACGAGTTCCTCTTTGCTGATGACATGGCAAAAAGTATCTGACTCCTGTGACAGCTATGATCTCACAATCAGCATCAAAAAGACTGAGGTGGTTTATCAATTAGCACCTGGCAAGCCTTACAAGGAGCCCACCATTACATTGCAAGTGGAAGACAAGTTCACCTACCTTGGAAGCACATTGTCAAGAGTCGTGCACATTGATGATGAAGTCAATGCCAGGATTGCCAAAGCTAGTGCAGCATTTGGCCGACTACGTTGTAGTGTGTTTGGGATCGAAGTGGAATCAGGCTTGACACAAAGCTGAAAGTCTATAAAGCTGTGGTGCTGCAACACTATTGTATGCATGCGAAACGTGTACAGTTTACCAACAGCATGCCAAAAGACTGAATCACTTCCATACAAGCTGCCTTAGAAAACTTTTAAAGATTAAGTGGCAAGACAGGATTCCAGACACAGAAGTCCTGAAAAGGGCAGGGATGCAGAGTGTACATACTCTTCTGAAATTGGCACAGTTAAGATGGACAGGCCATGTTATCAGGATGCCTGAGGAACGTTTGCCAAAGAAAATCCTCTATGGAGAACTAGAAATGGGCAAACGCTCCCATGGTGGTCAGAAGAAGCGATACAAAGACACCCTCAAAGCCTCCCTCAAGGATTTCAACATATCAACAGAGTCATGGGATCAAATTGCACAGGACCGAGCAAAGTGGCGAGGCCTCATCAGAAGAGGTGCTAGTGAATATGAGGCAAAAAGAATCAGCGAAGCCGAGCAGAAACATGCACAGCGCAAAGCCAGAGATAAGGCATCACCAACAGAGCTGTCTTGCTCTGACCTCTGTTGCTCCATCTGCAACAGACAGTTGAGCTAAAATTGGTCTAATCAGCCATCTTAGTACACAAACAGTAGCATTTCTCACACGTGATTAAGATTGGTCATTGTCCATAATGACATGAACTATTATTATTTATCAGTTGAAAATGCAAACAAAAAAAAACTTCATGGAAACTTTTGCTGTCCAATTAAAAGGCTTTGCTCATTCTGCATAATGGTTATGGCATGTAATGCTGTGCAACCAGAACCCTTCTTTCTACAAAACACACAAAGTCCCATATAAGAGATCTCTAACTAAGGTCACAGTGACCTAAAAGTATTTGCCTTCCTTCTCAAAGCAGAAAAATAGCTATAACTGGGAGGATAGTTTTTCCTTTAAGTAGCCTCCTTTGAGAAGGGATTCATATATGAGGGAAACATAGTCTCTGGCTGAGTGGCTGACCTGTGAAAAGAGTGCCAAAAACAAATCAGTTAAGAGTGCTCTTTCTAAATCACTTCATATGACCTCACTATTATTCAGTGTATAACATCATGTCATAAAAATAATAGGACCACAGGTTACATAACAGATGGTTACTGGTGCCTAATACATGTATCATCATGTTGTCCACGACAACACCATAAAATACAGTTTAAAATTCATATGATAAACAGAATCTTAAATTAGTAGTCATTTCATATGAAATTTATGAAACTCCCTGAAGGCTCATTTCAGAAATTTCATACAAAAGGCCCATGGGCCACAATGCTCACCTGAGTTAACTGCTGTAAATTAATCAGGTCATTTACTCATCATTCCCTATCAGCCTATCAAGTTTCAAGGCAATGGCTTGAACAGTTTTTCAAAATATCTTGATCTTGCTTACAACGTCATAATGCTGAAAGTTTGAAAGGACCATAAGTCAAAAACAAAATTCAGATTTTTTTCAAAGTTAATTGGGTCATCTACTTATCATCCCCTATCAGCCCATTAAGTTTTGATATAACAGCTCAAATAGTTTTCAGAGATATCTTGCTTACAAGATTTCATTGCAATATTTTGTAAAGGGGCATAACTAAAAAGCTTGTGGAAGTGATGGTGTCATGACCAAGTGATGCGCCAGCAGGGAAAGAAGACCCTGTAAAGCACCAGCAGGGAAAGAGGACCCTGCAGCGCTTGTTTCTTGTCAAATTTTACCTCTGGCTTTCATTTTTTTCAGCCTAGTGGAACCATTTTAGCAATTTTGGTAAAAAGACATAAGAGGTACATATCCATGAAATTATTTTGAAATCCGGCCACTGGCCATGGAGGAGATGTCCTTTAAAGTTTTTTTTTTTCTATTTTTAGCTCTGGCAACCATTTTGTTCAGCAGAGTTGAACCATTTTAGCAATTTTGGTAAAGGGGGATAAGGGGAACATTTCTGTGAAATCATTCTGAAATCGGGCCACTGGCCAAGGAGGAGATGCCCTTTAAATGTTTTTTTTTCTATTTTTAGCTCTGGTGGCCATTTTGTTCAGCTGAGCAAAACCAACTGAGCAATTTTGGTAAAGGGCCATAAGAGGAACACTTCTGTGAAATTACTTTCAAATCGAGCCACTGGCCACGGAGCTGTCTTTTAATGGTTTTCTATTTTTAGCTCTGGTCACCATTTTTGTTCAGCCAAGCAGAATCATTTAAGCAATTTTGGTAGAGGGCTATTGGAGGAACAGTTCTGTGCAATTACTTTGAAATCGGGCCACTGGCAAAGGAGGAGATGTTGTTAGCAGATTTTTCTATTCTTAGCTCTGGCGACCATTTGGATTTCTGATCGACATGATTTTTAGCTTGTTTTGATACAGAAGCAAATATTCAGCCTACGACCATTTTAGCAATCTTTCGTTCCCCCAACCTAACGAGGCTCCATATGAAATTTGAGCAAAATTGGCTCAGCAGCTTCAGAGGAGAAGTTGTTTGAAAATGTTTACAAACAGACGCATGGACAGATGGATGACGGATGAAAAGTGACCACTATAGCCCATCCGGAGCATAGCTCAGGTGAGCTATTAAAATGACCACTCAAGTAAGATCCTCTATTTATAAAATAACACTATTCACATAACTAACAATGAAACAGTAAACAAATTATAACAAAATTTAAGAAATAAAAGCACTGAAAGCACTCTACCATGCCCCGCCACTGCACTTACATCAAGCGTCATAACTCTGTCAAAAATGAAATCAAAAAGAAGGTTCATGAGTCTCTTTCCTTAGAGTTCACATGCAGTGAAAGGGCCATAACTCAAAAAGTACGTAAACCAGATTTACAGTTCTCATTTTCTGCAGATCCCCTCATGATGCTCTACATTCATGTAAAGTTTACAAGAATATCATAGAAACTGTTATTTTCAATGTTCAAAGACCCATAACTCAAAAAGTAATAAAGCCAGACTTATGGTTCTTGTGTTCTACATGTCATCTTACGTTGCTTTACATTTTTTTGCAAGGCTTCGAGAAAATCTCTGAAACCATTTTCAGGTTATAGAAAGGGCACAAGTATATGACTGGCATCACTATTTATAATGTCAAAAAAGGTTGGTAACTCCAAAAGCAGGTAATTTAGAGTTATGGTTTTTGTGTTTTGCACATCGTATCATGGTGATATACATTTGCATAAAGTTTCAAGAAAATATCTCGTACACTTTTCAAGCTACAGAGTGGACACATATTACAGAAATCACTATTTTCAATGTTCAAAAGTAGAATAAGCAGAAGTACAGTTTGTAAGTACTGCACCTCGTCTCATGATGCTTTACATTTGTGTGAAGTTTTATCAAAATATCTGAAACAGTTTCCAACTTGCAGAGCTGACACGGGTACATGGTAGAAATGGCTATTTTCAATATTTACTATGTTCAAAGGGTGGTAACTCCAAAAATTGGTTAAACAGAGCTGAGGGTTCTTGTGTTCTGCATATCCTCTCATGATGTTTTACATTTGTGAGAAAGGGGCTCTTACACGGTATAGGAAATTTACATTGGTTTCTGCCCACGCTTGGAATTGGATGAAATTCTGCACAATGGTTGCCTAGGGTATAACACTGATGATTATGAGGCATTGGCTTTTAAATGTAGTTCCATTGTAAATTTATGGTGTTTTGTACGCAGCCACTACCAAATCAGGGGGTGCCCTAATATTAACCTTCGTACAGTCAACAGGATTTCATTTTTCAAATGCTGGAATGTTTTATTAATTAAGGCCATCATTAATACATGTTTTGATACTATGGATGGCTTCATGTACTTAGCAATAGTGTTGGCGCAATAACGTAAGTTGAACGGTAGCCCAATATTTCAGCCTCAGGTTATGTATTCATCCAGATATTATCTGCAATTTTACCATGTTCCGATTCTTGTCAAGACACCATTTCAGCATAAAAAATTTCCATATGTATTAGAAATAAACACATGAAATTTCATAAAAATTGAAGACCGGTAACATGTTGTTTGAACAGCCTGAATACACATAGTCCTGAGTCGGCAAAATATGAAATTTCCAAATACTCATGTATAAGTAGTATCATGTAAAGTCAACTTATCAATAGCTTTCAATTTGGATTACCATGATATAGTATGATTTGTATAAGAAGTTGATACCATAATTGTACATATTCATTTATAACCAGTTGACTGAATTGCACCTTGTTGAACACCATGTCCAAAAAAAAAAAAACTTTTCGTTTACATGATCTGGACCATGCAGACACTAAGTCCAAGTTCTCTGTATCTGTATATGTATATAGGATTCCACTTCAAATACTTGACTGTGGAAGTATTTATCAGATAATAAAAAGCATATAACAGTCTTGTAACTGATGATGATGATTATGAAACCTGGGTCTAGCTTTAAAGTTACTCGTTCAGGCAGATAGGCATGATGGGCACAACTTGCTTACCAAGTAATGATTACTATCCTAGGACACCTGATTAAAATCTTCAGGGTCCATGTCTGTTGATTTCAACATTCAGAATTGTCAATCTTCAATGGATTTATGAGTTTGGATGAATGCTTTGGTACTGCGACCTTACCTAGTTTAGATCTAAATATTTATTGGTTCTGAAAAACAAAACTGGTATTTCTTTTAAACGGCTAACCGCATTCATTATTTAACTGATACACTTCATGTGTATTTAGATCTATGTTGAATTCCTTTTTGTGCCTACACAGTGGTTTATTCTATGATAGCATTGATGACTTGAAATGTTTGGCCTGTGGTAGTGGTTGAAATTTTGATTGATAAGTCAAATGCCCCAGAAAGTAAAGGATACTAGCTGTGTGTGCGCACATGCCAATGGTTCTTTTTCCAGCAGGGCACATGCAGTAGTAATCCTTTACTGGATCGTTCGTGTCTTGGGCATCAAACCTAATCCACACATTATACTTCGTTTGTGATTTATGTCTTGACTGGATTTGACCTCTTATCAGATCTTCTGAGTGTTGATAAACCCAGATTTCATAATCACCATCATCTGTTAAATGTTCTCCGATATAACCTGGAGCTTGGGCTAATTGGTAGCTGCCACATGCAACAGTTTCCAAGTATTCCAGGTCAAGTTTAAGAAAGTCAATGTCAGAGGCCTCCAGCTTTTTCCATTCTGCCTTGCACCGCCTACTCAGATTGGGTTCTGCTTCGACTGTTTGTGCCAAGCGATTCTCTAGTGATAAATCTAGTGGAAAAATCTTAAAGCTTTAACATGAAGAACTACAGAACACCAATTTGTTGTTTAAGTCAAACTATGTGCACTAGAATAGAACTTATGCAGAACAGAAACAATTTCATATATGCTTACTGTAAGGAAGAAAGGATAGATCTGCTTTTCTGATAGCAAAAGTTAAGACCACATAAACAGTATTCTGTGCTGCTGTCATCAAAGATAACTGTTGAAACAAAGAGAAAAACTCCAGTGTCAGTGTCAATTCGATCACAGGAAATACCGATTGAAGTGACACATTTGAACATGTTACAGGATAAGAAATCCAGTGTTCATAATTTCAAAATACAATATAGGCTTGCAAGCAACCTATAGATATATCAGAAGTTAAGTCTATAGGTATTATTTTCTTTTCAAGCGTTCTTAGTTTGGTTAGAGTTCACCAGTCCAGAAGCAAATCTCCAAAAATCCTAAAATCTGTTGATGGGGATGCAAATCCTTCTTCAAAACAAACAAACAAACAAACAAACAAGCAACAACTACTTGCAATAGTACGTTTGCACATCTTCTTAATATGACTGGAGATTATGGATCTCCCTGTTTTATGCCTATTTTTGTAATGGTGAGAATGGATACCCCTGTTTTACACCTATTTTAGTTTTATGCCTTTTGGGAAGTAATTATACAAAATGCTCAATGATTTGCTGACATGAATTAAAGTGTAAGATTTTGTTAAGCCTAATTTGTTAATTAGAATTTCTTTAGATTTAATTTTTTATGCTGTCTACATTTGTAATAGTTGGTTAGTCAGAGTCCATATAAATAGAAGGCAAGTCATAGAAAGTTATGAAAATTTAATGGGTAGCTCAAGATATATTCATTCCGAGTTGTCTAAACTCTCTTTGATTTGTTAAGTGTTAGAAGTGTTTGATAACACTGCCTTTCTCTACTGTTTTTTTCAATGTAACAAAATAGTCAATTTTGTAAAAATCGACCTATATCCATTCAACGCCTAAAATGACAATGTTACCGGTTTTGAATTTTCATGAAATTTGGCACAGCTATAGAGGATATATGTAGCAAATTTTCCTGGTAGTATGAAATCTTGACAAAGACTATAACATATTAATTTTGAAAGTTTAATTTTGATATTTTTTTCATTTTTTGGTAAAAAATTCAGATTTTTTATAATCAATTTATCAGAAAATGTTAACTTTAATTAAATATAAATGTTTTGTGGTACCAATAGAATTACTATGGTGTTCACCATTCAGCACAGCGCAAAAATTTTAAAACTAAATTAAACTTAAGATGTATGACTTACTTATTTGGAGACAGGTATCAGCTCATGGGGGGAGTGAGTCAAGGTTGCGTCCTGAGTCCAACTTTTTATTATATAATTTAATAAGCACATTTTCATAGGTTGCCTATGCCTAGTTATTATTATACAAAGTTTCAGAAAAATCCATGCGTGGGCAGAAATGAAAGATGCCCTTTCATGAAAATATCTAAAACAGTTTTCAACTTACAGAGCAGACACAAGTACATGGTAGAAATGGCTATGTTCAATGTTCAAAGAGCAAAGACTCCAAAAGTAGGCAACCAGAACTAAGGTTCATATATTATGCAAGTTGTCTCATACAGTTTTAAATTTGTGTGAAATTTCTTCAAAATATCTATAAGGGTTTCTAACTTACAGAGCAGACACCAGTACATGGTTGAAATGGCTATTTTCAATATTTACGATATTCAATGGGCCGTAACTCCAACAGTATCTTAACCAGAATTGTGGTTCTCATGTTCTGCATGTCATCTCATAGTGCTTTACAGTTGTGTGAGATTTCATGAAAATATCTCAAATGGTTTTCAACTTACAGAGCGGACATGAGTACATGATGGAAATGGTTATGTTCAAATTCAAATGGCAATAACTCCAAAAGTAGGCAATCTAGAGCTATGGATAATGTGTTCTGCAATCCTTTCATAGTATTTTACATTTGTGTGAAGTTTCGTGAAAATATCAGGAAGAATATCAGAGTTATGGAGCGGACAAGGGTAGAAGGTAGAAATGGCTATGTTCAATGTTCAAAGGGTAATAACTCCAAAAGTAGGCAAACCAGAGTTACAGTTCATGTGTTCTGCACATTGTCTCATCATGCTTTACAATGGTGTGAAGTTTTGTGAAAATATCTCAAAAGGTATTAGCTGATGGACACTATTACATGGTAGAAATGGCTATTTTCAATAGTTATGATGTTCAAAGGGATGAAACTCCAACGGTATGGTAACCAGAGTTATGGTTCTTGAGTTCTGCATATAATCTCATAATGCTTTACATTTGTCTGATACTTCAAGAAAATATCTCAGATGGTTTTCAACCGACAGAGTGGACATGAGTACCTGGTGGAAATAGCTATGTTCAAATTCAAAGGGCAAAACTCCAAAAGTAGGCAAACTAGAGTTATGGTCCATGTGTTCTGCACATCATCTCATGGTACTTTACATTTGTGTGAAGTTTCATGAAAATATCACACATGGTAGAAATGGCTATGTTCAATGTTCAAAGGGTAATAATTCCACAAGTAGGCAAACCAGAGTTACGGTACATGTGTTCTGCATATTGTCTCATGATGCTTTACATTGGTGTCACGTTTTGCGAAAATATCTCAGCAGGTATCAGAGTTATGGAGCAGACATGAAATTACAAAGCTCTGATAGATGGATGGACATACAGATGGACGGACGGACAGATGGCTGGACGGACAGACACTCAAAACTTCGGACAGTATAACATAATACCTCACCACTTTTTGTGGCAGAGCATAAAAATAGCTGATGCAACAGTTGTTATCCAGCACAAGATATGACAAGCTATGCAAGACATAAATCTTGAGATAAAGCAGGGCTATAAAATCAAATAAATAAAAAAGATAACAACAGTTCCAAATGTACATTATTACTTGTAATACTAAGAAAGAGCTGTTCCACAACTTGAATAACAACCTGTGCAAAGACCTGGAATTGGGTAAAACATAAAGAAGAGTGAACTACAACTTGTGTGATGTCCTTTGGAATTTGGCATTCCCACAACAGTCTCCTGAAATCCTCATTCAGAATATACCTTGATGTCACTGTATATCTCTTCAGGTCTTTTCTCGTCATACCTCTACTTAACATCCAGATACAGACATTCTGCTGAAACTTGAGGATGAAACTGATGTGGTCTTAGGCTCACACTTTCCCTAAGAACTTCAATCAATGGACATCTAAAAAAACAAAACAAGAAATTTGGTGAATGGATATGTTGTGATTGTGGGTGTATCATGATTGTGAAACAGAGCTAAACACACAAACTAAACATTGTTCATCCAAGTGTGAAAGAAGGTGAAGGTCAGTAATGGTTGATGGCAGTGGGCAGGGTGCATCATGGTGCATGTGTGTATAAAGTATCATTAGCCTAGAAGTTTGAGAAACGGAGCTAAATGCACAGACGACATTGATGACGACTTCAACATCAATGCCAGAAAGTGATCCCTATGTCGCTCCTGCTTGCTAAAATAGTGGCAACAAAAAGAAAAAATATAAAACAGACGTAATCATGATATAGTACATGTTTTCAGGAACAGCTGACTGCTATGATATAAGAGGAATGCTTGAACAAAACTATGTGTTTTGCTGGATATCTCACATACACACAAAAAGCTGACTGTTATGATATAAGAGGAATGCTTGAACAAAAATAAGAAGCTGACTTATGGTTAGGGTATCAGATAAACTTCCAATTGAGGCAATTCTACCAAAGCTTTTTTTTTCTTCCCTCCTGAAAAGAGGTCTACCCTAAAAAGGGAAGGATTTGCTTAAATTCTTTAGTTTTAGAACAAACCCCTTTTCAGAAGGGACTTAATGGACAGGAACGCAAACAGGAAGTCACAAAAGTTGTCTCCCTTCTGAAAAATGATAGAAAATCTATCAAGTGTATCCTGAAATGGTGAAATTTCTATTACAAGAGGGTCAAGATGGCCCTGTATCGCTCACCTGATTACCAGACAAGTTTCGAGTCAGTTGGCCTTTTCGTTCAAAAGGAGAAGTTCAATGTAGATTTTCAAGATGGCAGCCATGGTGGCCATCTTGGATTTCCAATCAGAATTATTTTAGCTACTTTGTTATCTACAAGTGACCTCAATATTTCCAATGAAGTTTCATGTCTACTGGCCTTTTGGTTCAGGAGAAAAAGTTCAAAATTCTTTTTTTCAACATGGCGGCTAGGGCTACCATCTTGGATTTCTGATCGTAATGATTTTAGTTATTTTAACTACATAATACATTAACCTAAGATTATGTTCTCTTCTCTTCTATACTTAAACCTCACAAAGAAAAACGGCTTAAGTCTTAATCCAGAAGGTCCCTTTAAGGAATACCTGTGATGTAACCGTTACCGCTGTTTTGATCACATGTTCAGTTTCTTTTCTGTGGACAAAGAAATAAATCCTAGAATTTTTTATTGGGTGAAAAAATTCTAATTTTCTTTCTATTCTCCCAGATATTTCTTATTTTCTGGTATTCTTATATTCATTTCTTATTCCTTCTACTGACGACTCTTTCTCTTTTCATTTTTCATTTTTTGATCTTGTCATATTAATGATTCGTCGCCTATGTCATACATTATCGCGACTATTGATGCTGACCATTAGAGGTGGTTGTGGTCATCTCAAAGCATTGTGGGATAATCATAATAATTGTCTTTCTTATTCTTCTTGTTCTAGATATTCTACCTGTCTGGTGTGTAGAAATTGGCCTGATTCTACATGAGAAGTAGCAGATAAGAGATTATATAGCTCTAGGCATACAGCCATGACAAAGACAAAAACTTCGTCTAAGAAGAAGGATAATGTCAACTCAGAGTTCTCTGAAGACATTGCTTCAAAGAACAAGGGCCACAATTCGCTCACCTGCCAATTGTGCTAATGGAGAATTGTTAGAAATTGATGATGGAAAAAAGAAATGAAAGCATGAAAGGTAATTCCCTAGTGCTTCATGCCAAATCTGGTCCTTATTTGGAGAAGTTTTTTTTTTGTGTAGTCTATTTTTAGCCATGGGTTCAGCTGATTTGGAGAAAATTTTTGCTTAAAGTCTATTTTTAGCCATGGCAGCCATTCTGAGCTATGGATTTGCATAAAAAACACTTTTGTTGTTCCCTTTTGCCAACATATTAAATATGAAATAGGCACCCAAAGGGCCCAGTGGTATTAGAGGAGGTTTTATCTGAAAGCATGGTTTTTTCCACATGTATATGGCTTAGGCGAGGCGCATACATGCCCTTGAACATGTTTTTCATAAAAATTTGTATATTTGATCATTTCTCACAACTTGCACTTTTGCCCAAGTCCATAGCCTGCAGTCGGGACATTTGTAACCCCAAGTATGATGATCATAGTTTCCTCAGTTTTTATGCAAAATTTGGTATGAATTCCTTCAGTGGTTGTGGAAGAGAGGATCGTTTTGCTTGTCAAAATATCTGCAATGGTTAGTCACTAATTAAAATTTTTCAATTTTCCCCATTACGAGTACATGGAAAGTGAAAGCAACTTAACCGATAAGCTGGTTTTCATAAATAAAAGGAACATTTCTATAAAGTTTTGGTCAAAATATCTTCAACTGTTTGGCAGTAAATGCCATTTTTCGGTTTTCTCCATTAAAAGTCAATGGAAACTTTAAGTTGCCATAGCAACCAAACTAATAGGCCAATTTTCATAAAAAAAAAAAACAACTTTCATTCCCTAGGCCCAAGGATGTTACATGTAAAATTTGAGCCCAATCAGACCAGTGGTTCCAGAGAAGAAGACTTTTGAAGGTATTTTTAGTTATTTTTTTGCATTTTGGTTACCATGGCAACCAATAATGATAAGCAGTGGCATAAAAGCATATTAGAAGAATATTAAAAGAAACATTTTAAAAAAAAGTTTGGTCAAAATATCTTCAACTGTTTGGCAGTAAATGCCATTTTTCAGTTTTCTCCATTATAAGTCAATGGAAACTTTAAGTTGCCATAGCAACCAAACTAATAAACAGATTTTCATAAAAAACATAAACTTTCATTCCCTAAGCCCGAGGATGCTACATATAAAATTTGAGCCCAATCGGCCCAGTGGTTCCAACGAAGAAGATTTTTGAATGTATTTTTAGTTATTTTTTGCATTTTGGTTACCATGGAAACCAATAAAAATAAGCAGTGGCATAAAAGCATATGGCTATTAGAAGAATATTAATAGGAACATTTGTATAAAAGTTTGGTCAAACTAACTACAACTGTTTGGCAGTTAATGCAATTTTTCCATTTTACCTATTATAAGTCAATAGAAACATACGGTTGCCATAGCAACCAAACTAAAAAGCCGATTTTCATGAAAAACACAAACTTGTTCCCCTTGCCCAAGGATGCTACAGATAAAATTTGAGCCCAATCGGCCCAGTGGCTTCAGAGGAGATGTCGTTTGAAAGTGTGGATGACGACGAACGGACGACGGACGGACGAAGGAGCCTTGCTATACTAATACCTCACATGAGCCTTCGGCTCAGGTGAGCTAATAAGCAGTGGCATAAAAGCATATGGGTATTAGAAGAATATTAAAAGAAACATTTTTAAAAAAGTTTGGTCAAAATATCTTCAACTGTTTGGCAGTAAATGCCATTTTTTCAGTTTTCTCCATTATAAGTCAATGGAAACTTTAAGTTGCCATAGCAACCAAACCAATAAACAGATTTTCATAAAAAACACAAAATTTCATTCCCTAAGCCCAAGGATGCTACATATAAAATTTGAGCCCAATTGGCCCAGTGGTTCCGACGAAGAAGATTTTTGAATGTATTTTTAGTTATTTTTTGCATTTTGGTTACCATGGCAACCAATAAAAATAAGCAGTGGCATAAAAGCATATGGCTATTAGAAGAATATTAATAGGAACATTTGTATAAAAGTTTGGTCAAACTAACTACAACTGTTTGGCAGTTAATGCAATTTTTCCATTTTCCCCATTATAAGTCAATAGAAACATACGGTTGCCAAAGCAACCAAACTAAAAAGCCGATTTTTATAAAAAACATAAACTTTTGTTCCCCCTGCCCATGGTTGCTACAGATAAAATTTGAGCCCAATCGGCCCAGTGGCTTCAGAGGAGATGTCGTTTGAAAGTGTGGACAACGACGGACGGATGGGCGACGGAGCCTTGCTATACTAATACCTCACATGAGCCTTCGGCTCAGGTGAGCTAATAATTGGATCACCACCCTGCATCGCTTTACTGCCGGCAGTAAGACCCATAAAGGTGGCATCACTAAGAATGGGCAAAACATTCATGGCGTAAGTCCACCAAGCACCAGTCACCAGTCATCTGGCAGTCGACTTCACCAGTCACCGGTCACCAGGCACCAGTCTCTGAGTATAGGACAGCAGGCACCGAACACCAGTCAATGAGTACTGACCTTCAGACACCAGTCACCGGCCACCAGTCACCAGGCAGTTGACTTTTTCACCGGTCACCAGTCACTGGGCATGTCATCGGTCACCAGTCATCAGACACCGGGCACCAAGTATCAATCATTAGGCATACGGTACTGGGTAGCTGATTATAGACATTCTTTGAGCTCTGAGCAATCAGTCACTAATGAACCTCACAGCTCCATGAATAAACAGAGACTTCTATAACCTTTGGTGCCTGATTACAATACTCTTTCTGATCCAAGTATTGGTACTGAACCTCCTACAAATATTTGAAAATCTAATAGATCTACTTCTCATAAACATTCCAGAAGAAGAGATCTATCTAAATCTAAACATACAAAGAGGAGAAGATATAGTTCCTCTTCATCTTCCTCTTCTTCTTCTTTGTCTTTGCCTAAGAGAAGTAGGAAATCAAAGAAGTCAAAACATTCTCATAAGAAGAGGAGACACCGATCTCCCTCCTCCCATTAAAGACTATGGTCGATATAAAAGATCTAAACATCCCTCTCCTCATGCTTCTAGTGTTCATACAACCATACAGCCTGGTAGGGTTTCAGAGGAATCACAGAATTTACTTGATAATTCTATGCATCAAATATCTAAGGAATCATGATCAGATTAAGAACAGGAGTCCTGGTCCTTTGATAAAGCTATCAATGAAGTCTTCAGATTACTCCCGGAGGAGATGTGTCCTAGACCTTCTGAAGATCACACTCCCTCAAAACCTTTATCAGGAATTGAACTTTCTGATGGAGTCTAGTACTACTTCATTACCAGTTCTCCCTCAGTCTAAGCTGGTCGAAAATACTACCAAGTATATTCAAAGCAAACTAGATATGGATAAACTTGGTCAGGATTGGACATGTCCTCAACAATTTGCCAAATCTTTGAATCCACTTAGATATTACAAGAGTAAATCAAAATATATTTCTATTTAAAATATTCTCCCTCTAGATGCTGACGCTTTGCAAATAGATATTTCTAGGGGTAATTATTCTGTTCCTATTAAGAACAAGGAAATATGGGATAAAAGAGCTTGTAGTCTAGTAGCAAATACTTTCCACGCTGATCTATTTTCTTCTGCGGAAAATTTGCTGATATTGATGCATAATTTTATTATCCTTGTTTTTCTGGGACCCACCCTAATATAATCTTAGGCAACAAAACTTACTTTTAATTATGAACAGCTGATTTCGACTTCCGATATTTATCCACAGCATCATGTGGGTTTGTCAGTTTTGTTTGCTTAAAAGAGTGTTGTATTTCTTCACATTCAGATATAATGCTAAGTATACATGGTCAGCCTCCGGTTTTAACTCCAATAATGCCCCTCATCCCTCACAAAACGCTTGGATGAGGGGTCATTATCCATAGGTTAATGTATTATGAAGTTAAAACAGTCTTTTTATTGGCCCTTGCCATGACTAAAAGATGCAGTGAAATTCATGCTTTGGCAATGGATTTAAATCATCTAAGGTTCAATAAATCAGATGGTTCAGTCTCATTGTTTTTGGCAAATAATCAGCTTCTGTCCATTTGCCCAGATCCTATAGTCATCCCTAATTTAGCTCGAAAATGCAAAAGAGAACATTTAGATAGACTTTTTGCCCAATTAGAGCATTAAAGTTTTACCTCAAAGTTATTGTCAAAATAGAACTAGACCCTTTTTACCAATTAAAGGCAATCATGACATCTCTAAGACTTCAGTCTCGAGATGGGTAGCTTATAAAATTAAGCTTGCCTATAAGAAATGCAATCGAAGAAACATTTCCTTTCTAACTACAAAATGTGTTTGTGAAACACTATGCCTCCAACCATATGCTTGCCCATAAATGGGATCATTCCCTATCAGGGGTCATCCTGGAGCTTTCAGAGAGGGAGAAGTTTTGCAACAATTTCAGGATTTCAGGGAGAAGCTTTGGTCCAAATTTTGGATTTCCCTATACATTCTATACATTTTCACTTCTCCCTCAGCTCAAGATAGGGAGAAGTCAGCCAGCTTAGGGAGACTTTTTCTCCCAAATCACCCTATAGGATGACCCCTGTTCCCTATATACAATTTCAAGATCTTCATATATTTTGTTCACAAGATTTCCCTATAGCCACAATGTATAAATCCAAATCAAGAGGTCCACAGGCCACAACTTGGCTCACCTGAGTGAAACCGCCACTGCAGATATGCAGATGGCATGCAACATTTTTCCAATACTGTCAAATATTGAAACTTATGACGATGCAATGGCTTAAACAGTTTTTGAGATATCTTGCTTACAAGGTTAAAATGCTGAAATTTTCAAAACGCCATAAGTAAAAAAAAGTTCAGATATTTTTCAGAAGTCATTTGGTTGATCTACTTATCCTGTCCTTTAAAGGGTTTTTTTTTTCTCTATTTTTAGCTCTGGAAACCATTTTTTTCAGCAGAGCAGAATCATTTTAGCAATTTTGGCAAAGGGGCATAAGAGGAACATTGATGGGAAATTATTTTGAAATCTTGCCACTGGCCACGGAGATGTCGTTTAAGGGTTTTTCTATTTTTCAGCTCTGGTGACCATTTTGTTCAGCAGAGCAGAACCATTTTGGCAATTTTGGTACAGGGGGGATAAGAGGAACATTTCTGTGAAATCATTTTGAAATCAGGCCACTGGCCAAGGAGGAGATGTTTAAAGATTTTTTTTTCTATTTTTAGCTCTGGTGGCCATTTTGTTCAGCCGAGCAGAACTTTTTTAGCAATTTTGGTAAAGGGCCATAAGAGGAACACTTCTGTGAAATTACTTTGAAATCAGAACACTGGCTGGGGAGGAGATGTCTCTTACAGGTTTTTCTATTTTTAGCTCTGGCCATCATTTTGTTCAGCTAAGCGGAGCCATTTTAGTAATTTTGGTTGAGGGCCTTTGGTGGATCACTTCTGTGCAAATATTTTGAAATCAGGCCATTGGCCAAGGACGAGATGTCATTTGAAGATTTGCTACTTATTAGCTCTGGCGGCCATCTTGTTAAATAGAGTAGAACCACTGTGGCCATCTTGGATTTTCGATTGACACAATTTTAGCTTGTTTCGACCCAGAAGTCATCCTGTTGCTAAAGAGCAAGTTTTGCCGCAAAGCGATCTAAGGTTTGAGAAGAGATGTCGAAAACTGATTTTCAAAGATGGCAGCTGTGGTGGCCATCTTGGATTTTCTATCGGCTCATTTAGCTATTTTGTGTCTCGTTCTGGAGAAGAAGATTTTTAAAGGTTTTCACTATATATGGGCATGGCAGCCATCTTGGTCAATGGACCCCGACTATTTTAGCAATCTTTTGTTCCCCCAACCTAAGGAGGCTCCATATAAAACTTGAGCAACATTGGCCCAGAGGCTTTAGAGGAGAAGTTGTTTGAAATTCTCAACATTTTTCCCATACAAATGTATGGTGCCATACAAATGCATAGGGAAGTAAACTTGACCTCGCTGTAAAAAGGTCAAACGTCAATGTACAACAATTATTTTTAGCAACTTTGGTAGACCTCTCGTCCCCGATGACTTGTGCAAAGATTCAGCCCCAAGGCATCCTTGGTTCTGGAGAAGAAGATTTTTAAAGGTTTTTACCATGATATATGGGCATGGCGGACATCTTGGTCAAGAGACCGCGACCATTTTAGCAATCTTTCGTTCCCCCAACCTAAGGAGGCTTCATATGAAATTTGAGCAAAACTGGCTCAGCGGCTTCAGAGGAGAAGTCGTTTGAAAATGTAAACGGACGGACGGATATACGGACGGACGAAAAGTGATCACAATAGCTCATCCTGAGCACAGCTCAGGTGAGCTAAAAAGAGGCATAACTTGGTTAAATATTTTTGGAATTTTGTCAAAAGTTAATCAGGTCATCTACACTTTAGACCCAAACTGTGTGCCAAATATCATGAGCCTAGCTCAAATGGTTCTCCAGATATTTTGTTCACAAGGTTTTCCTACAGCCATCTAAAAAGGGGCAAAACTCTGCAAAGACAAGTCTGACAGAAAAGAAAAAAATATGGGTTTGCTTATTTTTTATGCTCATTAAAATATAAAAAAATCCTAGCATTAAAAGTGTAACAGATGGATGGACAGACAGTCAGATGGACAGCCGGATGGGAAAGAACCAATATGCCCCATCAACTTCTCCAAAGTTGGGGGCACAAAAAAACATGGGTCCAGTTATTTTTTATGCTCTTTCCATATATACAATTTCAAGATCTCCAGATATTTTGTTCACAGGATTTCCTTATAGCCACAATGTTTAAATTCGAAAAAGGGACATAATTTGGTTAAATATTTTCGGAATTTTGTCAAAGTTACTTGGGTCACCTACACCTTAGACAGTATACCAAATATCATGAGTTTATCTCAAGCGGTGTTCACAAGGTTTCCCTACAGCCACAATGTGTAAGTCCGAAAAGGTGCATAACTCAGTTAAATATTTTTGGAATAATGTAAAAAGTTAATCAGGTCATTTACAAGACCCAAAGTGTATGCCAAATAGCATGAGCCTAGCTCAACTGGTTCTGCAGCTATTTTGTTCACAAGGTTTCTCTATAGTCACAATGCATCTTAAAAGGGGCATAACTAGGTCAAATAATTTCGAAATTTTGTCAAAAGTTCATCAGGTCATCTACACCTTAGACCCAAACTGTACACCAAATATCATGAGCCTAGCTCACATAGTTCTTCAGATATTTTGTTCACAATGTCTCCCAATGGCCACAATGCATCAGTTCAAAAAGGGGCACAAAAACATGTCTGATGGAAAAGAGGAAAAACAAGAGGCCCAAGGGCCACAATTCGCTCACCTGCCAATTGTGCTAATGGAGAATTGTTAGAAATTGATGATGGAAAAAAGAAAGGAAAGCATGCACTAGGCTGTAGCGGGGGCATTTGTTATCCAAACTAGACAAAAAACAAAAAATATGATCATCATGGTTCCCAAATGCTTCATGCCAAATTTGGTTCAAATCCCTTCAGCAGTTCTGGAGAAGAAAATTTTTGAAGGGTTTTTACCATATATGGGCCAAAACAACTTAACCGATAAGCTGGTTTTCATAAATAAATTGAGGAACATTTCTATAAAGTTTTGGTCAAAATATCTTCAACTGTTTGGCAGTAAATGCCATTTTTCGGTTTTCTCCATTAAAAGTCAATGGAAACTAAGTTGCCATAGCAACCAAACTAATAGGCTGATTTTCATAAAAAAAACAAACTTTCATTCCCCAAGCCCAAGGATGCTACATATAAAATTTGAGCCCAATCAGCCCAGTGGTTCCGACGAGAAAGATTTTTGAATGTATTTTTAGTTATTTTTTGCATTTTGGTTACCATGGCAACCAATAAAAATAAGCAGTGGCATAAAAGCATATGGCTATTAGAAGAATATTAATAGGAACATTTGTAAAAAAGTTTGGTCAAACTAACTACAACTGTTTGGCAGTTAATGCAATTTTTCAATTTTCCCCATTATAAGTCAATAGAAACATACGGTTGCCATAGCAACCAAACTAAAAAGCCGATATTCATAAAAAACACAAACTTTTGTTCCCCCTGCCCAAGGATGCTACAGATAAAATTTGAGCCCAATCGGCCCAGTGGCTTTAGAGGAGATGTCGTTTGAAAATGTGGACGACGGACGGACGGATGGACGGACGACGGAGCCTTGCTATACTAATACCTTACATGAGCCTTCGGCTCAGGTGAGCTAAATAAAAGGAACGTTTCTATAAAGTTTTGGTCAAAATATCTTCAACTGTTTGGCAGTAAATGCCATTTTTCGGTTTTCTCCATTAAAAGTCAATGGAAACATTAAGTTGCCATAGCAACCAAACTAATAGGCCGATTTTCATAAAAAAACATTCATTCCCTAAGCCCAAGGATGCTACATGTAAAATTTGAGCCCAATCGGACCAGTGGTTCCAGAGAAGAAGATTTTTGAAGGTATTTTTAGGGTTTTTTTTGCATTTTGGTTACCATGGCAACCAATAATGATAAACAGTGGCATAAAAGCATATGGCTATTAGTAGAATATTAAAAGAAACATTTTTAAAAAAGTTTGGTCAAAATATCTTCAACTGTTTGGCAGTAAATGCCATTTTTTCAGTTTTCTCCATTATAAGTCAATGGAAACTTTAAGTTGCCATAGCAACCAAACTGATAAACCAATTTTCATAAAAAACATAAACTTTCATTCCCTAAGCCCGAGGATGCTACATATAAAATTTGAGCCCAATCGGCCCAGTGGTTCCGACGAAGAAGATTTTTGAATGTATTTTTAGTTATTTTTTGCATTTTGGTTACCATGGCAACCAATAAAAATAAGCAGTGGCATAAAAGCATATGGCTATTAGAAGAATATAAATAGGAACATTTGTACAAAAGTTTGGTCAAACTAACTACAACTGTTTGGCAGTTAATGCAATTTTTTCCCATTATAAGTCAATAGAAACATACGGTTGCCATAGCAACCAAACTAAAAAGCCGATTTTCATAGAAAACAAACTTTTGTTCCCCCTGCCCAAGGATGCTACGGATAAAATTTGAGCCCAATCGGCCCAGTGGCTTCAGAGATGTCGTTTGAAAGTGTGGACGACGACAGACGACGGACGGACGGACGACGGAGCCTTACTATACTAATACCTCACATGAGCCTTCGGCTCAGGTGAGCTAAAAAAAAAACACAGGTCCACTTATTTTTTAAGCTCATTCCATATATACAATTTCAAGATGTCCATATATTTTGTTCACACCTTATGTTTGATTTCCCCAGAGCCGTGATGTCTAAATCCACAAAAAGGGGCATAACTTGGTTTAATATTTTCTAAATTTCATCATAAGTTAATCAGGTCATCTATAGCTTGGACCCAAACTGTATGCCAAATATCATGAGCCTATCTCAAACAGTTCTCCTGATATTTTGTTCACAAGGTTTTTCTATAGCCATCCAAAATGGGGCATAACTCTGCAAAGACAAGTCCGACAGAAAAGAAAAAAATTACGGGTCTGCTTATTTTTTATGCTTGTTCCATACATAAATTTCAAGATCCCAGCATTAAAAGTGTAACAAACAGACAGAAAGACAGACAGATGGACAAACACACAGGACAGAACCAATATGCCCCCTCAACTTCTTTGAACTTCTTTGATAAGGTTCCTCTGAATGACATTCTCAAGGCAGCAGTCTGGAATAATTCTTCAACCTTTGCAAAATTTTACTTGGGGGATATGTCTCAGCGAGTTACAAATTTGCATCAACTGGGCCCAGTTATTCTTGCCAAAAGAGCAATGGGTGTGTGGGTAGGGGGTGGGGGGAGGGGGGGTGCAGGAAAATCAGGCCTCTGATGCCTAAGAAAACTGTCAGCCTCCAGGGTCCACTCTACATATTATTAAGGTAACTAATACCTTAGAGTTATGTTATTAGTGAATCTAGATAATTCTTAAGAATATATTACAGAATGTATCTGATTCCACAGAGTTTCTTGAGTCTTAAGTTAAGGGAATCTAATCACTAGTGTTGGAATTGGGCAGTACCTCCCTCCTAATCTACAAATTCTAGCAAATCATCCATAGGTTAATGTATGATAAAGTTAAAATGAAGTTTTTAAAGTAAAACATATTTCAACAAGTAACACTTAACCTATGGATAAGAGATTGCCCTCCTTCCAACCCTCCCCACTTCGCTTCAGTTATATTGTTTAATTCTGCACAGAAACTGAACACGTGATCAAAACAGCGGGAGAGGTGATGTCACAGGTATGCCTTAAAGGGACCTTCTGGATTCAGACTTAAGCCATTTTTCAGTGGAAGATTTAAGTATAGAAGAGAATAGCACATTATCTATAGGTAAAGTATTATTTGTTAAATATGCTTTACTTTAAAACATTTTTTAGCTATTTTTGATCTACAAGTCACCCCAATACTTCCTACTAAGTTTCGAGTCGACTGGCCTTTGGGTCCAGGAGAAGAAGAGCAAAATAGATTTTCAAGATGACCGCAATGGCGGCCAGCTTGGATTTCCCATTAGAATGATTTTAGCTATTTTTGATCTACCAGTCACCCCCATCCCGAATACTTCTTACCAAGTTTCAAGTCAATTGGCCGAGGGGTGTAGGGGGACTAGGCTTTAAAGGAAATTGCTGACGCCACACACAGATGACAGACATTGACTGATCACAACAGCTCACCTTGACCACTTAGTGCTCAAGTGTGCTAATAATTCTTCACAATATTGCCACAATGGCATGAATCTATTTCCAGACAAGAGGGCCAAGATGGCCCTGTATCACTCACCTGATTACCAGATCAATTGGCCTTTCAGGAGAAGAAGTGCAAAATAGATTTCCAAGAAACCGGCCATGGTGCCCATCTTGGATTTCTGATTGGAACGATTTTAGCTTTTTTATCTGCAAGTCACTCTGATGCTTCCTAGAAAGTTTGGAGTCAACAGGCCTTTCGGCTCAGGAGAAGAAGCGAAAAATAGATTTTCAATATGCCAGCCATGGCAGCCAGCTTGGATTTCCAAACAAAATGATTTTAGCTATTTTGATCTACTAGTCACCACGATGCTTCGTATCGAGTTTCAAGACAACTGGTCTTTCATTTCAGGAGAAGAAGCAAAAAACAGATTTTCAAGATGATGGCCATCTTAGATTTCCCATCGGAACAATTTTAGCTATTTTTTATCTACAAGTCACCCCGATGCTTCCCACCAAGTTTAATGTCAATTGGCCTTTTGTTTCAGGAGAAGAAGCAAAAAATATATTCTCAAGATGGTGGCCATGGTGGCTATCTTGGATTTCCTATCGGAACAATGTTAACTATTTTTGCTCTACAAGACACCCCGATGCATCATATCATATCATCATAATCGGATTTTTGATTAACATGCAGGTACAGGGGCAACATCCACATCAGTGGGCCCCCTTCCAGACAGCTGGCTTGCTGCACGCATGGCAGATCTCACACCAGATCTCTAGGTACGTCTATCATGAGGGTTGATAGCCGAGAGCTTCCACTCTCTGCAATCCCTCTCTGTCAGCTGCTTCCATGTCATGTCGGGCCTCCCAGGCCCATGCTTTCCATCAACCTGTATGTCAAAGGCTGTCTTGACTGCACCATTGGAGCGTTCCACATGTCCATACCATCGGAGTCTTCTCTCCTTCAGAATGAGGTCCAGATCCTCGATGCCAAGCCGCACAAGTAGCTCACTGGACCTGGTGGTGACAATGTCTTGCGGCCTGACATTGCAGATCTGTCTGATCATTGCCCTGTCATTTCGCTGCAGACGCTGGAGGTTCGGCTTTGTCAATGGCCAGGTCTCGCTGGCATGGAGCATTGCGCTACGCACACAAAAGCTGTACACACGGCCACATGTTTTGAAAAAGAGGGGGCGTGAAGAGAGGACTGGTAGCAGATCCTTGAACTTCTTCCAGGCAGTTTTCACACATGTTGTGGTTGAAAGTTCACAGCCACCTGCTGCTGAGAGCATCCTACAAAGTTTCAAGTCAATTGGCCTTTCGGTTCAGGAGAAGAAGTGAAAAACAGATTTTCAAGATAGCAGCCATGGTGGCCATCTTGGATATCAGATTGGAACGATTTTAGCTATTTTTGATCTACAAGTCACCCTGTTGCTACCAAGATCCATGTCAATTGGCCTTTCAGTTCAGGAGAAAAGGCGAAAAATAGATTTTCAAGATGGTGGCCACAGCAGCCATCTTGGATTTTCGACTGGAATGATTTTAGCTATTTTTGATCTACGTCAACCAAGTTTCAAGTCAATTGGCCTTCCAGTTCAGGAGAAGAAGCGAAAAATAGATTTTAAAGATGGCCACCATCTTAGATTTCTAATCAGATCAATTTTAATTATTTTTGATGTACAAGTCACCCCTATGCTTTCTACCAAATTTTAAGTCAATTGGCCTTTCAGTTCAGGAGTAGAAGCAAAAAATAGGTTTTTAAGACGGCAGCCATCTTGGATTTCTGATTAGTACATTCTTAACTATTTATGATCTACAAGTCGCCCCGATGCTTCCTACCCAAGTTTCAAGTCAAATGTCTTTCTGTTCAGAAGCAAAAAAAAGATTTTCAAGTTGGTGACCATGGCAGCCATCTTGGATTTCCGATTGGAAAGATTTTAGCTATTTTTGATCTACAAGTCACCCTGATGCTTCCTACCAAGGTTCAAAACAATTGGCCCAGGGGTATAGGAGGAGTAGGCTTTTAAAGCAAATTGTTGACTCCACACGACGGACAATGGACATTGACCAATCACAATAGCTCATCTTGAGCACCTTGTGCTCAGGTGAGCTATAAAGGAATTTCCCAATAGGAGGTCATCTTCTTCCATGGAGCAGAACCATTTTACTTATTTTGGTACAGGAACTTTTCTGTGAATTTATTTTGAAATGTAGCCTTTGGCTAAACAGATGTGGCTGAAAGATTGTCTATTTTTAGCTCTGATGGCCATTTTGCTTCCTGAAGCTGAACCATCTGAGCTATTTTGGTACAGCACTATAATACTAGAGGCCCTTAGGGCCAAAAATCGCTCACCTGGACCAACTTAACCAATTACCATCTTGTGGTCCCCATCAGAACAATTTTTATCTTTTTATTTTTTTATCTACAAGTCACCCTGATATGTCCTATCAAGTGTTAAATCAATTAGCCTTTGGGTTCAGAAGAGGGTCAAAATAGATTTTCAAGACGGTTGCTGTGGTGGCCATCTTGGATTTCCAATCTGGACACTTTAAGCTAATTTTGCTCTACAAGTCACCACAATCCCTTCTACAAAGTTTCCAGTCAATTGGACTTTCAGTTCCGGAGTAGAAGTTCAAAATAGATTTTCCAGAAGGTCCCTTAGGCAGTTACCTGTGTGACGTCACTCTTCCCACTCTTTTGATCATGTGTCAGCTTCTTTTCTGTGGACAAGAAAGTAAACAAAGGATTTTTCACCGAGTGAAAAAAATCTGTATTTTCTTTCTTTTTCTCCAGTTAACTTTCTTAATCCTTGTCTTTCTTATGTTCCTCTATCATTCCTTCCACCAAATATCTCATTACTTTTTGTAAATCGTTTTTTGATTTCTTGTTATTACTGATCGCTTGTCCATGTCAAACGTTTTTGCGACTTTTCATGAAGATTGTTCGTGGCAATTAAGGACATATTAAAGGGGTGTAGAAGGAGTTAAACCAATTGTTAATGCTGCATGGCGGAATCTGTATTTTCTTTCTTTTTCTCCAGTTAACTTTCTTAATCCTTGTCTTTCTTATGTTCCTCTATCATTCCTTCCACCAAATATCTCATTACTTTTTGTAAATCGTTTTTTTGATTTCTTGTTATTACTGATCGCTTTGTCCATGTCAAACGTTTTTGTGACTTTTCATGAAGACTGTTCGTGGCAATTGTGGACATATTAAAGGGGTGTAGAAGGAGTTAAACCAATTGTTAATGCTGCACGGCGGATGACGCACAAGGGACAACGGACATTGACTGACAATAGCTCACCTTGAGCACTTTGTGCTCAGGTGAGCTAAAAATTTGGACAGAAAACAGACTGAAAGTAATCACGAAAGCTCATCCTGAGCCTTCGACTCAGGGGAGCTAAAAGTGCTTAAAATATCCAAACCTACCATGATCATTTTCTCTAATTTGTGAATTTGTCACATTGTGTTGATTGCTGTTGCACTTTCAAAGAACACTTCAATTGAAAAGTTCTCCCTGAAAACTTTCTGAGCTTTTTTCTTATGTGGGTTGTCAATTTCATCACGAGGCAAAAATAAGCTGGAAAAAAAAAAAATATATATATATAGATTGACTATTTGTTTCTGCAGGGACACCATTTAAGAGGGTCATTCAAAAAATAATGCAAAATGTCCTAAAACTTAAAAATTTCTCTTAATGATGATCAACCTGTAAAATTGTAAATACAGTAAGCTATAAACAGGTAATATGGTATCAGTGCAGGCAAAACTTAAAAATTTCTCTTAATGATGATGAACCTGTAAAATTGTAAATAGAGAAAGCTATAAACAGTTGATATGGTTATCAATGTAGGCAAATGAATGTCTTTTGGCTGCAGTTTTAAACAAACTTGTTATTCTGGAAGTGGGCAGGGAAAATATGTTGTTCATAATGATGATGTTTGTGTTTAAAGTATTTTGTTAGAAATGAGCTATAGAAAGATAAAGACCTAAAAGGTTGCCATTGAAAAAAAAGAACACAAAAAAAGAATGAAAATCAGAGACTCAGTTTAATTAAGTCTCTTAATATATTGCAAATTAGTTTACAAGGCTGCATATGTCCCCTAGCCCCAGCTTAAATGGTATTTGATTTTCAAAGTAACCAGAATGGGCTCAATGATCCAAAAGGAAACAAAAATATAATCTTCACTTCAACACTGATGCTAGTGGGTGAAATAGCTTTTCATGTACTTTTGAACAGGAGTTTGAAGGACCCCTACCATATTTGACCTCAAGCTAACTGAGTGATGTGGGGCTTTCACTAAATGGAGCTTTGAACCAGCATCTAACATCAAGTATCGACTAATCCATCAATGCAATCATGATACATAGGTCTTTAGAAACTTACACATGAAGAAAAATATTTAAGTCCCTGACCTTTACCTCAAGGTCACTTTGAGAGCTTGCACTAAACAAAACTTAGAGCCAGTATCTAACATAAGGCAAAATATTCACTAAATCCATCCAAGTATTCAGGAGCTATTGATCTTAAGAAACATTCACACACTTTAACTTGAAAAATATCTAAGATCAGCCAGTTTTGCTGTGAACAAAACTTTAAACCAATATCTAACATCACTCCAAATATCAACTAAACCCATCCATGCATTCAGAGATATATTGATCTTTAAAACTTTGACATAAAACTTTAAAATGAATCTTTGTACACAACATCAGTGATCTGAGGTAAACACTGAACAAATCTTTGGTCCAGAATCTGCCACAAACCCAAGTATGAACTTAATCATTAAGCTGTAATGTAAAAGTACAAAATGAAAAGTCTAAGTCTATGACCTTGTCCTCAAGGTATATGCAGGGGTGTGGTTTATTAATTTACAAAACTAAGAACCAATGTCTACCAAAAGGTCAGCTATGTAATAAATTCTGCAAAGGGTTTGGATAATCTGAAATAAATGTAAATTTTAACATTGTGGCTGTTGATGCCCACAGTTCTTCTGTTGTGGTTTCTACATGCATTTGTTAAGTTGGTGTGTTTATTGTCTAACTGAAGTGTGACACTGTGTATAAGTTGTTGTCTCCTCCTTCTTTTGTGGGCTTGGGATAGCTGTATTCACAAAATGTGTTTTTCCGGGTACCTTCCATTTTTTTGCGCTTAACAGCATACTGACTGTTATAACCTTTCTTGAAGGGTTGGCTGGACAAAAACACAACACTCCAATTCAGAATTCCGTCCATGATTCAGAAGAAGACAAAATATTAAATTACAAGGTAAGTAATTTAACAGCTGACTAAACATAAAAGAAGAATCATTAAAATTAATCAAGTTTAATATATCATCTATTTATCATGTGCAAAAGTAAAGCAGTTTTGGGGAATAGTAAAACAATGATTATCAACCAATTTTAATATTAATATAAATCTAGATGCAAAAGAACTGCTTTTATCGGGCCAGAATAAAATGTTCTTCTGAGCTATATATCTGTAGTATCAAAACACTATATATATATATACCAATAAATTTACGGAAAGAGAATTAAACATATTAAACTACATTTCATTACTTAACTAGAGCAAGTAGATGGCGTGCCATCGCATATCCCCGCACCAGAGCCATCGCATATCTCCGTGCACATCAAAGCCTAAGAGAAGTTGTGTGACAATTAAAAAAAAAGGACCCAAAATCCTGCTTTTTGACCTCTAGTGACCTCAGAGATGCCCCTGAGGCAAAATTTTTGCACCACAGTATTCTACTCTTCATTACCTTTGATTTGATATGCAACATGACTATGTGTGTACAAAATGGATTTTTGACCCTTTGAGGTCATAGCCCCCAGGACCTGTCCCCAGGGGTTACATCAAAATTCTGAATATGTTCCTCCAGTCCTCATCCATTAACCTGTATGTCAAAGGCTGTCTTGACTGCACCATTGGAGCGTTCCACATGTCCATATCATCGGAGTCTTCTCTCCTTCAGAATGAGGTCCAGATCCT
Source organism: Anodontia alba (assembly GCA_964016985.1). Classification (NCBI taxonomy): domain Eukaryota; kingdom Metazoa; phylum Mollusca; class Bivalvia; order Lucinida; family Lucinidae; genus Anodontia; species Anodontia alba. The sequence continues at coordinate 65,406,112 of OZ024826.1, read as the reverse complement.
CAATGCCAAGCCGCACAAGTAGCTCATTGGACCTGGTGGTGACAATATCTTGGGGTCTGACATTGCAGATCTGTCTGATCATTGCCCTGTCGTTTCACTGCAGACACTGGAGGTTTGGCTTTGTCAATGGCCAAGTCTCGCTGGCATGGAGCATTGCGCTACGCACACAAGAGCTGTACACAAGGCCATGTGTTTTGAAAGAGAGGTGGCGTGAAGAGAGAACTGGTAGCAGATCCTTGAACTTCTTCCAGGCGGTTTTCACACGTCTTGTGGTTGAAAGTTCACAGCCACCTGCTGCTGAGAGCATGTCTCCTAAGTAGCAAAAGGAAGCTACCACCTCAAGCTTGTCAGGTCCGACCTGGACTTCCTTCTGTGGTCTGCCATCCAAGGGGCGTGCAGTTCCCTGGCACCGTGTACATCTGTAGTCAGGGTCGTTTTTTAAGCGCTTGAGCCCACTGCATTTCTTGTGCACCCAGTGCTTGCAGCCATTGCAGAAGATGCTGTTGCTGCCCACTCCAGTGCGATAGGCGGCGCATGGAAACTTGCCTGAACTCTGCAGGAGGTCCAGTCCCATACCGCAGATCATAATCTTTGTCTTTCCTGCATTTACTCTCAGCCCTTTCTTCTCCATTGCTTCTTTCCAAGTCAAGAGCCTCCTGACACATTCCTCAAGAGATTCAGCGATGATAACAAGGTCATCAGCATAGAGGTCTTCCCAGGGGACCCCAGAGCGGAACTCTCGTTATAAGGCTTCAAGCACAATGATGAAGAGCAGTGGGTTGAGTACTGATCCTTGGTGAATACGAACCTACACTTCAAACTCTTCACTGTACCCCTCACCAACCAGTCATGGCTCCGTGCATTTGCATACATCCCCTGCACCAGTCACACAATCCACTCCTCCACACCAAGTTTTCTTAGCGCCCACCAGATGACCTTCGGAGGTACTCAAACGCCTTCTCCAGGTCTACGAAAGCCATGTAGAGTCTCTTGTTGGCAGCTAGATACTTCTCTTGCAGCTGCCTGACAACAAAGATTGCGTCTGTAGTGCCTCTGCCTGGGACGAAGCCAAATGGTTGGCAAGATTTATGTAGGTGACCACTTAACATTGCTACATACTAAATATCTAAGCTCTGGGCCTCACGGTTTTAGAAAAGAAAATTTTTTAAGTTTTTTCCATTATAGGTCTATGGGAGCTAATGACCCCCAGGGCATGGCCAGTTTAGACCCCGGCATCTTGATTTGCAGGATTTATGTAGGGGATCACTAAACATTGCTACACACTAAAAATATTAGCTGTGGGCTTCATGGTTTCAGAGAAGAAGATTTGCTAAGTTTTTCCCATTATAAGTCTATGGGAGCTAATGATCCCAGTGCGTGGCCAGTTTGGACCCAAGGGGCTTGATTGGCAGGATTTATGTAGGAGACCACTAAACACAGCTACATACTTAATCTGTTAGCTCTCTGCCTCATGGTTTCAGAGAAGAAGATTTTTGAAGGTTATTAGCTTTTTAGCTCTATATATATATATATATATGACCCCCTAGGGTGTGACCAGTTTGGAGCCCAGCAGCTTGATTGGCAGGATTTATGTAGTGGACCACTACACATTGCTACATACTAAATATATTAGCTGTGGGCCTCATGGTTTCAGAGAAGATTTTTTAAGTTTTTCCCATTATAAGTCTATGGCAGCTAATGACATTCGGGGTGTGGCCAATTTGGACCCCAGGGGCATGGTTGGCAGAATTTATGTAGGAGACCACTTAACATCACTTCATACTTAATCTATTAACCCTCGGCCTCATGGTTTCACAGAAGAAGATTTTTGAAGGTTCTTTAGCTATATAGCTCTATATAAGCATATGACCCCTGGGGCATGGCCAATTTGGATCCAAGGGGCTTCATTAGCAGGATTTATGTATTTGTTTGTTTGCGTTGAGGTTTTACGGCCCAGTCAACCCAATGGGGTCATGTCGAGCGCGGTCAGTTTACCTAACCCCTTATTTACTGGGCAGGCTTAGTCCTCTAAGCGGTTAACCTGTATTGTGCACATTCTTTTGCCAGAAACTGACAACTGCCCTTCTTGAATCAGCGGAAGGGAGAGAATGACCGTAGAAAACATTTTTATGATCAATCTCCACGAAAGAATGTTGCCGACCTCGGCGGGGGTTGAACCCGCGACCTCCAGGTCTCCAGTCGGACGGCGCATCCAACTGAGCCACCGGGGCCAGCAGCAGGATTTATGTAAGGGACCAGTACACATTGCTACATACTAAATATATAAGCTCTGGGACCAGGAGCTTGATTGGCAGGATTTATGTAGGGGACCACTACACAATGCGACATACTCAGTATGTAAGCTGTGGGCCTCATGGTTTCAGAGAAAAAGATTTTTTTAAGTTTTTCCCATGATAAGTCTATTGGGAGCTAATGACCCCCAGAGAGTGGCCAGTTTAGACCCCAGGGACTTGATTGGCAGGATTTATGTAGTGGACCACTACACATTGCTACATACTGAATATATTAGCTGTGGGCCTCATGGTTTCAGAGAAGAAGACTTTTTTAAGTTTTTCCCATTATAAGTCTATGGCAGTTAATGACCTTTGGGGTGTGGCCAATTTGGACCCCAGGGGCATGGTTGGCAGGATTTATGTATAGGACCACTTAACCTCGCTTCCTACTTAATCTATTAGCTCTCGGCCTCATGGTTTCACAGAAGAAGATTTTTGAAGGTTCTTTAGCTATATAGCTCTATATAAGCATATGACCCCTGGAGCATGGCCAATTTGGACCCCAAATGTAAGGGACCACGACACATTTCTACATACTAAATATATAAGCTCTGGGCCTCATGGTTTCAGAAGAAGATTTTTTAAGGTTTTTCCCATTGTAAGTCTATGGGAGCTAATGACCCCCGGGGCATGGCCAGTTAGGGCCCCAGGGGCTTGATTAGCAGGATTTATGTAGGGTACCACTAAACATTGCTACATACTAAATATATAAGCTGTGGGCCTCACGGTTTCAGAGAAGAAGACTTGTTAAGTTTTTTCCATTATAAGTCTATGGGAGCTAATGACACCCGGGGGCGTGGCCGGTTTGGACCCAAGGGGCTTGATTGGCAGGATTTATGTAGGAGACCACTAAACACAGCTACATACTTAATCTGTTAGCTCTCTACCTCATGGTTTCAGAGAAGAAGATTTTTGAAGGTTATTAGCTATATAGCTCTATATATACATATGACACCCCTGGAGTGAGGCCAGTTTGGAGCCCAGGGGCTTGATTAGCAGGATTTATGTAGGGGACCACTAAACATTGCTACATACTAAATATATTAGCTCTGGGCCTTATGGTTTCAGAGAAGAAGATTTTTTAAGTTGTTCCCATTATAAGTCTATGGGAGCTAATGACCGCCGGGCATGGCCAGTTTGGGCCCCAGGGGCTTGATTGGCAGGATTTATGTAGGGGACCACTAAACACTGCTACATATTAAATATGTAAGCTGTGGGCCTCATGGTTTCAGAGATGAAGATTTTTTAAGTTCTTCCCAGTATAAGTCTATGGGAGCTAATGACCCCAGGGTGTGGCCAGTTTGAACCTAAGGGACTTGATTGGCAGGATTTATTTAGGGGACCACTAAACATTGCTACATACTAAATATATAAGCTGTGGGCCTCATGGTTTCAAAGAAGAAGATTTTTTAAGTTTTTCCCGTTATAAGAGTATGGGAGCTTATGACCCCCGGGGCGTGGCCAGTCTGGACCCTAGGGGCTTGATTGGCAGGATTTATGTAGGGGACCACTAAACATTGCTACCTACTAAATATATAAGCTCTGGGCCTCATGGTTTCAGTGAAGAAAATTTTTTAAGTTTTTCTCATTATAAATCTATGGGAGCTAATGACCCTCGGGGCATTGCCAGTTTGGGCCCCAGGGGCTTGATTGGCAGGATTTATGTAGGGTACCACTAAACATTGCTACATACTAAATATATAAGCCATGCCTCATGGTTTCAGAGAAGAAGATTTTTTTTTAAGTTTTTCCCATTATTAGTCTATGGGAGTTCACGACCCCCAGGGGCATGGCCAGTTTGGACCCCAGGGGCTTGATTGGCAGGATTTATGTAGGGGACCACTAAACATTGCTACATACAAAATATATAAGCCATGCCTCATGGTTTCAGAGAAGAAGATTTTTTAAGTTTTTCCCATTACAAGTCTATGGGAGCCATATAGTGGCATGGTGGCCATCTTGATTTATGAACCGTGACCATTTTTACAAATTTTCAATCCCCCTTTAAACACAAGCATGCCTACCAAACAAATGAATGCGTAACCACTGGTTAAGAACGTGAAACAATTAGATTGACATCCGGTTAGGGATAAGATGACTCAAAAAGGTAAACAAACTTTGCATTTTCTGTGTTTCATGAGCGATATGTTTTGAGGAAATTATTTAAAAAATGGGGAATTACATTCAACTGCCGGTTGATATTGGTACCTGTGGAGTAAATCTCAGACCACCTACTTCACGCATATTTGCTGAATTATTTTTCGCATACTGAAGGTGTACCGAAACACATGGTAATTTGTGGTGTTTTTTTGTCCTTTATTTAATTTTGCGCTTTGCTAGAAGTAAAACACATCATCACACACACAGGATAGACACATGTGGTTATTTGTGTTATGGATATTTTTGGTTGATAATGCAGCATTGTGGAAAAATCACCACGGGAAGGGTCGAAAATGGCTGGTTAGGCATAAGATCTATATAAATAATAACAAAATTTACAGCTATAAAGCGGGTCTGATTTCTCCTCCATGTCTCCAGCAACACACTAAGCTTGTTCTACAGAACCAACCTGATAAGCAGTGCACTGTTGATTTGGAAAAAAACATAGTATTTAATGCAAACATTTTCAGGGTCCAGAATCATTGTGTATAATGACTTTGTTTGTGTTTTCACACCAATTCAATTGCCCTGCAATTGTCTAAAATGAAATTTAACAGGTTTTGTTTGTTTTTTTTGTTGTTCTTTTTTTTGTTCTTTTTTCTGCAAAGAAGTGCTGATTTGCCTATTTTTAAGCATTGGTTAAGCACTGTTTGTTCCCTTTGTAAATGCCAGCGAGTTACTACAATAACAGATGGTCTACCTATGATTTGTAAGTTGTCATAAAATCATCAGATGCAGAAAGTCATAGTGAAAAAAAAGGTTTTCTGGACAAGGCCATTGAAATACTGGATTTCAAGCTTATTTGACCGAATGAAGCATCACTTCATATATCAGAGGCCATTATTTGCTTCTGTAGAAAACAAAAAAGCCAGTTTGCATTTCATAATGGCACACAACCTTATATCATTTTTCTATGGTTAAGCATTGTAGAACCCGGTTAAGCATTAAAAACTCGATGAATGTGCAGAAATGCGGTAAAGTGAAGTACAATGTATTTGCAAGATCATAGCGTGCCTGTTTGACAAGTCTAGTTTTTGTTCTGACATTTTAGCATGTGATGAAGATGCTAGATTTGAGGTCCATGGTTTCTGGTTCGATCGCCGGTCAGAGCAATTGATGGGAATACTTTCTTAGCAGGTCTAAGTCACTCCATACTACACTTGAAAACAAATTATTTGTATCGCTGTCTGTAAAAGTGACGGTTTATTTAGCCTCAGATGTTGTAATTCATTTGATCTGTGCATATTATGATTATTTTGTACCAAGTTCAGGCTTACTGTTATTTGCCCTGACCGGAGATTGATCCAGAAAGCCTTGGACCTCAAATCTAGCATCTTCATCATATGCCAAAATGTCAGAACAAGCAGACTTGTCAAACAGGCACTCTATGATCTTGCAAATATATTATCATTTGTACTTCACTTTGCCGCATTTTGACATTCATCGAGTTTTCAATGCTTAACCGGGTTCTCCAATGCTTAACCATAGACAAACGATATAATGTTATATGTCATTATGAAACACAAACTGGCCTTTTTGTTTTCTACAGAAGCAAATAATGACCTCTGAATTGATGCTTCATTTGGTCAAATAAGCTTGAAATCCAGTATTTCAATGGCCTTGTCCAGAAAACCTTTTTTCACCATGACTTTCTGCATCTGATGATTTCACGACAACTTACAAATCATAGGTAGACCATCTGTTATTGTAGTAACTCACTGGCATTTACAAAGGGAACAAACAGTGTGTTTTTCTCCTTTGGTCATTCAATTCTTAACCAGACAATTTAATGCTTAACCAACAAAAACAGGCAAATCAGCACTTCTTCGCAGAAAAAAAAAATCCAGAACCTGTTAAATTTCATTTCAGAAAACTGCAGGGCCACTGAATTGGTGTAAAAACACAGACAAAGTCATTATGATGTTTGCATTAACAACTATGTTATTTCCGAATCAACAGTGCACTGCTTATCAGGTTGGCTAGAAATGGTTCCTTAGAACAAGCTTTGTGTGTTCCTGGAGACGTGGGTGTGAAATCAGACCCACTTTACAGCTGTAAGTTTTGTTATTATTTATATAGATCTTATGCGTAACCAGCCATTTTCGACCCTTCCCGTGGCGATTTTTTGACAATGCTGCATTAACAACCAAAATATCCATAACACAAATAACCACATGTGTCTATCGTGTGTGTGTGATGATATGTTGAACTTCTAGCAAAGCGCAAAATTAAATAAAGAACATAAAACACCACGAATTACCATGTGTTTTCTATGCCTTTCGGTACACCTTCAGCATGTGAAAAATAATTCAGCCAATATGCGTGAAGTAGGTGGTCTTAGATTTACTCCACAGACCCTAATATCAATGGGCAGTTGAACGTTTCCCCGTTTTTAAAATAATTTCCTCAATACATTTATATCGCTCATGAAACACAGAAAATGCAAAGTTTGTTTACCTTTTTTAGTCATCTTATCCCTAACCGGATGTCCATCTAATTGTTTCACGTTCTTAACCGGTGGTTACGCATTCATTCCTTTGGTAGGCATGACAAGGCTCCACATAAAGTTTGAAGAAATTTGGCCCAGGGGTTTCAGAGGAGAAGTCGTTCAAAGGTGTGCACATAGGGACAGACGGACGGATGGACCGACAGACGGACAACGGATGGAGAGTGATCACAATAGCTCATCCTGAGCCTTTGGCTCAGGTGAGCTAAAAATGATAATAAAGTCAGAAAGGATTAGTGTAGGCAGCCAAAATTGTTAAGTATATTATCATTTTGCGAGTTATTTGTTTGCAATGAAAGCAGTGAACATAGAATATTTGTCTTTCCTCTCTCTCTTTTCTTCTCTGTTGCTGTCATCCTATATTCTTTCATTTTACTTAGTGTATGAAATATAATGAAGCAGGTTCAGAATCAACAACAATATAAATATGTCTAAATATTGTATTTGTAACTATTATGTAAATGTTTGAACTGATTAAATAAAACTTGAAAAAAAAATAATAATCAAGTTAATGTACTCCTTTCAATTTAAGTTATTAAATTTAAGGGGAAAGGATACAGCTTTCAGCACAGGCAATTATGTCAAAAATGTTTTGCCTCCCTTCTGAAAAGGGGTCTCCTTTCTGAAGGGGATTGGTGTGCTGGATGGCAAACAGTGTGACAAAAGTTCTCTTCCTTGTAAACTATGGCAGCATGTGTATCCAGTCCCTTTAATTGACTGTGTTGGGGTTTAACAACACGTCAACCCATGTGGGTCATTTTGTGTCGTCTCCCATAGAAAGGGAGAAAAGAGATAGAAGAGATAGTAGAGGAGATGAAAGAGAAGGACAGGGAAGAAAGAGAACAAGAATGAAAGTGAAGAAACAGAAGACATGAAAACATCTCCCCTCTACCCTTACCTGCTACAAGGATAGCAGGCCTTGCCCAACTGTAAGCCAACATCAGTTGGATGCCCCAGTGATGTAAGCTACACGGCACCTTCGCCACACTCGACCACCCCCATCCAGTCCCTTTAAGTTAGGCAAATGTCCTAAAATCTTCTGGCATTTCCCAAAGGGCTAGGAATTTGCTGGAGGTTCAGTTAAAATGTCACTTTAACTCAATTAAACAGCATAATGTATTACTTTATGGGTTCCAAGGAGTAAAAAAGAAAGATATAGCCATGAACATTTAATTCTGGAAAAGGTAGCTTTAGAGACTGTATAATACTTACCTGTCTTCTACAAATGCTGTGTGGAACCAGAAATAAAATGCACAATCATCATAAACCTTTGGGATATTCGTCTGCAAAAAGAAGTTAAAGCATCTGATGTACAACCAAAGAAAATGACCTTTGTTTCATATGCAAACAGCTAAGCCCAGATCAGCCTGCACCAAAAGGGTCTCCTCTGTTTATTGAGATACACTACAGTATCCATTGATTCTGTTAGCTGGCAACAAAGGCCACAAATACATTTGATAGTTTCTTATATCATTAAGTGTTTGATAAAAAAAGTCACTTTTTATGATGAAATGACTTTCTGATTGATTGTGTTGGGGTTCAACGACACGTCAACCCTTGTGGGTCAATTTGTGTCATCTCCCAATGAAAGGGAGAAATGAGATAGAAGAGACAGTAGAGGAGATGAAAGAGAGGGACAGGGGAGAAAGAGGAACAGGAATGAAAGTGAAGAAACAGAAGAAATAAAAACATTCCCCCTCTACCCTTAACTGCTACAAGGATAGCAGGCCTTACCCAACTGTAAGCCAATATCTGTTGGACGCCCCAGTGACGCAAGATACACGACACCTTCGCCACACCCAACCACCCCCGAAATGGCTTACTGTGAATGCAAACGTGAAAGCAATTTATGAACATACTGTTGTCTTATTACTTTTACTTTTGTTCAAGTAAAGTTAAGGAAAGGTTCTAGACTTTAATCTTTACATCATCCCAAGGACTCACATGTATCTATTTACTGTTGAATTTCTCATAAAAGAGCCTGGATAGATAAATGCCTGATTTGAATTTGCCATCTTCAACAGTTTTAGAAATACACAGTTAACCTGCAATATAGTTCTAGATTTTGAGTTTTTGTCCCAAATTCATGTGACAGCCTTGGAATCTGAGTAGCAACTGTTCTCAGTGAGATGTTTGAGCCAAAAAGATGCATGACTGAATAAGCCTCTCTACTTTTAATGGTTTAGGAAATTTGGGTCAAACTGAAAAGTTCATTTAATGACTCAGTAATATATTTGTTAATGACTCAGTAATATATACTTGGAAAGTTACTGTACATCACTAGATTCATACATATAATCATATACAACTCGAATGACTGGACAATAGGAAGAGATACAGTTAGGAAGAAAATTCAGATGTAAAGTTTTCAAACTTTACTAAAAAACTAAAGTGTCCTGAAATCTCTAAGTATGCTGCATGCACCCTCATGCACATTTTCAGTCTAATAATTTCAAACTCTGATTTTGTCTCTTTTTGAAATATATCTAGCCCTTGGATGTAGCTATATGACATTTATCTGTTCTGAGCAACAAAGCAAACTTTTGAAGTTTCATCTATTCAGTCATTCACTAAGTGTGGTCTATTTTTCACATCTGGCAGGCTGACAATTTGTACAAATTTAGATCAGGTGCCATCATCAACTTTCATCATAATATGTCTGCAAGTTCTGGAAGTTTTCTAAATTTTTGTTGTTGTTGTTATTGTTTTGTTTTTCTGTTTTAATAACAACACCTATCTTGAATAATATGTCATGACCATTTGAACAAAACTTGATTCCAATTCAAATGGAAGGCTCTTCATGAAGTGAGTATTTGCTGAAGCAAACTCATTATAGAAGTCACTCAAGCTGTGAATAGACAGACAGATGATGGGCAATGGATGGCAACAGATAAGTTAATTAAAAACCTTTCTTTATAAGCAATATTTTAATTAACTCTTAAATTGCTAATCACAATTGCACCAGACAACATTTTCATTCTTTTTTTTTTCATTTGCCAAAGAAAATAAGTTATACAATAATAAGCTTTGTCTCTGCTGTGCTAAAAACAACTATTCTGAACAACTATCACAGATATTCTCTTACAGAGCAATAACAAAATGCTTCAACAAAAGGTGCTTGAAGCAATTGTGTGAAAAGACATAAGAAAACACATTTATATCTAAGCCAACTCACAAAACTAACAGCCAAGACCCAGAGTAGGGTTCATATTTGCTGACTAATTTGCAGAGATCCCCAGCAGCTTTTATGGTAACCAGGATTCTTCTAAGAGAACAACTAATGCTAGATACGCATGTGCAAGAGAACAACTAATGCTAGAGAACAACTAATGCTAGATACGAATGTGCAAGAGCATCTGAACCTTTGATTTCCACATTCTTTTACAGAGCATCATTACTATATGTACAGGAATTTGTCTTTCTCAGAAATTTAATCACTTTATTTCAATGTGACTAAAGACTTCCTTGAATAAACATTCTGACTACACTCTAACTCAAATTTCAGGGACAAATTTTAACTCACAGATCAGTCACTTAACCTGTGCTGTCTGTTCAGGGTCTACATTGTTTCATCTCTACAAATTAAATTAAAATATCAGGACAAAACACTCATATATATATATATATATATATATACAGTGTAGATCCAATACATCGCGGTCCAGATCCAATACATCGCGGTCCATTATTTCGCCAAATCCAGTATATCGCGAATCGGCCACGGTTCCCAAATTTTCCATAAGCAAAAAAATTTAAAAACATAAAATGTTTGTTGTTTTATTTAACTTCAGAAAAAAAAAAAAAAAAAAAAAAACGTGTTCGGCCTCCGGTAATTGATTTTTCGCGCCTATCCCGACGCTAAGTCGCGTCAGGTATTATGACAAACAATCCACTTAGTATCAATCAGCGCACACGTTGATTATAATTGGCAAACAATAATTTATATTGCTGTTATTGTCATAATCATTATCATCATTCAGTATATAGATCTACTCAATGCTCAATCAGTCAATGATGCCCACAAACTAATTTTGCTCAACAGGTGAAAATGGTCCACCTCCTTTTCAACACCAGCAAATTTTACAAAACAGTAGTCTTACAATGTTTCTGTCCCACATACACAGATCTTAGTCCGTTTATTTTACACTTCTGTAGCAATAAATATTTCAAAAGAAAACAACTGCTTCAAAAAAAACAATAAAACTAAAATAAAAAGAAATTAACTTTGATAAACGACAGTTTTTTTGATCCCGCAACACAATAAGTAAAGGGAAGCAACTCAAATTATCTTAGACAACTGAAGCAATTTGAGTAACTTCCCTTCGCCATTCCAGGGAACCAGAGTATCCAAAATGGTGTCCTAAATTGTCAACCCGATGATTTCTTGTTTAATTCAAATGTAGTTTATCAGCTGGTTTCGATTGAAATTACTTGTTAGACATAGCGCACCATTGTAAATTACGCCATTGAGCAATTCTAATCCAATTTTAATTAGGAAATATGGCTGACAGCATGACTGAATGCCATTTATCAGTGATGTCTCAGCAAACTACCAAAGCAACAAACCAAGCGAGTATTATGCATGCTGTTATACATGCATGGTACATGTCTGGACTTATATCGCGATAGCGGACTCTGGACCCTGAGGACCCCGATATATTGGAGCTTTACTGTATATATATATATATATATATATATATATATATATGTATCACCATTAAAATGAAGTTTTTAAAAGTAAAACATATTTTAACTAGCAATACTTAACCTATCGATAATGTGCTATTCTATTCTGTATTCTACACCTTCCACAGAAAAACGACAGTTCAGTCATCTTGTACAGTCTTAATCCAGAAAGTCCCTTAGGCAGTTACCTGTATGACATAACTCTTCCCGCTTAAATGATCAGGTGTCAGTTTCTTTGATGTGTATAGAAACAATTAGAACAGAGCTGCATGGGTGGGAGGTTGGATTCCCTTATCTATAGGTTAAGTATTGCTAGTTAAAATATGTTTTACTTTTAAAAACTTCATTTTAACTGCACAATACATTAACATATAGATAATGTGCTAGAATTAGCAGATTAGGAGGGAGGAGCTCTCCTAGTTCTAATACCAATAATATAAATCCCACTTACTTCCGGTTAAAACTCAGGAAACTCTAAGGAATCAGATACATTCTATTTCTATATGTGATAGTAAGAATGATCTAGATTCACTAATAACATATTTTAAGGTGTTAAGGGTTACTACCTTATATGTTAATAGTAGACCCTATAGGATGCTAGGTCCTAAGCCTCAGGGACCTAATTACTAGACCCCACCCCACATCCCCTTCTTTTATGGGTAACAACAGTTGGCCCCAAAAAAGAATTAATGAGTCATTGAGACATAATCTCAATATAGCAAGAGGCGCATAATGAATAAGGATATGTCTCTCAGACGAGCTTCCTATAGATAACCTACATTTCTCGAGATTTTCATATAAATCTTAGACATGAAAAGATTATCCAATTTTTAGATAGTCTAAACTATTATAATCTATTATCTAGAGTCTAATTAATTGGATCGATATGACTATTTCCAATAAGCAGACCATAATCCTTAGCTAGTCTTAAGGTTTTATAATTATTCCTTTATTTTCTATATAAACGGGGGGTGGTGGGGGGAAAAATAGTCTAATATTAACCAAATATCAGTTTATCCAGCAATAGTAACAAATATCAAATTGATAATTTTATCTATTGCTAGACTAATTGTGTTAACTTATCTTAATCCTAGCAATGAAACTAACAGCAATTGTCTACTTCTGCGAATGAAGCATGACAAGCTAAGATGTTTAAATAAAACACTTCTGTCATAGGAGATTTCGAAAGCGTTTCGTATCCTTGACATATTAAGAAAGGAAAAGACTGCTAGCATCATCAGGTAGAGTTTGGCAGACTTAATATTTAAAACAAGAATAAAGGCTGATAACACAGCTTACTGAAAACAGCCTCTTAATTTAGCTTAAGATCTTACAATATTATTGAGATCTAATCAATTAGAAAGAACCAGTTAGAATCGTTTCCATTACCTGGTCGATATAAAATACCATGAATCTACTTCGAAGTATTTGTGGTCATGGTACTGAAGCTATAAATCAAAGTTATAAACCTGTAAATGAATGACGAATCAGAATGTTCCATGCAACAGACATGGACCCCAGAAAAGGGGGAATCAGGTGTCAGACATTCTAATGAATATCATGCAATTTCGAGCATATTCATAATTGAATATAATAGAAAAAAGGAAGTGATTTCGATACGACTTCCTTCTACGATAGTATAATATAGGAAATACTTAGTCCATAAATGCCTTAAACTTCCCTACTAATATGAAAATAAGGGAGTTTATTATGCAGCTTCAACTCATATAGTATAATGTCGAGTCAAAATAATACTGATTTTAGTATCTCTCTAATAACTCTAGACGTATAGGTCCAGAGACAGAGTTAACTGTTCTGCACGAATACAATAGGAATAGTGAGAATAGATTATTTAATCATCAAAATATATAAATATAATAGATTCTAACACTCCTCGCCTATATAGCCAATGGTTAAACTCAGTGATATATTATGCAATAAATCACTGGGCGGAAACGCGCGACGCTAGCTGGAGCCTTTCCGATGTCATTTCGACACGCTGCTGACGTCAGTCTTAGTTTCTACGACGCTAGACTGTGTAACGTCGTCTTTCTCACTTCAGCAACGTAAGAAATGCATGTAAACGTCAGCGTTACAATCAAAACTTTTGGCGGGATTTCTTTATTCGATGGCGGAAAGTTTGAAAAATCTAAAGGATACAATTACCTTTTCGTCGTTTTCTATGTGTTAGAATCGAAATAGATCAGCTCTTGTGCGTGATTCGTTGAGTAATAAATCACAGTTTGTCGGTCAGTTGTAAGAAGATAAATCACTCGCGCTTCGCGCTCGTGATTTGATCTATTTTACAACTGACCTCCAAACAGTGATTTATTACTCAACAAATCACTGCTAGAGCTGATCTATTTCTTAAATATTCTTGTTATGAATAAATCGTTAAACGTAACTAATTTATTCAAGTAGATAATAATTTATATTTCATAATCTATAAGATGTTCCTGTATGGATAAATCATTCATCGTTAAGGTTAGAGTATCAAAAGAAACTAGATATAAAATATTCCAAGGACTATAAACCATAATCTATAAGATGTTCCTTTTATGGATAAGTTATTAATCGTTATGGTAACATTATCCAAAGAAACTAGATATAAAATATTCCAAGGATTTTATATATATATACACTCCATTATAATTTAGATTTGAACATATAAATAGTCTGAAACCAATTTATTAATAACTGACACTGCCTGAAATACCCAATTTTTTACGCTTGTATCGAATTTCAGGAAGGAAAGAGGTACTCTCAAGATCTATGTGTAGATCGGGAGAGTGATTACATCACAAATGTGTTACAGACGATTCTTAACACAAGAGTGAAAGATGTATTATGTAGTGTTCTTATTCATTAAATTGTAAGTCATATCGGTTAAAGATAAATATAGTTCAATTTTTAACCAAAGATGTAAAGAACAGATACTCATTACTTCTCTTTTCGAAGATATAAAAATGAGTTCTTTGTCGGCAATGAGTGTATCAATAAAGTAATACAGTAATTGGAACTTAATGGATATATCTCTCTGAACTGAGTCGTATAATAGTATCCATTATATAAACTGAAAAACTGTCGGTAACTTGATTTGACAAGCCCCGTATCCAATGAACACTCTCGAGTAATCAGACATAATCGTTACACACTGAATACCGAGAAATTGCTTCTTTAAGGATGTGTTAGTAAGATTTATCATAATTAATGACAAAATGAAGATATATATAATATATATATATATACTGGGTCTTATACAATATCTCCAATTATTATTAAGTAATCTTCTAGTGACCTATAAACGTAAATGCTTAACGAAAGTCCATTTACGGTATAATTGTACAACTTCCGGTACATTACGTAATCATTAACAAAAAAACTAGAAAGATCTGACAGAAAGCGTAAGTGCGGTACTTCCTAAAATGTGAAGCTTCATGTATAAAAACTCTATTATAATTAATTGAGACAGTCAATCTAATGACGATATCGAAACATCTAATATTAATTGTCCTCATCTTCAATTATAAATATCCATGATCAGATATTGCGATATTATATTTATAGAACAACATATCTAGGAGAGATCGAGATTTTCCAGATTGTATTCTTTTTATAACTCATTAACGGAACTTTGTATTCTTTATGACGAGAAGAACCACTGGTTCCCATTAACGGAGCTAACCATAGATGGGGAATGTAATTATATTTGATCCTAGCATAATACAGAATAATGTAAAATTTACTATTTCATCACAGTTTCGTAAAATATAAAATTTTTCTCACATTGTCCTAATCGTTGACGTACGAAGGTAACAATGGAATAATTGATTTAAGATAAAACTGCCATTGCTATTTAGAGGAGATAAACCTACTCGTTTCGTTAATTCTCCTCTTAGAAAATTTTCTTTGTATTTTCTTTATATATATATATATATATATATATATATATATATATATCAGGGCTCTGGAAATTTTGAAATCTGAATCGGTCCAGCCGATGACGATGACGTCATCAATGAGCCCATTTCCCTCCAAAAAATATGTATATATCACCTGTCACGAAAACTAATGACAATTGGCAGTCCTATAACTCCTTTTAAATAATACACCTCAACCGCGTTATATGACGGAAGTCCGGGTATAACGAGCATGATCAAAGTTGGCGTCATCAATAAATACAGTCAGGTATGTAAAAAGAAAGAAAAAAACAAACAAAAAAACAAAACAAATGGTTTTGTTGTTATTTCCACCTCCGCAGGGTTTTCCTAAACTATTTATAAACAACTGATTCCCGTCTTGTATAAGCGCGAAGACGGCGGGAAACAGGAGAGACGGAACGAAACGACTTTCATGGACCTAATTAGGTCTAATAAAAAAGGCATGCGCCACGGGCGGTTTTGCAGTTTTCGATGTTTCAAGATTTAACCAGACTGCTTAAATTTTAAGCACTGACCAATCTTGTCTAGCGCAAGTGGTGCATTACTTATTTTTACCGTGAAATCTACCTTGAATTATACTCGCGTGTTACGGCAATCAACAACAACAACAAAAAAAGAATCAATCAATTATACCCAGATCAGACGCCATTGTATGCGACATCTGATCAGGACGTACACGGTTTGGGAAATAATTTATCAAATCTGGGACCGACAAACTGTGTGCTGATCAAAACAAAAAAGAAGAGGAAGAAAACGGGTGCGTTCAAGCAGTGCATTCTTTTATCACTCTCAGTAAAGCGACCTTTGATCTTTTGGACACGCCGACTGCACCTGGATGTTTTGCAGTCTCAGTGTATTCACACGTGTCACACAAACGGATTAATTATCATACTACAGTTACTGATGATTCGTGTTAATTGCTTATTTACCGCACAAAGGTCAGTGAAGTGTTGATTTTTTGACAATGTTTGGATAATGACGTAATTAATTTGTGCTGCAGTAGGTTGCCGTTATTCAGCTGTCTCTCCAATATACATGTCAAATGACCGTTTAGAGCCTTTTAACTACCATAATATCGCATTTAAAAGATGCGCGGACGTTGTCAGTTTGGGAAGACTTGACCGTTTGTGATTTTTTAGACATCATTGATTCGTGAAAATTGGTTGGTTGGGGAAAAATGGGGTTCAAGGCACAAACCTGTTGGACCGATTTATTAGCGTTTCGGGGTGTTTGAAATCGGTCCAGAATTCTTAATTTCGGTCCAGACCGGCTATTTTTCCGGTTTTCCCGAGCCCTGATATGTATATATATATATATATATATATATATATATATATATATATGTATGTATATATATATATATATATATATATATATATATATATATATATATATATATATATATATATATATATATATATATATATATATATATATATATATATTATTAGATCTATACCTTCTATCAGTTTAGATCTCAAGTAATTATCGACTATAATAGTTTCTAAATGGTCCCATAGCCAAATGTTTCATAAGAAGTAAAACTGTATATTTTTTAATAAGTTTGTAACTTCTTGAACTAAATTTATAGATTAAGGCAATAATAATAACCTATCAGATGTATTAATGCCTTTACTGATTATTTTTCTAGTTGCCTATTCCAAGGGTCTGAACAAACTCTGATTGACATGGACCCTTGTTATAGGTGTAAAATAATAGAGGAAGTAGAGCTAATTGTTGCATAATATTCCTCAATAATTTGCTTTATATTAGACTTAATATTATAAATAATGTAGACTTATATACTATAATGTAGATTAGGTCTAACTGTTTATCAGCTGTATGGTTTCCCATTGTTACCATAGCCAATGTGTTAAATTATTATTCTCAGAAAAAGAATCTTCATCCTAATCAATTCTTTATCTGCTAACTGAATTACCTGGAACATTTCTCACGTAAACTTAAATGATCCAGAATTAAAATAAGGCAAACTAAAAGAACGTATCGAATAAATTATGCCTTAGTATATAAATATCTTCTTAACTATTTATTTTATTTCAAGAGTTTGGACAGAACACGACTGACCTAGACTCTTAACCAGATATTAATAATTTAATATGGTACTAATAGCATAACTGACCGGCTATTTCCCATATTCTATGAAAATATGTACCCTTACTAGACTTCTATGTTAATCACTGTAATCTAGAGTGGATGTTTGATTAGTTAACTCTTATTAAACATTACAAAAACATGCCTATTCAAATATACTGAAAATTTTACCACCAAAAAATGAAAATTTTCAGATAAAAATTCTAATAATTTTCATATTTCTGCTCAAAACATAAGATTGTGGGTACTCGTTAGAACTGCCTTGTTGAGGTGGTTCTAACAAGTACCCACGATCTATGTTTTGAGCAGAAATAAGAAAAATAATGTTTACCCCTGTAAACCCCAGTTTTACTATATAAAAGTGGGGTTTAAGGGGGTCAACATTATACAGTGTGTTTTCGTGATGAATACATAATCAAGACCAGTTAAAAAACAATTGGTGAGTATGTTTAACCAAAACTATCCCATGTAAATCTGGATATAATTGGGATTATTTTTATTTATTATACAGGAAAAAAATTATAAGGAAATTAGTGCAATCATAATAAGTTAATTCATGATTAGTGAAGGATCAATTATCTAAATCATTTAGATCTATGACACCTTTTAAGATAATAATATTAATGAAAGAAGAGAGTATACTTCTTTCTTATACCTATAGTGGTAGCTTAATCTCTGTGCTGTTGCTAACCGATAGCAAGGAGAGAACTGAAGAAGAAGAAAAAATAATTCTGTTTCGAGTATATTTTCCTTCTTCGTATAATATAAATAAAATTATGGAGCTCAACTCTTGCAATGAGGCCAAATGAGGTGAGGATACTATAAGCGGTGGTCTCTTTGAAATGTATTAAAGAGAAACACATTTTTATATTTTTAAAGTATTGTCTGATGTTCAATAACAATAACAATACTAAATATTAATAGCATTAAAACTCTTTATATTAATAATCATTGAATTCAGAATTTGATCATAACTGATAAATCTGATTCATTTAAAATTAAAATATATGTATCTAGGATTCTGAGTCTAATTCAGTAATGACTGGACAGAATTCCATGATACAGATGGTTAACAGGTATTCGAACCCAATGCTGTCATTCTATAACCTGTACCCATTGACTTGACTGGTCTTTGATGCTCTGTGAGCAGTAATAGATTGTACGGGGACTAGTGACTGCTATCCAGTCACTAGTAATCCGGCATAATTATCGGTGACTGGTACCAAGTAACTGTTGCCCGGTGAACAGTTACCCAGTGAATAGATGACCAATCAATTATTGACTGGTGAATATTATTATTGACTGGTGCCTGGTTGCCTGGTGCCTGGTTGATGGTGACTGGTAATAAATGACCGGTGATTTTATCCAGTGCCTGGATGACCGGTGATTGGTTGACTGGTGACCGGTGAAAATATGCCCGGTGATTTTGCCCAGTGCCTGGATGACTGGTGACTGGTGCCTGGTGAAGCTGATGTAGAATGACCAGTGACTGGTTGACCGGTGACTGGTGACTGGGTGAGTGGTGCCTGGTGGACTTATACTTTATTGAGTACTTAAAGCACTCATAAAGACGCCACCTAGATGGGTCCTACCCCTGGCAGTATAGCCCTGTGGGGTGGTGTCCCATCAGTAAAGAATTGTCTTATAACCCAAAAGGGTTGACAAGTTCTTTACTAATCAGCTTCTCCACCATAGAAATCTTCTACCAACTCGTATTTATCTGAAAAATACTAAAATATTCCAGTTATTACAGATCACATTAATAAATAACCTGGAACGAATAGAGCACGTCAATTCACCCAGTTTCAACACTCTAGCTTCAACAGTTATTGTGATATTTTGCTGACAAGGTAAAAATGCCCAAAATTACAAAAGGGCCATTACTCATGAAATATTTTTCAGAATTTTATTCAAAAGTTAACCAGGCCATCTACTCATTATTACCAATCAATTCACCAAGTTTAAAGGCTCTAGCTCCAACAGTTTTTGAGATATTTTGCTGACAAAGTAAATATGCCTAAAATTACAAAGGGTCATAAATCATGAAGCATTTTCAGAATTTATTCAAAAGTTAATTCATCAAGTTATAAGGCTCTAGCTCCAACAGTTTTTGAGACATTTTGCTGACAATGGAAAAATGCCCAGAAATAATAGGCCCCTCCAGCTTCCTTCTTATCACTACCAATCTATTTATCAAGTTATGAGGCTTTAGCTTCAACAGTATTTGAGATATTTAGCTAAAAAAGGGAAAAATGCCTAAATTTACAAAGGGCCATTACTCATGAAATATTTTTCAGAATTTTATTCAAAAGTTAACCAGGTCATCTACTTGTTATTACCAATCAGTTCACCAAGTTTCAAGGCTCTAGCTCCAACAGTTTTTGAGATATTTTGCTGACAAGGTAAATATGCCTAAAATTACAAAGGGTCATAACTCATGAAGCATTTTCAGAATTTATTCAAAAGTTCATTAAGTCATCTATTCGTCACTTCCAATCTATTCATCAAGTTTCAAGGGTCTAGCTTAAATAGTTTTTGAGATATTTTGCTGACAAGGGAAAAGTGCCCAAATTTACAAAGGGCCATTACTTATGAAATATTTTTCAGAATTTATTCAAAAGTTGATCAGGTCATCAACTCATCATTATCAATCAATTCACCAAGTTTCAAGGCTCTAGCTCCAACAGCTTTTGAGATATTTTGCTGACAAGGTAAAAATACCCGTAATTACAAAGGGCCATAACTCATGAAGTATTTTTCAGAATTTATTCAAAAGTTAATCAGGTCGGTGGACGGATATTTCAGGAAACAATCAGCATACCGATGGGTACTAACTGTGCACCGTTACTTGCCGACTTGTTTTTATACTCGTATGAGGCGGAGTTTGTACAAAGTCTCCTCCAAGCAGGCAAGAAATACCTCGCACAACAATTCAATTTCACCTACAGATATATAGATGATGTATTGTCTCTGAAAAACACAAAATTTGCAGAGTATTTAGAATTCATCTATCCATGTGAACTTGAAACAAGAGGCCCACGGGCCTTGGGTCGCTCACCTGAGTGGCATAGCCACTGCAGATATGCAGATGTTATGTAACATTTTTCCAATCCTGTCATCGCAACTAATGAAAAGATCATCCTTTAAGCAGTTCTTAATTTTGAAGAAGAATATTATATATGGCATGACAATCAATGGAGCGTGATCATTTGAACAAACTCTCAATCACACTTCAACAGTAGGATCAATGTGAAATTTGGTTGCAATTGCCTAAGTGGTTTCTGAAGAATCATGCTTTTATACATGTAAACAGCACAGTGGCAGGGAAATATAATAAACATAAACAAGACGGTAGCCATCTTGGATTTCCAATCAGAATGAATTTAGCTACTGTTGATCTACAAGTCACCTCGATACTTCCAATGAATTTTAAGTCAATTGCCCTTTCGGTTCAGGAGAAAAAGTTCAAAACAGATTCTCAAGATGGCTGCCATAGCCGCAATTTGAGATTTCCTATCACAACGATTTGAGCTATTTCTGATCTACAAGTCACCCCGATGCTTCCTACCAAGTTTCGAGTCAATTGGCCTTTCAATTCAGAAGAAGAAAGGAAAAATAGATTTTCAAGATGGCCCCATCTTGGATTTCCGATCGGAATGATTTTAGCTATTTTTATATCAACAAGTCATCCCGATGCTTCCTACCAATTTTCAAATCAACTAGCCCTTTGGTTCAGGAAAATAAGTGAAAAAAAGAGTTTCAAGATGGCCGCCATGACAGCCATCTTGGATTTCCGATCCAAACAAGTTAAGCTAGTCACCCGAATGTTTCCTACCAAGTTTCGAGTCAATTGGCCTTTCAGTTCAGGTGAAGAAGCGAAAAATAGATTTTAAAGATGGCTGTCATGGCGGCCATCTTGGATTTCTGATAGGGATGATTTTATATATTTTTGATCTACAGGTCACCCTGATGCTTCCTACCTAGTTTAAAGCCAATAAGCCTTTCGGTTCAGGAGAAGAAGTGAAAAATAGATTTTCAAAATGGCCACCATGGTGGCCATCTTGGATTTTCAAACGGAACGATTTTAGCCATTTTTAATCTATAAGTCACCCTGATGCTTCCTACCAAGTTTCAAGTCAATTGGCTTTTGGGTTTAGGAGAAGAAGCGAAAAAAAGATTTTCAAGCTGGCCGCCACCTTGGATTTCCTATCAGCATGGTTTTAGCTAGTTTTGATCTACAAGTCACCCTGATGCTTCCTACCAAGTTTGGAGTCAATTGGCCTTTCAGTCAGGAGAAGAAGCAAAAAATAGATTTTCAAGATGGCGGCCATCTTGGATTTCCAATTGGAATGATTTTACCTACTTTTGATCTATAAGTCACCCTGATGCTTCCAACCAGGTTTCAAGTCAATTGGCATTTGGGGTTAGGAGAAGAAGCGAAAAGTAGATTTTCAAGACGGCCGCCATAGAGGCCATCTTGGATTTACGATCGGCACGATTTTAGCTATTTTTGATCTACAAGTCACCCCGATGCTTCCTACCATGTTTGGAGTCAACTGGCTTTTGGGTTTAGGAGAAGAAGTAAAAAATAGATTTTCAAGATGGCTGCCATGGGGGCCATCTTGGATTTCCGATCGGTTTTAGCTATTTTTTATCTACAAGTCACCTCGATGCTTCCTTGCAAGTTTGGAGTCAACTGGCCTTTCAGTTCAGGAGAAGAAGCGAAAAATAGATTTTCAAGATGGCGGCCATCTTGTATTTCTGATCGGTACTATTTTAGCTATTTTTGATCTACAAGTCACCCCGATGCTTCCTAGCAAGTTTGGAGTCAATTGGCCTTTCCGTTCAGGAGAAGAATCAAAAAACAGATTTTCAAGATGGCCGCCATGGCGGCCATTTTGGATTTCCGATCTGAACGATGTTAGCTATTTTTGATCTACAAGTCACCCAATGATTCCTACCAAGTATCAAGTCAATTGGCCCAGGGGTGTAGGAGGAGTAGGCTTTTAAAGCAATTGTTGACACCACACGACGCACGACTGACATTGACTGACCACAATGACCACCAAAATGTGACCACTAGAGTGTTAACAAAATTTTCTGCTGATTTGGCCTGGTGACCTAGTTTCTGAACCCAAGTGACCCAGTTTTGAACTTGACCTAGAACTCATCAAGACAAACATTTTGAGCAAGATTCATGATGATTGCTTCAAAAATGTGACTGCTAGAGCGTTAACAAGGTTTTCTGCTGATTTGGCCCGGTGACCTAGTTTTTGACCCCAAGTGACCCAGTTTCAAACCTGACCTAGAAATCATTAAGACAAACATGTTGAGCAAGATTCATGATGATTGCTTGAAAAATGTGACCACTAGAGTGTTAACAAGGTTTTCCGCTGATTTGGCCAGGTGACCTAGTTTTTGACCCCAGGTGACCCAGTTTCAAACTTGACCTAGAACTCATCAAGACAAAACATTTTAAGCAGGATTCATGATGACTGCTTCAAAAATTTGACCGCTAGAGTGATAACAGGAGGCCCACGGGCCACGGGTCGCTCACCTGAGTGACATAGCCACTGCAGATATGCAGATGTTATGCAACATTTTTCCAATCCTGTCATCGCAACTAATGAAAAGATCATCATTTAAGCAGTTCTTTATTTTGAAGTAGAAGATAAATGGCATGCCAGTCAACTGAGCGTGATCATTTGAACAAACTCTAACTGGCAGCCAGCTTGGATTTACAATCGGCACGATTTTAGCTATTTTTGATCTACGAGTCACCCCAATGCTTCCTACCAAGTTTCGAGTCAACTGGCATTTCAGTTCAGGAGAAGAGGCGAAAAATAGATTTTCAAGATGGCTGCCATGGCGGCCATCTTGGATATCCGATTGGCATGATTTTAGCTACTTTTCATCTACAAGTCACCCCAATGTCTCCTACGAAGTTTGGAGTCAATAGACCTTTCGGTGCAGGAGAAGAAGCTAAATATAGATTTTCAAGATGGCGGCCATGGTGGCCATCTGGGATTTCTGATCAGAACGATTTTAGCTACATTTGATCTACAAGTCAACCTGATGCTTCCTACTAAGTTTCGAGTCAAGTGACTTTTGGGTTTAGGAGAAGATGCGAAAAATACATTTTCAAGATAGCCGCCATGGTGGCTATCTTGGATTTACGATTGGCATGATTTTAGCTATTTTTGATCTACAAGTCACCCAAATGCTTCCTACCAAGTTTCGAGTCAATTGGCCTTTCGGTTCAGGAGAAGAAGCGAAAAATAGATTTTCAAGATGGCTGCCATGGTGCCCATCTTGGTTTTACAATCGGCATGATTTTAGCTGTTTTTGATCTACAAGTCACCCAAATGCTTCCTACCAAGTTTGGAGTCAACTGGCCTTTCGGTTCAGGAGAAGAAGGGAAAAATAGATTTTCAAGATGGCTGCTATGGCAGCCATCTTGGATTTCCGATAGGCATGATTTTAGCTATTTTTGATCTATAAGTCACCCCAATGCCTCCTACCAAGTTTGGAGTTAATTGGCTTTTGGGTTTAGGAGTAAAAGCGAAAAATAGATTTTCATGATGGCGGCCATGGCGGCCATCTTGGATTTCCGATAGGCACGATTTTAGCTATTTTTGATCTACAAGTCATCCTGATGCTTCCTAGCAAGTTTGGAGTCAATTGGCCTTTCGGTTCAGGAGAAGATGCAAAAAATTGATTTTCAAGATGGCCACCATAGCGGCCATCTTTGATTTCCGATCGGCACGATTTTACCTATTTTGGATCTTCAAGTCACCCTGATGCTTCCTAGCAAGTTTGGAGTCAATTGGCCTTTCGGTTCAGGAGAAAAAGCGAAAAATAGATTTTCAAGATGGCGGCCATGGCGGCCATCTTGGTTTTCCGATCAGAAAGATTTTAGCTATTTTTGATCTGCAAGTCACCCCGATGCTTCCTACCAAGTATCAAGTCAATTGGCCCAGGGGTGTAGGAGGAGTAGGCTTTCAAAGCAATTGTTGATGACGGATGACGGACATTGACTGACCACAATAGCTCACCATGAGCACTTCGTGCTCAGGTGAGCTAACAAGGTTTTAGCTGATTTGGCCAGGTGACCTAGTTTTTGACCCCAAGTGACCCAGTTTCGAACTTTATCTAAAAATCATTAAGACAAACATTTTGAGCAAGATTCATGATGATTGCTTGAAAAATGTGACCGCTAGAGTGATAACAATGTTTTCCGCTGATTTGGCCAGTTGACCTAGTTTTTGACCCCAGGTGACCCAGTTTCGAACTTGACCTAGAAATCATCAAGACAAACATTTTGAGCAAGATTCATGATGATAGCTTAAACAAGTCACCCGATGCTTCCTAGCAAGTTTGGAGTCAAATGGCCTTTCGGTTCAGGAGAAGAAGCAAAAAATATATTTTCAAGATGGCTGTCATTGTGGCCATCTTGGATTTCTGACTGGAACGATTTGAGCTATTTTTGATCTGTAAGTCACCCCAATGCTTCCTACCATGTTTGGAGTCAATTGGCTTTTGGGTTTAGGAAAAGAAACAAAAAATAGATTTTCAAGATGGCGGCCATGGTGGCCATCTGGGATTTCTGATCGGCATGATTTTAGCTATTTTTGATCTACAAGTCAACCTGATGCTTCCTAGCAAGTTTGGAGTCAATTGGCCTTTCGGTTCAGGAGAAGAAGCGAAAAATAGACTTTCAAGATGGCGGCCATCTTGGATTTCCGATTGGCATGATTTTCGCTATTTTTGTTCTACAAGTCACCCCTATGCTTCCTAGCAAGTTTGGAGTCAATTGGCCGTTCGGTTCAGGAGAAGAAGCGAAAAATAGATTTTCAAGATGGCGGCCATGGGTCCCATCTTGGATTTCCGATCGGCACGATTTTAGCTATTTTTGATCTACAAGTCACCCCAATGCTTCCTACCAAGTATGGAGTCAATTGGCCCTGGGGTGTAGGAGGAGTAGGCTTTTAAAGCGATTGTTGACGCCGCACGACGCACGACGGACACTGACTGACCACAATAGCTCACCATGAGCACTTCGTGCTCAGGTAAGCTAATAAACAAAAAGGCATAATTACATCAAAACTGAAAGTAGGGTTATGGTTCTTTTTCTCTGCACATTGTCTGATCATGCCTTATATTTGTACAAAGTTTCATGAACAAATCTTTAAAGTTACAAGAGGCCCACCGGCCACGGGCCGCTCACCTGAGTGACATAGCCACTGCAGATATGCAGATGTTATGCAACATTTTTCCAGTCCTGTCATCGCAGCTTATGAAAAGATCAACTTTTAAGCAGTTCTTAATTTCGAAGAAGAATATTATATATGGCATGACAGTCAATGGAGCATGATCATTTGAACAAACTCTCGATCACATTTCAACAGTAGGATCAATGTGAAATTTGGAGGCCATTGGCTAATTGGTTTCTGAAGAATCATGATTTTATACATGTAAACAGCACAGTGGCAGGGAAATATAATAAACATAAACAAGATGGCAGCCATCTTGGATTTCCAATCAGAATGATTTTTTCTACTGTTGATCTACAAGTCACCTCGATACTTTCAATGAACTTTGAGTCGGTTCAGGAGAAAAAGTTCAAAACAAGATTTTCAAGATGGCCATCATAGCCGCAATTTGGGATTCCATATCGCAACGATTTGAGCTATTTTTCATCTACAAGTCACCCCGATGCTTCCTATCAAGTTTTGAGTCAACTGGCCTTTTAGTTCATCAGAAGAAGGGAAAAATAGATTTTCAAGATGGTCGCTATCTTGGATTTCCGATTGGAACAATTTTAGCTATTTTTATATCTACAAGTCATCCCAATCCTTCCTACCAATTTTCAAATCAACTGGCCCTTTGGTTCAGGAAAATAAGCGAAAAAAAGAGTTTCAAGATGGGCGCCATGATGGCCATCTTGGATTTCTGATCCAAACAATTTAAGCTATTTTAGATCTACAAGTCACCCAAATGCTTCCTACCAAGTTTCGAATCAAATGGCCTTTCAGTTCAGGAGAAGAGGCGAAAAATAGATATTCAAAATGGCTGTCATGGCGGCCATCTTGGATTTCTGATAGGGATGATTTGAGCTATTTTTGATCTACAGGTCACCCTGATGCTTCCTACCTAGTTTAAAGTCAATAAGCCTTTTGGTTCAGGAGCAGAAGTGAAAAACAGATTTTCAAGATGGCTGCCATCTTGGATTTCCAATCTGAACGATTTTAGCCAATTTCAATCTATAAGTCACCCCGATGCTTCCTACCTAGTTTCAAGTCAATTGGCTTTTCGGCTCAGGAGAAGAAGAGAAAGATAGATTTTCAAGATGGTGACTATGGCGGCCATCTTGGATTTTCGACTGGAACTATTTTAGCTACTTTTGATCTACAAGTCACCCCGATGCTTCCTACCAAGTTTCGAGTCAATTGGCATTTGGGATTAGGAGAAGAAGCGAAAAATAGATTTTCAAGATGGCCGCCATGGCAGCCATCTTGGATTTAGAATCGGCACAATTTTAGCTATTTTTGATCTACATGTCACACCTATGCTTCCTAGCAAGTTTGGAGTCAATTGGCCTTTCGGTTCAGGAGAAGCAGCAAAAAATAGATTTTCAAGATGGCTGCCATGGCAGCCATCTTGGATTTCCAACCGGAACAATTTTAGCTATTTTTGATCTACAAGTCACCCCAATGCTTCCTACCAGGTTTGGAGTCAATTGGCTTTTGGGTTCAGGAGAAGAAGGGAAAAATAGATTTTCAAGATGGCTGCCATGGCGGCCATCTTGGATTTCTGATCGGCATGATTTTAGCTTTTTTTGATCTACAAGTCACCCCGATGCTTCCTAGCAAGTTTGGAGTCAATTGGCCTTTCGGTTCAGGAAAAGAAGCAAAAAATAGATTTTCAAGATGGCTGCCATGGCAGCCATCTTGGATTTCCAATCGGCACGATTTTAGCTTTTTGATCTACAAGTCACCCCAATGCTTCCTAGCAAGTTTGGAGTCAATTGGCCTTTCGGTTCAGGAGAAGAAGCGAAAAATAGATTTTCAAGATGGCGGCCATCTTGGATTTTCGATCGGCACGATTTTAGCTATTTTTTTTATCTACAAATCACCCCGATGCTTCCTAGCAAGTTTGGAGTCAATTGGCCTTTCGGTTCAGGAGAAGAAGCGAAAAATAGATGTTCAAGATGGTGGCCATGGCGGCCATCTTGGATTTCCCATTGGCAAGATTTTAGCTATTTTTGATCTACAAGTCACTCCAATGCTTCCTAGCAAGTTTGGAGTCAATTGGCCTTTCAGTTCAGGAGAAGAAGCGAAAAATAGATTTTCAAGATGGCGGCCATCTTGGATTTCCGATCGGCAAGATTTTAGCTATTTTTGATCTACAGGTCATCCTGATGCTTCCTACCAAGTATCGAGTCAATTGGCCCAGGGGTGTAGGAGGAGTAGGCTTTTAAAGCAATTGTTGACGCCGCACGACGGATGACGCATGACGCACGACGGACGACGGACATTGACTGACCACAATAGCTCACCATGAGCACTTTGTGCTCAGGTGAGCTAAAAAAGGAAACAACGGAGACTGCAGCCTCCTCCTCATACTTGGATTGTTATCTCTACATTGACAATGGAAAGCTTACTACATGTACTAGGCTTTACAACAAACGGGATGACTTTAATTTTCCCATTGTTAACTTTCCATTCCTGAGCAGTAATATCCCTTCTGCACCAGCATACGGCGTTTATGTTTCACAGTTAATCCGTTTTGCCAGAACCTGTTCAAATTATCAGGACTTCATGGAGCGTGGGAAAGTGCTCACTACAAAGTTGTTGAGCCAGGGGTATCAAAAAACCAAACTGGTAGCAACACTTAAGAAGTTCTATGGGAGACATCATGATCTGGTCAATCCCTACAATGTGGCAGTTTCCAGAATTGTTTCTAATGTTTTTGCCAGTGACATGCCATAAGTAGACTTCCCAAATCCCGGACATACGCTTCTACCGATATTTCCTTCGTTCAGGCCTATGGGCATAGTGGGCGAAGCCTGCTTACCAAGTAATGCTTACTATCCGCGGATGCCTGATTACACCCTTTATTCTGGGGTCCATGTCTGTTGGTCTGAACATTCTGATTCGTCATTCGTTTATGGATTTATGTGTTTGGATTACGGCTTAGGCACCATGACCGCAACTACGTCTCACCACTACAATCTATTCATTAAGTTTCAAGGCTCTATGAGGGTTATGCAAAAAGTTCTGTCACTAATAGGTTTCCTTTGTTTTATCCCAGGTATATTTTAAAATGTTTTACTGCATTTGAATGGTGTGTTGAATAGCTAACGACACCCGTTTATTTCGTGCATTGCTTTCCAACTGACCGAGTTATTTCAAATTGAAAATAATGCAGTAATATACACTGACCAATTTACTTGTTACATTGGAACATGGACCAGAAGACTGAAATTTGTAGCTATATTAAATGCTGCATTAGGCTTAATATAGATTCAAAGCAGATATTTAATGAATTGTGTGGTATATATGGACCTCAGGCCATTTCAATGTGCACAGTTTTTAGGTGGGTTAAAGCTTT
Source organism: Anodontia alba (assembly GCA_964016985.1). Classification (NCBI taxonomy): domain Eukaryota; kingdom Metazoa; phylum Mollusca; class Bivalvia; order Lucinida; family Lucinidae; genus Anodontia; species Anodontia alba. The sequence goes on along the minus strand of OZ024826.1, from coordinate 65,376,800 downwards.
TAAAGCTTGGAAATTTTCTGTTGAAGATGATACCCATCCTGGAAGGTCTAAAACCTCTGTTACCAAGGCTAGCATCGCTGCTATAAAGATTGTGGTCGAACAGGATGCGCGATTGTCTGTCTGTCAAAGATATAGCTAGTTGTGCAAACAATTCTGAAAAAGCGTTTGGACCTGAGAAAGGTTTGCGCTAGGTGGGTACCCCATTTGCTCACTGAGGAGCAAAAGACACAACCCCTTAAATTAAATGTGCCCGGGAACTTTTGAAAACAAAGGTTGTAAAAAAAAAAGATGTTGTACGCAATTTTCTTTAATTCAAGTGGGCCTGTCGTTCAAGTGCCTTGTCCATCTGGTCATACAGTCACTGGCCGATTCTACAAGAATTCTGTACTGAAGAAAGTGAAAGACCTTTACAATAAGAAACGACCAAGCAAAGGATGGTCAGGAGTCCACCTTTTACATGACAACACCTCCTCTCATAAGTGTGAGGTTGTTAAGTCTTTTTTTGGCTTCTGAAAAGGTGAAAGTTTTAAACCATCCACCTTATTCACCTGGATCCGAGTGTATCAAACTTTAATTTCAAATTAGTGGACCGTTAATTCGTCATTAAAAAGATTGTCATTAAGTCCGGTTGTACGAAAATTTTAATTATGAATGTTCGTCATTAAATCGCTTAATTTGAAATTAATTTTAATGATGGTCGGGGGGTAATTTTAACCAGTCATTAGCAGAATCAAAATGGCGGCGAACATCTTGTTCGATCATTTTGGACACCGAAGAAAAGACTGTTTTAGGGAAAGAAGTGATCCGCTTACCGAAATGTCGGACGAGGGGCCAGGCGCCGTTACCGATTAGCATCCGGCATATCGTAGGCTGATCAGACCACTGATTGAGCCATCCCCATTCAGATCAAGAGCCATCAGTGCCGATTTACAAGTAAAAACTTCCAAAAATATCATTTTTCGTTTTCTTTCCAACTTTATTTGTTTCTGTACTGTCAAATTCTGATGTAGTCAGCTGTTGACCTTGGTGACGCAATTCACTGGTTCCCAGGATGCGATGACGTAGCTTCAATCACTGAAGTACAGGCTGTACACTAGTAATTCAATGCATTTGTTGAAAATCGATCTCTTTATCATGGTTTCATTATAATGGCTTTGCACACTATTTGAAGGAATATGTGAGAGTTGAGTTCTCTTGGCATCAGATACTTTTGATTGATAGTCTACAGGCCTGTACGCAGAAGGACTGCGGGCGGTGCAAATGCCCCCCCCCCCCCCCCACCCCACCAACACGCCCAACAACACACTTTTTGAGAAAAATATTTCAAGATCATGCAATTATTAACCAAACCGCCACTTTACACCCCTAATTTCAACCTTAACCTTAAAATGCTCTCTCTCTCTCTTCCTCTCTCTCTCTCTCTCTCTTTCTGCATGTTTGATGCATACGCGCGTGCACGCATAAGTGTATGCATGCTTTTGGGTACGTGCCTGAATGCATACGTATGTTTGTATGTTGTATGTATGAGTGTATGTATGTTACGGTTTACATACATGCATATAAGTAATTAAGCTTTTGGTTTAATTGTTTATGATCAAATATATCAAAAGGCTCAGCCACTCATAACATCAAAGAAAGTTACATGCCTTTATTGCTAGATGACTTTCAGACAAGCTAAGGCTTACTGTCAGATCCTGGAAAATATTGTATTGTAGTAAATTATGTTGTATTTGAAGCAATCAATATAAAGTTTAAATCAATGCCAAGAAACCCTGCATCTGAAAATGCTGTGTGTTTATGTTGTCTGCTGATATTCTTGCAAACTTTTCAAACTTATTTTTGCATACAGGCAAACAGTATGGACATCAGACTGCTTCATGCTGTTTGCAAAAAATGACTTTTAAAATCACAAGTAGGTGACAAAGCAGACACAATTGTTGTGATTGGCAGTTTAAGAATTAAAAAAATTGACTATTTCTAAGCATTGGCATCCCTTTCAAAATACCAGAATTTCGCGCCCCGCCCCACCCCACCCCCTTTCAGGCGCCACAGTACGGGCCTGCTAGAATAAGCTAGGCATCTTCTAAAACATGACTGCATTTAAGCCACATGATGTGCATATTTTTGTAAGTTGGGGCTTTAGGATGGGGGTGGGGGGTGCGGCTTCCTCCTATATGAAGCACTACACTGGGATTTGCTGCTGGAATAGGAATACGTTTTATGCCCCCAACTTCGAAAAAGTTTGAGGAGCATATTGCTTCTGGGGTGTTCGTCCGTCCGTCCGGGGGTGGGGGGGGGAAGAAGGGGGTTGCTGGGGAGGGCTACTTCCTGTATGAAGCACTACACTGGGATTTGCCGCTGGAATAGGTATACTTTTTATGCCCCCAGCTTTGAAGAAATTGTAGGGGCATATTGCTTATGGGGCATTCGCCCGTCAGTCCGTTCGTTCGTCCTTTCGTCACACTTTTTTGATGCAAAGCATAACTTTAGAACTGTGCATGCTACTGTTTTGAAAGTTTTTAAATGGATTCATCATGAAAAAAAAAAAAAAAAAAAAAATAGCTTACATGTATTTTTTCTCAACAGGATTATGTCCCTTTCCTGAGTTATGGCCCTTTGAAAAAATATGGCTGAAATCTTGTCAGCAAAATAGCTGAAAAACTATTTAAACTAGAGCCTTGAAACCTGATGAATCGACTGGTATTGATGAGTAAACAACTTGTTTAACTTTTAAATAAATTTTAAAAAAATAATTCATTAGTTATGGCCCTTTGTAATTTTGAGCATTTTTCTCTTGTCAGCAAAATCTCAAAAAAAAAAAAAAAAAACTGTTGGAGCTAGAGCCTTGAAACTTGGTAAATTGATTGGTAATATAAATGAGTAGATGACTTGATTATCTTCTGAATAAATTCTGGAAAAAAAAATATTCCTTGAGTAATGACCTTTGAAAATTTGGGCATTTTTCCCTTGTCAGCAAAATATCTGAAAAAAAAAAATAGAGCAAGTGCCCAGAGGCTCACGAATACCCCCGGCCGGCGCTATTTCTTAATTATAAAATATTTTAAAGTCAATGACAATGAAGGCAAGATATAGTTTACAATGTCAGTCTCTTATATATACTTGAAAAATTAATCTGATGGTCACACTGATGCATTATACCAACTATGATGTTAATCCATTAAAAAATCTAAAAGATATTAAGCAAAATCACTAGACCATGAAATATAGTCATACTGATTAATATTTACTTTGAGGTGAAAGTTTGGGTCACATTGTGTCATTATATGTAAATATGACATTTAGGTATCAAACAGTGGGAGATATAAGACAAAATCACAGAGTTACGAAATATAGGTCACATAATCCCAAAATATGATAGTAATACATCAAATTGTCTTCAAGATGAAACATGAAATCACTGGACTATGAAATATAGGTCACAATGACCTACATTTACTTTTAGGACAACTGTTGGACCATATTAATTCATAATCCCAAATAATGATGTTCATACATCAATTAACATTCAAGATATGCTGCAAAATTACTGGACCATGAAATAAAGGTCAAGGTGACCTACATTGTTATGATGTCAATCATGGTGTCACACATAACCAATATTCCAAGTATTACATTAATCAATGAAATAGTCTTCAAGATGTAAGGCAAAAATCACTGGAGCATGAAAATATGATCACAATGACCTTGACCTTATTATACTGAATGTTGATGCGAAAAACATGTCTGATGCCCATCCTTCCTTAAGAAGTTGTTTGTATCAACAAACTGCAACATACTACTTTATTGAGGCATTAATCCATGAGCTAGTAGTAACACTAACCACACATCAACATCCTAAAGTGTAAAGCTTTCAAAAATATATACAAAAGGAAAAAACTTCACGCAAAACTTTGACGCAAAATGTTAACATTCGTACGGACGCACGGACGGACGGACGAACTGACGGAAAGACGAAAACTATATACCCCTCGACATACTTCGTATACCCAGGGTATAACAATTAAAGCTAGAGCCTTGAAAGATGACCTGAATAAAATCTGAAAAAAAAAAATACTTCATGAATTATGGCCCTTTGTAATTTTGGGCATTTTTCCCTTGTCAGCAAAACATCTCAAAAACTGTTGGAGCAGAGCCTTCAAACATTATGAATTGATTGGTAATGATGAGTAGATGACCTGATTAACTTTTGAATAAATCCTGAGAAAAAGTTTCATGAGTAATGGCCCTTTGTAAATTTGGGCATTTTTCCCTTGCCACTTTAATATCTAAAGAACTATTAGAGTTAGAGCCTTGAAAATTGAAAAATAGATTGGTAGTGATGAGTAGATGACCTGAGTAAGCTTTGAATAAATTCTGAAAAAAAAAAAAATCATGAGTTATGGCCTTTATAATTTTTGGGCACTTTTACCTTGTCAAAATATCTCAAAAACTGTCTGAACTACAGCCTTGAAACTTGGCGAATTGATTGGTAATGATGAGTAGATGACCTGATAAACTTTTGAATAAATTCTGAAAATATTTATGAGTAATGGCCCTTTGTAGATTTGGGCATTTTCCCTTGTCAGAAACTATTGAAGATAGAGCCTTGAAACTTGATGATTAGCTTGGTAGTGATGAGTAGATGACCTGATCAGCATTTGAATAAATTCTGAAGAAAAAAAAATACTTCATGAGTTTAGGCCCTTTGTAATTTTGAGCATTTTACCTTGTCAGGAAAATATCTCAAACTTTTGGAGCTAGAACCTTAAAACATGGTGAATTGATTGGAAATGACAAGTAGATGACCTAATTAACTTCAGAATAAGTTATGAAAATATTTCAAGAGTGATGGCCCTCTGTAAATTTGGGCATTTTTCCCTTGTCAGCAAAATACCTCAAATACTGTTGAAGCTAGAGCATCATAACATGATGAATATGAAGGAAGTTGGAGGACCTGTTGCTTCTGGGCATGAGTAATGTCCCTTTGCAAATTTGGGTATTTTCCCTTGTCAGAAAAATATCTCAAGAACTGTTGGAGCTAGAGCCTCATAACTTGATGAATAGATTGGAAGTGATGAGAAAATGACCTGGTTAACTATTGAATAAATTGCACATTGTTTCATGGAACGTAACATCGATGTTAAATTTATCAAACTATCTCAACTGTTTTTTTTTGTTTTGTTTTTTTTGCAATAAGAAACGAGACGGACAGACACGGGGAACTCAATATATCTAACCACCTACCGACACGGCAGTATTTTTCCTGTTTTATCATAATGTGTAACCAAGACATGCGTATACAATTTGTAAGACTTTGAATTCCAACCAGATAAAATCATAATTTAGTAGTTACTGCATTTGACTTGGTCAGGGACTGGTAGTACTTTTGTTTTTAATCAGAATATTTGACATAAAGTTTGTGACATATACGTGCATGAAATAAGTGAACTTCTTTCGGAAGGGGGTGGGGAAGGATGGAGGTTAAGAAATGTGACAAATACACATCAATACAGTTTGTATGCAACATGTAAAATTATTACCGAATGTACGTATATGTCACACATGTGTGACATATGTGACATATCATGCGTTCGAAAGCTGTTCAAATTCATTCGAATTCATGTATGTCACACATGTGGCATATCCGTTCCGTGACACAAACGGTCCAACAGAGTTTTTAATTTGCATATTTCTGTCTTCTTGAGCAAAAACAAATGTGAATCTAAGCAGCAGAAAGCAGTTTTAAAGGTTTATACGTAGACATGTTCCTCGCAGAAACACACGGGGGAGCTTTGAGAGAAAAAAAAAAAAAAAAAAAAGAACAGCATCACCAACAATGGCTTCCCAGCAAGTGATGCTTGAATGTAATGGGGTTTTGAAAGAAACTGATGTGCGAGATTAATGATCAAAAATGATGTTGGGGCATCAATAAGTAAATCTCAGACACATTTTCAGAGCGTCGTTTTAGACATAAATAAGCAACTGTGCTTTCAAAATCTTTCAGAAAGTCGTTTTCTGCTTGGTGTTTTACACAGAAGAATTAAAGTAGCAAAGTTTTGCCACGATTTAATGCAAAACCATTTGTCGTAACTACCTATACACAAAAAGTTTTATTCTAGTCATTGGATTTTAAAAAAATCAAATATTTTCACTTTTCCCATAGTAAAACTGACAACAAATTATGCAAAGGTCTGTATGGTAGGTAACTTTGAAGGCAGGTTTTCAACAAGTTCCGCTTGTTCAATTTTTCTGAAATTTTCACAATATTATTGTGAAACATTAAATATTTAAATTCAGCAAAGAAAAGTAAAAAATATTTTCTAAGACAAAAATTGCAAAAAAAAAAAAACAACAAAAAAAAAAAACAACAAAAAAACCTTCACCATAGAAATTGCATAGGTCAGACCAGTTTATGGCCATAAATTTAATTTTAGAGTAAATATTTGAGAACAAAACACAGAAACAGAAAAGATAAATGATTTCTGATCTGATATGGTCAATCAGAACAAAATATTTTCATTTAAAATAAAACAAAGCAAAGAACGTCTTTCCGAATGATGTCGAAAGGAACAGTAAAAACTTGCCTGAAATGTCTTTGGGTTCAACACCATCATAGCATAGTTTCTATTATTACAACACGGTAATGTTACATCACTGGCGTTGAAAAGTCTTCATTAAATGGTGGTTGGTGATGGGGAGGGGGTGTAGGGGTTGGAATTTAAGGGACCAGTGGGGCTATAACACACTTTTAAAATTATCTCCCCCGCCTCCCACACACTTCTGATGTAACGTCTAGGTATATATAAAAAAACTGAATTGGTAGATCTATATAAACTGTTATAAACTGCACAGCGAAACTCATGAACAGTGGTATTGAATTACTGATGCGCTACCTTTGATTGTTCAACACCAATTTGACAGCTGTGTATTGACGTCACAGAGCAGAAAATACAAATTGCTGCAGTCTTAGTGGAGATGAAAAAAAAACAAAAAAAAACGAAAACAGAACGGGATGATCCCAGAAGAAGGATTAGAGTTAATTAAACACACAGAGTTATATTCTAGAAGAATAGATGTTTATTATTGTGATAATACCATTAGAAAGTAGAAATTTTAGTTTTTCTTTTAGATCTATATCTATATTTCGTTTGTGTTTTATACATTATTCTAATTTCCAAACTTGTGTGTGTGTGTAAGGGGGGGGGGGGGGGGGGGGAGGGACCTGTTTCTTCATTTTCTCAATCTAATAATAAATTTTAGACTGTACATGTATTAGGTTAGTCTTAGAGCATTTTATCTTGGGGCATTTGACTTACTTTCAGATTAGCATAGAGCTCTAGGACTTTTTTTTTTCTGTTTCAATTCTATCTATATTTATTTATTTATTTATTTATTTATTTATTCATTGTTATGGCTTCATTAATTTTTTGATGTTGCTCTTATCTTACTATTTTTTCTGGACTTTTTTTTTTTTTGAATATACAATGATTTGAAGTTTTAACAATTTTGATCCATGTTTTCATGAATTTCTCGTAACAGCTTATCCTTCAGTTGTTTTGGGACTTTATTAGTCTGTTTGGACTGTACGATGAATTTGTGCTTTATTGCTAGGTCAATAAGCAAATCTTTTTCTTCTGGTTCAAACTTAGGACCCCTTCAGCTTTTTTTTTCATCAGACATGATTTTTTTTTCTCTTTTATTTCCGGGTTTTTCTGTTGGTAAACAGACAATGAGATCACGTGTTTATTTGTTTATCGAGAGGAATTCTGGGAGACTGGTTTCATAACTTTGATCAAAAGTTCGTCATTAAACTAATTCCAAATTAAAATTCGTTTCGTGCAACCGGCGCTGATGTCGTCATTAAAAAGTTTGTCATTAGGACTTTAATGATGAACTAGCGGCTAATTTGAAATTAATTTTAATCGCGTTTCGTACACTCGGAACCTGACCTGAGTCCCTGTGACTTCGTTTTATTTCCAAGGCTTAAGAAAATGCTTTCTGGAAATAAGTATACGTCTAGAAGTTCTCTTGGCAGCGCTATTTATCAGTGTCTCCAACAGATACCAAAAGAAGACTATTTATCTGCTTTTCGAGACTGGGTAAAAAGGTTACAAAAATGTGTTTCAGTAAAGGGGGAATACTTTGAAAGTTTGTAATAAAAATATGTTTGATAAAACGTAGCACTGAAGTAATCCGAACCCACTGACAAAACTTTTTGCAGGACCCTCGTACCTTCAATGGTTTTTGAGATATTTTGATGACATGGGAAAATGCCCAAATTTACAAAGGGCCATTACTCATGAAATATTTTTCAGACTTAATTCAAAAGCTAATCAGGTCATCTACTCATCATTATCAATCAATTCACCTAGTTTCAAGACTCTAGCTTCAACAGTTATTGTGATATTCTGCTGACAAGGTAAAAATGCCCAAAATTACAAAGGGCCATAACTCATGAAGTATTTTTCAGAATTTATTTAAAAGTTAATCAGGTCATCTACTCATCACTACCATTCTTTTCATCAAGTTTCAAGGCTCTAGCTTCAATAGTTTTTGAGATATTTTCCTGACAAGGGAAAAATGCACAAATTTACAAAGGGCCATTACCCATGAAAAATTTTTCAGAATTTATTGAAAACTTAATCAGGTCATCTACTCATCATTATCAATTAATTCACCATGTTTATCAATTAATTCACCATGTTTCAAGGCTCTAGCTCCAACAGTTTTTGATATATTTTGCTGACAAGGGAAAAATGCCCAAAATTACAAAAGGCCATAACTCATGAAGTTTTTTCAGAATTTTATTCAATAGTTAATCAGGTCATCTACTCATCACTACCAATCTATTCATCAAGTTTCAAGGCTCTAGCTGTAATAGTTTTTTGAGATATTTTGCTGACAAGGGAAAAATGCCCAAATTTACAAAGGGCCATTACTCATGAAATATTTTTCAGAATTTATTCAAAAGTTAATCACGTCATTTACTCATCATTATCAATTTATTCACCAAGTTTCAAGGCTCTAGCTCCAACAGTTTTTGAGATATTTTGCTGACAAGGTAAAAATGTCCAAAATTACAAAGGGCCATAACTCACAAAGTATTTTTTCAAAATCTATTCATATATTAATCAGGTTGTCTACTCATCACTACCAGTCTATTCATAAAGTTTCAAGGCTCTAGTTTAAATAGTTTTTGAGATATTTTGCTGACAAGACTGCATCCGTATTTTTTCAAAGTGCCATAACTCAAGAAAGGGGCATAATCCTGTCGAGAAAAAAAAATATGTGTCAGCTATTTTTTCACGAGGAATCCATATAAGAAATTTCAAAACAGTAGCATGCACAGCTCTAAAGTTATGCTATGCATCAAAAAGCATGACAAATGGACGGACGGATGGACGGACGGACAGACAGATGGACGGATGAATGCCCCAGAAGCTTCTTCGAAGTTGGGGGCATAAATATGCCAGATTTTAGGTCGTGCAGTTTAATTTGCTTTTTAAATTCGGTCAGAGGAATGAAAATTAAAAATGGTGACTTCCATGTCAGAGAAAATAAATAGCCATTCTTAGGACATATCTTCCAAACTAATAGTCCAACTTCATCAGTTTTCACTAAATATCATGGTTTATTATCTCCACTCTTTTTTAAAAAACCCATGGGCATGTTTTGAATGCCTCCATCTGTCCCTCAGTCCATCCATCTGTCCGTCTGTCCATCACTCTTTTTCCCCCTAAACCACTAGACAGAATTGTACCAAACTTGCTACATCTCTTCTTCTCACTGAAAGGGTGTGCAAGAGCAACATTTTTTTTCCATGTGTTGGTGGTCCTTCCATCTGTCTGTCATGCTATCTCCTCCTAAACCACTGAGCAGAATTCAACCATACTTGCTACATCACTTCTCCTCATGCTAAGGGTGTGTGAGAGCAACATTTTTTTTCCATGCATTTATATGTCAGTGCATCCGTCGTCCATCCATCTGTTCATCAGGCTATCTCCTCCTAAACTACTGGGTGGAATTCAACCAAACTTGCTATATCACTTCCCCTCATGGTAAGGGTGTGCGAGAGCAATACTATTTTTCCATGTGTCCATCCTTCCATGCATCTGTCTTCCATCCATCTGTCAACATGCTACCTCCTCCTAAACCACTGGGCGGAATTCAACTAAACTTGCTTCATCACTTCCCCTCATGGTAAAGATGTGCAAGAGCAACACTATTTTTCTGTGGGTCCAAAAGTCTGTTGTCCCTCCATCTGTCTGCCATGCTATCTCCCTCCTAAACCACTGGGCAGAATTCAACCAGACTTGCTTCATCACTTTTCCTCATGGTAAAGGTGTGTGTCCCTCCATCTGTCCACCACGCTATCTCCTCCTAAACCATTAGGCAGAATTTAACCAAACTAGCTACATGACCTTCCCTAATGGTAAGGGTGTGTGAGAGAAAGTCTGTCCGTCTGTCAGTCATGCTATTAGCAAATTAGCAACGAACGTGGGGATTTGCGATGGCGCGCCACCAACTGCACAGTCTAGTTTAGGCTTTTCTTTTGAAGTATACAAGTATTTTGTTGTCTGTTTCCTTTTGTAAAATATTTTTGTTCTCTTCTCATGAAATTAGGGATTGACTATTTCAAGAGAATCTTGAATATTAGAAACAATTCACATGAAATGTCTCTCTTTACATTCTAGCAAATTATAAGAAAAACATTACTCATTTGTCAGCTGTTAAATTCAATATTATTTTGCAAAGAGTTAGCACTTAAAGCATAATTCAAATTGTAGCATACACCATTTTTTTTTTATTATTCATTCTTTTTTTTCTTTTTAAGAAAATAAGGAAAGACATTACATGGGAATTGTCCACTTAGCAGATGATTTACACAAAATGTTGAATGTTATTTTCATGGAAAAACAAAATATTTATGAATGGCATCTGGCACTTTAAGGATTAAGAAGACTTCTATACTTCAATGTCAAACAATATCCTTACCGCCTTTGAGCAGAATCGCACTTTAACATCATCCACTAATATTGGACAATACTCAAACTGGACTTCTATCAGGTCTCTCTCTTTATTGTGAGTCACAATACAATTGTTCCTCTTTCTAAACTTTGATTTGTACACACATTCTTTATTGGTCCAAATTTCCATTGACAGGTCATTACCGTTGCCATGACCAACACCTAAAATGTATGATAAAAATATTTTATAAAATGCCTATATAAATTATGCACGTAATAATGGTTAATACACCTCATTATGTTAACTACGGTAAATGTCCTAAAATTTCGAACAAAATTAAATAATTTCAGTTCTTGCTGTTCGAAATTTTAGAAATTATGATTTGCAAAAAAATTTACTGTTCGAAATTTTAGGACAGATACACTTACAGCCAAAATTGACCTGGCCTTTGGATGCTTTTGGACACCTGAAACGACAAAAAAGGACCTACACGACGAAAGGGTTTTCTTATTTGCTATGTGTGATTTGTAAACTGAATGTGAAATTGTATGAAGTAATAAATAATTACCACACCAATGTTTGTTTTCAATTCCATCCAATTAATTCTGTGTCGAATAATGTTTCTCATAACAAAACAATTAATTATCCGGTACACTAATTATTAATCATCAGATACATTTGTTCGGCACTCCGGGAATGTGCCACTTTCGTAAAATAGGCTGGCTTAGTTCACTGTCATCTTACGTAACAACCCTCTTCACTTTACCGCACTGAGATACACAAGCTGACCAAATAATACTTCAAAAGGTTACCACATGTTTGTTCTTGTTTGAGCCACTACAGAAACACAAAAGTCCCTTTCCTCAAAGGTGAAGTTTGAAAAGCGCATGCTGTTTTGAAGCGCAGTATTCACACTGCTTGCTGACATAATGCATTCTGTTGGTGATATGCATAGACCCAGATCAGACCGCCCCAATACATAGACTGCGTGGATGTGCATGTTGATCTTGTCTATGCTGGTCTCAAATGTCATAAGGTCGTTTCTATTGGAAAGGACTCATACATACACGAACAGTGTGGACAACCAGATCTGAATGCAGCCTGATCAAGATCAAAGATTTTAGCTCTACACCAAACTGAACTACGTATGCCAAACATATGAACTCCCATTATCGTTTTTAGCAATATTTCTTTCTTTAAAAAAACGTAGTCGTTTAGAATTCGGTAACGAAACTTATTGCAAGAATTATCTGTCATCAATAGTAATCCTTTCATTAGATCCCTGTTCAGGCGAAAATGTCCCTTGTGTGTATGTGTGTAAGTCACATCAGAGTGCGAGATGCAGTCTAGTGCAGGATGGTGTCCATTCAATTCGCTGATTAGGTCATTGGTATAAAACACTGTAATACATGAATCGCAGTCTCCAGCAAGTGCACAGACTGATCACATTTGTAACAAATGATTAGGTTCATTTTGGCTTGTTGGAACCTATCATCTCTGTTCGGACCATTACCTATTCAAATAAGATGCACTGAGCATATCATGACAATCACGCGGTCAGACAGGAAATATTTTGCTGGAGGCGAAAACGTTTTCGGCATGCTTATTGAAACCTTTGGCACGCTAAACTTAAATATTAGCAGCAGATATTATCGAAGGACACAGTGTACGGACGAGCAGGAATGACCCAGATCAGAATGCACGGATGCACATGCTAATTTACAATTTCGCGTATAGGGCTTCCTTACTATCGCATGTGCGTCACACTTTGCAGAAATGATCAGATCAACTTTGGAATTCTGGTATAGCGGTCACACAACTTACCGAAATACCGGAGTACTACTGGAATACCCGTGAAAAATACAGGAATACCTGTGAAGACAACAATACTGGCTTTAATAAAGAATTGAATATACTCGGAGGAAGATCTTGAAAAGCCCAGAGGCCAATTCCCCTATTCCCCCAAACTAGTTTCATTCCCTTGTTCTCTGCGACATCTGATCCGGGTCTACGCTGTTTGCATAGGCCTATCTGTTCTAATATTTAGGTTCTTTAAATTTTTAATATGTGCCAGTTTCATATGCATTTTCTGACGAGAAAAGGCTTTCCCGAAGCGGTTTCCCGCCAGGATTTACTACGAGCATGTACTGCTACGAGCACATGGTTTCTTAATGCGGGGCAAGGAAAATGTTGCTTTGTGACTGTTCATTTTCTAGGTATTTTATTAATTATAATGTTCTCAATATATACATAATGTAAAAGAATAACAGTACTAATATTTATTTATACCCTGGTAAATGCGGAGTAAGGTCCTCACTCTTTAGATTTTCCTGTTTAAAAGGAGCTAACTGCATATGCACTAATGATGAATTTTACGAGTCGGACCCAGCATTTTTTTATGAATTAGGGGCGGATCCACGATGATTTCTGAAGGGATTCGATTTGATCGAATTTCCGTACTTACTCTACGTATTCAGACAGACAGGCCTGAGCAAACAGTGTAGACCCAGTTCAGACGCCGCAGAACGCATGTAAAACCTTCACTGAAACGGTGATGTAGTTAACCAAAGATTTGTAATCTCTCCAAGAAATGGAGTTACCACAAACGGCAAAATCTGATTGCCCTTGCATCGGAAGATGATCTGAGTCTTCACTGGTCGCACTTCTTATTGTCCTAAAAGTGTTTTCCAATTTTTCATGTTCTCTGTTCCCCCTAACTAGTTTCATTCCCTCTTTCTCTGTGGTATCTGAGTCTAGTTTGCGTAAGCCTATCTGTCCGAATACTTAGGTTCTATTTTAATACCTGCCAGTTTCATATGCATTTCTGAGGAAAAGATGCTCAATAATTTAACAAACATAAGTGTGTGCTTTCCCTCTAAGCGGTTTCCACCACGATTTCTCGTGACGTTACCGTTATGAGCATGCGGTTTCTTCATGCGGGGCAAGAGAAAGGACAGTTGCATTTTCTGTATTTTCACATATACTGGAAATGAGACTGTCCCAGAATTGTGTGTCATCGCCCGGTGACGTATTTGAGCAGACCCATGAAAATCTACGTAGGTATAGCAATAAGAGATACGAAGTAGTGGTGATATACACGAACAAACAGCAAATAGTCAGATCGTACAGCGCGGATCCATAGATTTATCCTGTCCTTCGTTTTTCAATGGGAATATTTATCATGTCTGCCACAAGGTAACAACAGTTCTAGATCGCCTGCACATAATCTAACCCTTATCATGCAGACATCCACATGACTGTCGTGTGGAAATGGCTAACATTGTGATGGAAGTCTTTTTTTGTTGTTGTTGTTGCTTTTTTTTTTCTTGTGAATTTTCAGTCAGTATCTCCTGGGTTTGTATTAAATCAAATTATGGTTCCCATGCCATTTACTCGTATGTACATAAAAATCGTTATGACACTGCTGTGTGCATTTACGTTTTGCGGTGGCTTTCAACACTACTACTTTAGTTTCCGGTTCCGTAACAGAAAAAAATGTTACCGAAATTAGAATGTGCCGATAAAAAAATACTTGAAGAAAGCTGTGTTCGAAATTTTAGAAATCCCCTTTTTGCAAAACTGCTACTGTTCGAGATTTTAGGACATTTCCAGAAATTATTTTGGGCAAAAATGTTAGGTGTTCGAAATTTTAGAGTGTTCGAAATTTTAGGACATTTACCGTAGTCTATGTTTTGAACACTGCATGTTATCCTACAATATATAGTGAAAACTGGGTTATATGGAGGTCAACAATATAAGGCAATATAATGTCATTTGGGCCTTTTTATATCTAATTAAAGTTTGTACTTTTGATTAGCGTTTAGCATTCCACAGATCTATTTTGTAGTATTAATAACCATGCATTCTGCACTTTGTCCATTTTCACAGAAAGGTCAAGGATGAGATCTACATATTTCCCATGGGTGTGTTGACATAATGTCGAGTTTAATACATGTATATAGGAGGTATTCCTTGAGAGAGTAGCAAATCTGATACAAATTAAATGCAATAGCACATTTGTTTGTAAGACTTGAGTGGAATATTTCCTGTATCTTAAACTCAAGGTGTATAAACTAGTATAAATATTTCTTTTTTATTTGTTTTATCTTTCTTCAATGCTTTCAGATTGCTTCATGTCATCTTAACACATCAAACAGCATGACAGTGTTTTAAAGGAAATATTTCCTCACTCCAGGAAGAAATATTTGCTCCAATGAATTATGAGTTCTATTTCTCATAGAAATGAATAAAAAGAGCTTCAGAAATATAACGTATATTTCATATACATAACACAATCTCTTTATAACACTAATGTTGGGATACAAAGCAAAAACGTTGTTAGCTAAAAAACCATGTCAATCTTAACAACACGATGTGTTTTTCTCTTAGGAAAAAAATGGCAAAACAAATTCATGCTCAACTGATAATTTAACCAGATGTTTTATGGCTACTGGCCTCAACTCTCCATACCCTTATCAATCTGTTCACAACAGGTGGCACTACCAGATTTACCTGGGGGACTACTTTTCTCTGATAATAAACATCAAAAAGACTGCCTTTGGAAACAAATTTAAGCACACATTACAGATTAGAAAATGGGAGTCTCGGTTTTATTGAGTATTCATAATAGGCCGCTGGCCAGCTATGGTTTACCTCCCCCACCAGGGGGAATTTTGTAGACCATGTTTTTCTTATAGCCAATTACCTTGCAAGTATTTTGCAGCATGTTAGCCCTCTGGCGATGGGGGCGTTACCCAGTAACAGCCTTGTTACATTCGTTACCCCTACAAAAATTATAATACAATAGGAAACTATTAAACCTACGAGAACTGGAGCAAAAGTAACTATATGATCCAACTAAATATATGAAGTTACAGAACAGTCCATAAGCTACAAAATGTGATGTTTGAAAATTCTTTTTGGCCTTACATGGTGTTACACATGTTACATTTTCTACGGTACCCATTAGAAATGAGTATTTTAACCCATACAGTTCATTTTCATAGATTGTACATTGCCCCTTTGACCATAACTTTGTAATTCGTGATAAGGTACACGTATTTATATTTCCTTTCAAAAGCTACAAACCTGATCTCTCTAGCTTTTATACTTTGTCAGTTATTGGGTGTTAAGGAATGTCACCCCACTGTGAAATGTAACACTCAAAAAATCATTTTCATATATTATTACACCAAATGCAGCCTAGAAATTGTACAAATAAAGTGAATTCTTATTTGTAGCATTATATTTTAGTGATATGAGATACATAGACACATTAAAACCTGTCTCATCCATATTATTCTGCCCACAGTAACGTAGGTAACATCTAAAATATCTACATATTGTGGGCTTTGGTGGTGGTTTTCTGTATGGTATTTTGCATCAGATTTTAATGTCTCTGTTTTGTATCTTTTTGAAGTTTTTGTAAACGTTTCCAAAACTCCAAATTTAATGCAGCAAGTCTTTGTCAGTTATATACATTGGTCAGATATACATTGAATACTGTTGACAGTAAAGTTGTTATCTGCATTATGGCCACTTTTGCATAAAATACTGAATACTGTCATGAAGGTTTTAATGTATGGCAAATGCTTATAATTTCATTATGTCTAAATAAAACATCTACAGATGAATTATATGTCAGACTCTCACATGACTTTGCTTAATAATCTATCAATGGTAACATATGTAACACCTTTATGTCTTTATTTTAAGGGAATTTTGTTTCTGTAAAGATCTTTACCTATACCTTTATCACTTGAAGTAATACTCAGATTTAGAATAATAAAGTTCTGTAACTTCATATTTTCAGAATAAGAGGATAAAAATGGCACTTTCGCCTTATTTATTCTGTTACATTATCAGATGTTTATGTAGGTATTTCATTTATCTGCAATCTAACTAACCTTTGCAAATCAAGAATTTTATTGGTATATTAAGAAGATCCATATTATAGCTTGCTACACTGATTTTTGTTTATGATTTTTTTTTTTTTTTTTGTTTATGACTTTCAAATCTATATATTAAAACATTGCACATTAAGCAGTTGACCACAAAGTCTTTCTATTATATGTTTAATGTATGTAGCATAAAACATTATTTCTGATTAAACAATATTGGTACAAGCATAGTCTCATGCCAAGAAATGCATGTATTTAATACCAGAGTAGCATTTACATGTAGTCCTGATTAAAAACAAAATGTTCACTATCATTAAAACAAACTGTTCACTATCAATGTTCACTACTGCAGGACATATAGAGCCTGTTAACACAGTGATGACTGGTCAATGTCTTCCCTGTGTGCTCAATGAATAACAAAGGACCTCAGCTTTCTTCAAGGAGACTGCTAAGACTGATCAGACTGAGCATTCAACCAGGCTGATACATTAAGATTATATAAAGTAAATCATATAACACTTTCCCTAACCGTAATATGATTTTCCCCAAAACATACAGTGTTACTTTATCGTTTAAATATACAGAAAACAACTATCCTTAAAGATAAGTGTGTAACATTAGGTAAATTTAGAAACATACATAATCCAATGAAATTAAGTATATACCGTCGCAATTCAAAGACTTTAGCACCTTCAGAGATTAACTCCACTCTTATGTTGAAAACAAAAGTGGTATGAAACCTGATTTTCATTTGTTTCATGCATATATTTGTTCATTTTTTCTAATATAACATAAACTACTGGTACTTAGCTGAAACTCATGAATAAAAATCAGATCAATATTGTTGTAGTCAGCATTACAAACTTACATATGACTTTGGTTTAGCTCTATGAGAGGACCTAGAAAAGTTATTCTTAGTGTCAGAATATCTATTCTGAGCAGCAGAAGTTGTAGTGTAAGCACCAGAGTTTGTCTCAAATATGATCAGTGTCTGGACAGAAGGAAAATGGCCTTAAAGAACATGGGACTTAATAATAGTAATGAAAATCCATTGTTTGTCTTATTTTGGTAGGGGCTGTCTTTAGAACTACAATAAAAGTTGTAACAGTCAAAGTAAAAATATGCAAGGAGTCTGATTAAGAATAGCAGTCACAGTTGTGTAACATACGTTACCAGACATGTTAGGTAAATGAACATATTTGGTAATAATTTATTCACCTTAACAGTATCACTGACAATCAGCAAGTACTAGGTCATTCTCATGTCTGAAATTGCAATGGAAATAAAAGGTGAGAATTAAATACCTTATCTTATCTTGGCATTAAAATAATCTAGTAATAGATGGTATATCAGAGGTAGGGGCCGAAGAAGATTTCTTATACCTCATTATAGTTTCTTGGCAGCTAAATCTAATTCAGACTCTGTCGTAAGGCATATATGGCCCAGAAACACAACCAGTCCTTTCTGTTATGTTATATTATCCCCATTTATATAAGGCTCAGAAACAAAACCAATCCTATTTGTTATTTTATACTATCATCATTTTGATTATCAATTACACGTTTTGGAGGTCCATTATAAAGTAACAAAGAGAATGGCAATCTTTAAGTAACAAAAAGAATAGCAATCGTTAAGATTAATGTTGTTGTGTGTTATTCTCATTACTAATATCACTAATAATAATAAAAAAAAAAAAACAAGACTCTTGTATAATTTTATATCTAGAAAGGTTTTCTTATCACTATATAGATGATAAATATGGTAATCATTTATTTAATGTCATAATATTATATAATGTATGACTGGCCTATATGTGTTGGGTCTTTTACAAGGTATTATATAATAAAACAGATTTTATTTAAGCAAACTGTCTTCTAGCCAGCATAAACTGTTTTGTTTTATACACTGTGGCAACAGAGAAGTGCCAAAGTATGTATGCTATGTATTTGGCTGCATCTTAGAGATGACTTAAAAATGCAGTATAGTGTTGATATTATGTGTGATGTTATTATCATTGAGATTACCACTGTGTTTTTAGGTAGACTTAAATTATGAAATAGTTCTCCTTGAATAATTTATGCCCTCAGAACATTTGTTTTCACTTTATTCATGCTTTTGAGTTGAGATTAGGAAAGTATACAGTATTATACTAATGAATAGCTTTCTGCTGCAAACACTGTCTATAGGAAACAATATTCTGATATCACAGCACTTAAACTGACATATAACATGTGTAACAGTATTAAGTGTGAAGTATTTTGGGCAGTCTAGATGGATTTTAAGTTTTAGAATATCAGCTTTAAGCATAGAAGATAAGCAATGAAGAGCTAATATCAGGTAAGAATGTATGAAAAGAGGATATTTCTGTATTGGTTATAGGGTACATTTTACTATATATTTTAAAGATACAATTATAAATCAGCAGAGGATTGGCAAGGTTTGTTTTTTTCACTTAATTCACAAAAGTATAAAGATATCTGATAAATAATTTACTTTGTTTGTTATTGACTTTTTAGAGCTGATGTTCCTTCACCTGTATGTACAAAGTATCAACAGCCATTTATACAATATAGATAATGTATCATTCAAAAAGTAACATAAGTAACACTAAGAAGTGTATAAAGCATTTATTCAAAGCTTATAATGTATTAGTCCAATCATGATAATTTAATACATCAAACTAATTGCAACCACAGCCAATTAAATGTTAAGAAGTTTGAAAATAACATTACTTTTCAGATTAGAAGTTTAGGCTGTTTTAAAGAAACTATCATTCCTTATGTCATTTGCTCAGTCAAGCTGGCTTGTTTTCATTTCTTGATGTACAAAGGAGGATATATTGTGTTTATCTATTGTAAAACAGCATTAAATTAAATTTTTAGTCACTGACTGGTCATAGTCGACCAAAACGGTGTATCAGGAAACTTATAAATGACATTTTTTACTTTTAGTAACGTATGTAACAGTTATAGCACAAGTAATTGGAAGTCAGAGATGGTATATATGGTACCACCTGAACAACAAGACACATTTTAAGTTGATGATACTTTAATTAATGCACCCATGAGGCCCTCCAGTGCTGGTATAGATAATACAAATTTGTCTACATCAAATGCTTCAACTAGCCATACATGTTTAAATAATGCTTCCTTTTCAGGTACACATATATCTATTGGTTAATTGTCAGTCTCCTGCTGAACATGAGGACTCTTATAACGATAGCTCTCTATCTCCAAGTAGGGACAAGAGCTCCTCTGTGTCTTCTACCCAGGTATCTGACAATAGATTTGGTTCAGATCCTGATCTGTCAGGTGGCTCTGCATTCGATCAATCCAATTCTTTTTGTCCTCTTGATTTAGGTTTAAAGTGTAAAGGTTTTAGAATGGGGCATGTCAATATACAAGGCATAAGCAACAAAACTGACCAAGTGCGCCTGCTATTCGAGTTAAACAAAAATGAAATTCATGTCCTAGGCTTGAGTGAGACTAAACTGAATGCAATCCACCCTGATTCAGCTTTTAAAATAAATGGTTTTCAAAAGCCTTTTCGAAGGGACAGAGAAATAAATACTGGCGGTGGTCTCCTAGTCTATGTTAAAGAAGGCATATGTGTCAGCAGAAGATCTGATCTTGAACATGAAAATCTTGAATGTATTTGGCTGGAAATTAAACCAGTAAAAAGCAAATCATTTTTGGTTGGAAATATTTATCGACCACCACACTCTACTATTCAATGGAATGCAATTTTTGAAGACTGTATTGAAAACGTACTACGGGAAGATAAGGAAATTTACATCATGGGAGATATGAACAGGGATCTATTAAATAATCAAATTAAAAATGCCTGGTCAGATTATATGGAACCTTTTGGTCTAGCACAGATAGTTTCTGAGGCTACAAGAGTTACAGGTGATTCCAGCACTCTGATAGACCATATTTACACAAACTGCCCCGAAAATGTGAACTCTTTAAATGTTCCCAAGATAGGGCTTAGTGATCACTTTCCTATATCTTTCACACGAAAAATGCATGTAAAACCTCCAAAGATATACCACTACACAATATCATATAGAAGTTTTAAAAACTTTCATGAAGGCCATTTTATTGAAGAGCTTCAATCTGTTCCATGGGATACCATAAAACTGTTTGATGATACAGATGATGTAATGGAGGCATGGTTAGATCTCTTTTTACAAGTAGTGGACAAGCATATACCAATAAAACAACATAGAGTTAAACACAAAAATCAGCCTCAGTGGATATCACCAGAAATTCTCGATGCAATGAAATGTAGAGATAGGCATAAATCTATTGGAAATGATGATGACTATAAGTTTTGGAGAAATAAAGTTATCAAAATGATTCAAAATGCTAAAAAAGTTCAATGCCAAACATTCATTGAAAACAATAAGGACAATCCAAGTAGTATTTATAAGATATTTAAGGAATTTGGTGCAGGTAAATGCACAAAGAGACAGTCAATCATTGGGTCTGTAAAAGTTGGAGACACTCTTACTGAAGATTCTACAGGTATCGCAAATGAATTTAATGATTTTTTTGTAAATGTTGCATCAAAGTTAAAGGAACCTGTAACAAATACAAATCATATTAAACTGAAAGAGTTCTGTCAGACAAAGCTTCCTGCAGACGCAAAATTTGTAATTCCATCACTTCAAAAAGAGAAGGTTCTGAAATTCCTCTCAAACATTGACATCAACAAAGCTACAGGTATAGACATGATTGGGCCCCGTCTACTAAAAGTTGCTGCCCCTTACATAGCAGATGAAATTACTTATATCTGCAATCACAGTATTACCAATTCTGTTTTCCCAAACAAATGGAAAGAGGCAAAAGTAACTCCCCTTCACAAGAATGGTCCCCATGAAGATGTTAATAACTATCGTCCCATATCTATTTTGCCTGTGTTGTTGAAAGTACTTGAACAGCATGTACATGAGAGTCTCTCTGATTTTTTGCATGAATATAGTTTATTGCATAAAACTCAGTCCGGCTTCAGAGCCCAACAGTCTTGTGAAACTGCTCTTGTTAATATGATAGATCTATGGTTGAACGCAACAGACAATGGGAAAATAGTTGGTGTTGTATTAGTTGATTTCAAGAAAGCGTTTGATCTCGTAGATCACCAAATTTTAATTGACAAACTGAAAATATATGGCATAAGAGATGATTCTTTATCATGGTTTGATACATACCTCACTACAGAAAGCAGCAGGTGACGATTAATAGCTGCAAGTCAGATTTCAAGTCAATCTCTTATGGTGTCCCACAAGGGTCTATTTTAGGGCCACTACTATTTCTACTGTTTATAAATGATCTGCCTCTATACACAAACAATGTTTTTACTGACCTCTATGCAGATGACATAACTTTGTATGATATTCAGGATTCTGTGGAACAGATCGAGAATAATCTTCAATCTGCATTAAACAATCTAAACAGCTGGTGTAGAAGCAATGGTATGATTCTAAATTCCTCCAAAACAAAAGTCATGGTTGTAACAACAAACCAGAAAAGGCAAAGACTCAATAATGATCATCTTGATCTTAACTTTAACAATGAATCTCTAAATATAATTTCAAATGATAAAATTTTAGGTATTTTTGTTGACAATAATTTGACTTGGTCTGATCACATCAAGCACTTGGCAAAAAAAATTTCTTCAAGTATTTGGCTCCTTTCTAAAATTAAAAAATTCTTGTCTCAAGCTCACAGAGTTCAGTTTTACAAGTCATATATTCAACCACATATTGACTTTTGTAACATTGTATGGGCAAGCTCTTCAGAGTCCAATAAACTGAAGATATTTAAATTACAAAAGCGTGCATGTAAGGTTATCCTTGACTACAATGTTGACAATTCCACTGACGCCATGAAATCTTTGAAGATTATGTCTATATATGATAGGCTTTATCTGAGGAAAGCCAAATTTATGTTCAAAGTATATAATAATATAGTTCCAGCATACATTTCTGAAAATTTTACTCTAAGAAATAATGAAAATACCAATATTCAGTTAAGATCATCTTCTGCTGGTTGTTTTGTCCCACCTAAATCTAGGACAGAATGCTTCAAACATAGTATGAGATACTCTGGCTGTCTGGTATGGAACAGTTTGCCAGAGGAAGTTAAAAATGCCCAGACAATTGCCACATTTCACAACAGATGCTTAAGATGGTTAGTGAATTAATCAAGAAGCAGCACTTTAGTGTAAATTTAACTACCGGTATCATTTTGTTTGTTTTCATGTTTCTATCCTGTTTTGTTCAAACTGTTTGTTATTAGTTGTGCATCCAATCTTTTACTTATGTTTCTTTCTATATTGTATAAACATACATGTATATGAATGTTATGCTTAGAAAGAGACCTGCACAGCCTCCTCTGTAGTGCATAAGCAGTATTTTGTATACACTCTCACTGGAAAATATGGAAGTTTCAGAATAGCTGCATCAGACTCCTGTATATATTTTCTATTAAAATGTATGTTATATATAACCCTATCTGGTAGTGGTAATTTGGTGTCTGCTTGAGGGTTAGGCAATTTCTGTCTCTCTTTCAGCATTAATTTCACACAATATTTTCCTGGATCTCTTGCATTTCGTTTCGGTAAGAGATCCCATACATGAAAGATATAGTAATGGAAGGTATTGTAAGGAAGTTGCCCTATGTAAATTCAGACCTCAAACCGACACATATTACAGTAACAGAAAAATTGTCAGTTTATAACCAGTTTATTTGTATATTTGTGTATATATGTAAATAGTGAGGGCCTCATGGAAGATTAGCTGTTACATGTACTAATGTATGCGCTAAATGTTGTAACCCTCGATAAATAAAGCTTACTTACTTACTTACTTACTTGCTTACATAACAAAGTACCTGTCTGTATAAAATGACATCCACTAGTACCAAATAGCATGCTAGTAAGTAAGAATATGAGTAGTTCAGTATTTACACTAAAGTATTTCTATTGTTTTGAGGGCAATGTTGGTAACATGGCTGTTACACATAAACGCCCCCATCACCAGAGGGCTAACATGTGTCATTTTGTTTCTTATATAATGTAGTTTCAGAAAATTATAGTGTACAAAATTCCCCCTGGGGGGGGGAGGGGGGTCTATGGCCGGCCCAAGGTCTATAAGCTGTAAGAAAGTTTGCAACACTTCTTACGACCTCTAGCATATACATGAGCAGAACTCCATTTTCAAAGATATGACAATGGGCCTAATGATTTCAAAGGAAATGAAAACTGGTTCCCTGCACTGTAGTATATAATAACATAATCTGTGTTTTTTAATGTAGGAAATCATTTAAAACATGTAATTTGATTAACTTTTTATGCAGATGTATTTTTTGGAATCAGTTTTGAGCTACTTTATTGTGTTCAATTTTTAAGAAATTTTGTTGTGGGTTTCTAGTTAACTATATTATCAGTATTACTAAACTACTTGTGTAATGGAGCATCATTTTATTGGCATCTTGGCAGAATTTTATGGTCTCAGTCATAAGAAACATATGGAAATGTTATATCCCACTAACCCGACTTTGATATAGTATTTCATCTCCCACTTCAGTCATTAGATTATTAATCTCCAAAATGAAGTTTTTAAAAGTAAAACATATTTTAACTAGCAATACTTAACCTATAGATAATGTACTATTCTATTCTATATTTCATACCTTCCACAGAAAAAAATGACAGTTCAGTTGTCTTAAAGAGTCTTAATCCAGACGGTCCCTTAGGCAGTTACCTGTGTGACGTCACTCTTCCCGCTCTTTTAATCATGTGTCAGTTTCTTTTAAGGATCAAAAAATCATAAAACTGAGCTAAGCGGGGATAGAAAGGTGGGATTCTCTTCTCCCCGCCCCCCCCCTGCCCCGCCCACCACTTTTTGGGCCACAACAATTGGGCCCAAAGATTGAAGATTACAGATTGCTGAGACATATCTCTTAGACAGATCTTAGCAAAGGTAGAAGATTGATTCCAGACTGCTGCTTTGAGAATATCACTGAGCGGAACCTTATCAAAGATTGCCCAAGAAGAAGATAGTGCCCTAACTTCATGAGCTTTAATCTTCAAGAAAGAGATATCTCTACAAGTGAGTTTCCTATAGCAAGTTTAATGGTATAAGACATCCATCTCAAGACAGAAGCCTTAGAAATATCTTGTTTGCCTTTAATTGGTAAAAACAGTCTAGTTCTATTTGGCGATAAGGGCTTGTCATCTTAAGATAAAATTTTAATGTTCTTATCGGGCATAAAAGTCTATCCGAGCGTTCCCTTTTACATGTATGAGCTAAATTAGGGATAAAAATAGGATCTGGGCAGGTGGACGGAAGCTGATTCTTAGCCAAGAACCCAGCTTGTACTATCAAAGATACTGATCCATCAGATTGATTGAATCTTAAATGATTTCAGCCAATGCCAAGGCATGAATCTCACTACATCTTTTGGCTGTGGCAAGAGCTAAAAAGAAAGGCTGTCTTTATCGTAACATGTAGTTTAGATGCCTTATGTAAAGGTTCATATGGGGCTTTCTGGAGACAGACTAAGACCCAAGATAAATCCCATTTAGAAGTAAGAGATCTTTGTACAGGTCGTTGTAATTCGAAAGATCTTATTAGCTCTGATAAGACAGGATATAGATCTGATTCTATTACCAAGACAGATTAGATCCGATTCTATTATCAATCTTAAATTTAAGAGTATTAGAGATCATGGATCTATAGCCCTTTATAGTATTTATTTGATACTTTTTCTCAGAGAAAAGGTAAATGAGGAAGTTGGCTATTACAGTAAGAGGGGCCAAGACCGGATTAAGCTTCTTTCTATGACACCAATTGGAATATACGGTCCATTTTACGTCGTAGACTTTCAGAATTGATGTTCGTCTAGATTTTGAGACAAATTCTGCTACGTTTTGCAAAAATTTCTTATCTCTTATTAACTGTTTGATAACTCCCAAGCGTGAAGATCAAGTAATGGGAGGTTTGGATGTTGAAACTTTACTTTTGCTTGTGACAGTAGTTTTGGAAAGAGCGGAAGACGAATTGGAGCTGATACTAGTAAATGAAGAACTTCTCAGAACCACGGACGTTGGGGCCAAAGAGGAGCAATAAGAACTATTCTGCACTGAGATTGATGAATCTTGGCTAGAAAAGAAGGTATCAGAATAGTTGGAGGAAATGCATAAGCATGAAGAAGCTTCCAGTTCACAGAAAGGTCATCTATCGCTAGGGCCTGATTGTCCGGAACTGGAGAAACATACAATGGGAGTTTGTGATTGAAACGTGTCGCAAACAGATCCACATTGGAGTAACTGAGCATTCGAAAAATGGAGTTCGCAATCAATTGATCCAATGCCCATTCTGTTT
The DNA here is from genome assembly GCA_964016985.1 of Anodontia alba. Lineage (NCBI taxonomy): Eukaryota > Metazoa > Mollusca > Bivalvia > Lucinida > Lucinidae > Anodontia > Anodontia alba. The sequence goes on along the minus strand of OZ024826.1, from coordinate 65,350,541 downwards.
TGAGAGTTTGTCCAATTTCGATAGGCGGTCTGCCAAAACATTGAATCTGCCTGGGATATGATGAACCCTGATCACAATATATTGCTGCAGGCACCAACTGAGGATTTTCCATACCTCTACACAGAGATTGGGAGAATGTGTTCCTCCTTGCTTGTTGATATAAGAGACCACTGTTGTGTTGTCGGTAGAAATCATGACACAAGAATGGTGAATATATTTTAAGGCTTTCTTCAGTGCGAATGAATGGCCATTATTTCCAGTATATTGATATGGAGTAAGGATTGGTCTTCTGACCAGCAGAATATAAAGGAATGAACTGGGATCCAAAGGATGAATGGGCATTCCGAGAATGAAGTGATTGGTGTCCAACGAATGGCCATTATTTCCAGTATATTGATATGGAGTAGCGATTAGTCTTCCGACCAGCAGAATATAAAGGAATGCATTGGGATCCAGAGGATGAATGGGCATTCCCTGAATTAAGCGACTGGTGTCCAACCACCATTTTATATGGAATTTGATCATACTGTTGATCGGAACTTGATGCCATCATCTAATGGAAGAATGTGAGGTCTCCAGATCGATAAAAGATACATTTGCAGAGGTCGTAAATGAAGTCTGCCTAGGCAAACAAAATCTGCTGCTGCACTGAGTTTGCCCAAAAGAGAAAGGAAAGTCTGTGACTGACTTCTTTAGATTTGGAATGAAGCCTAGATTTTGAACAGTTTGAAGGCAATATAATGTGTGAGATATTAGACGGTTGCGAATCAAATCTCTTATCAGCCAATCATCTAGATACGGACAGGGGTATGGCACATTGATGCAAATGCACCACTATTACGTCCATTAGTTTGGTGAAAATCCACGGACTTAGGGACATTCCAAAGGGTAAGACTGTGAATTGGAAGACTTGATGTTCGTAAACCGAAGATTTTCTTGATCGTGGATGAATCGGAACATGAAGATATGCATCCGTCAAGTCTATGGAGACACCCCAGTCGTTGACTAGAATCGACTTGACTGTCTCCATCTTGAAAGGCTGTTTTCTTATATACTGATTTAGTATAGAAAGATCTATTACTGGACATAATTTTCCATTCTTTTTTGGTACTAGAAATAGCCAGAAATAAAAACCGGGAGTTCCCAGATTCTGTACCCTTTTCACTTCCCATTTTTGGAGAAGCTGTACGATCTCTTCTTGTAATAAAAGGGGGAAGATTGACTCGGACTTATCGGAACTACCGAAAGAGGAGGAGTTGACTGGAATGGTATCCTGAAACCATTTCGAACGATAGAGAGGACCCATTTGTTGTCTGTCAATTCTTCCCATTGTTCCACAGTGGGCCAACCTTCCTCCCACTGGAATATCTGGCCTTGGCAAGACGGGCAGTGGAAAGGGCTGGATTTCAGAACTTTGTGGGGGATGAGGCATGTTTAGAGGAGGGGAACTGCTTTGAGTTTCCACTTCTCTTAGTATAGTCCTTTTTACTGGATGAATAGGACTGAGTCTGACTTTTAGGCCTGTGCGAATGCGTATGCTTGGGTCTAGAAGGTTTATTCAGCTGTCTAGGTCTCTTAAAGACAGGAGGGGCTGAATAAGCCGTCTTTTGTTGTTGTTGTTGTAAGTTTGTGGCAGTCGAGGAGGATGCCAAAAACCTTTGCTGTTGGGCTTCAAAATTGCCCTTGGCAACCTCCTTGATCTTATTTCCAAATAGGGTTTTGGCATTTATTGGAGCATTATGTAACTCATGGCATGAATTCTCCAATAGGAGCTTGGATGTGGCTAAAGCCGCATCGCGTCTAGCCTGATGTTGCTAAAGCCGCATCGCATCTAGCCTGAAATAACTCAGTAGCTAAGATCCTCGACATTGCCGTAGCATGTTTTAACGACTTAGCTACTGCGATGCAGAAGAAGAAAATAAGTCTGCATGCAAATCAATTGCAATTTATTGGAGAGCTCTTCTTTCCCATGTTTCAATACTTTTAATATGAATGGAACATCTTCCTCTGCTGGACAAATCCAGCAAAGAAGCATCCGTTTCTAAAGGTGGAATTTTATCAGTTGGGAAAAATTAATTCTGGCTTTTGTATTATTTAGTCTGCGTTAGCGAGGAAACTAAACCTTGGGAGCATAGCCAATCTTTGCCACATTTCTCCAAATCGATCTTATTTTGGAGAAATTTTAATTGGCTGTATTTTCCACCAGTTTTGATTGTGGCAAGATTAACTAGAGCTGGTGTTTGTAAAACACTATGCCCCCAACTGCCTGACTCTAACACTGCTTGATTCCAACACTGCTTGCCCATGACGGTAAAAACAGTACAAATATATGAGATTTCAATGTTATTTTATCAAAAGGAAATAACTCTAAAATAGGAGATAATTGGGATAAGAAAAAAATACGGGTCACCTATTTTTTCATGAGGAATCAAAATATGAAATTTCAAAACATTAGCATACATGGTTCTAAACTTATGCTATACACAATAAAGCAATGACATTAAATGGCCAGAAATTGCAAAGGGCCATAACTCCAACACTTCTTTTAATTGGTTCAAACTTTAATCAGGTGATCTCCTCCTCAATCCCAATCAGTATACCAAATATCATGGCTCTGGCTTAAATATTTTTTGAGATATTTCGCTGACAAGGTCAAAATGCCTAGAACTACAAAGGGCCATAACTATGTAAATTTTTCATGGAATTCCCTAAAAAACAAATCAGATAATCTCCACATCATCCCCAATCAGCATATAATATTTCAAGACCCTAGTTTAAGTACTTTTTGAGACATCTTGCTGACAAGGTCAAAATGCACAGAACTGCAAAGGGCCGTAACCTTATCAATATTTTCACGGAATTCTCTCAAAATATAATCAGGTAATTTACACATCATTCCCACTTACTATATCGAATTTCAAGAACCCAGCTTAAATTTTCTATGGTCATTCTCTCCCTTCCACTGATTCAAGAAGGGCAGTTGTGAGTTTCTGGTGAAAGAATGTGCACAATACTGGTTAACCGCTTAGAGGACTAAGCCTGCCCAGTAAACGTGTGGTTAGGTAAACTGACCGTGCTCGACATGACCCCATTGGGTTGACTGGGCTGTAAAACCTCAACACAAACAAACAAAACCCAGCTTAAATACTTTTCAAGACATCTTGCTCACAAGATTTAATTCTGATTTTTTTCAAAGGGGCATAACTCTAAACAAACATGCTAGACAAGAAAAAAAATACAGGTCCGCTATTTTTTCATTGGGAACCCAAATATAAAATTTCAAAACCCTAGCATGCAGGGTTCTTAAGATATGGCATGCACAAAAAAGCTTGATGAACAGACAAACAGATGGATGGACAAATGAAGGCAAAATAATATGCCCCATCAATTTCATTCGAAACTGGGGGCATGATCAGGTCATCTACTCATCGCTATCAATCTATTCATCAAGTTTTTCAAAGCTCCAGCTTCAATAGTTTTTTAGATATTTTGCTGACAAGGGAAACATGCCCAAATTTACAAGGGGCCATTACTTATGAAATATTTTTCAGAATTTACAAAAAAGTTAATCAAGTCATCTACTCATCATTACCAATCAATTCACCAAGTTTCAAGTCTCTAGCTCTAACAGTTTTTGAGATATTTTGCTGACAAGATAAAAATGCCCAAAATAACAAAGGGCCATAACTCAATAAGTATTTTTCAAAATTGATTCAAAAGTTAATCAGGTCATCTACTCATCATTACAAATCCATTCACCATATTTCATGGCTCTAGCTCTAACAGTTTTTGAGATATTTTGCTGATAAGGTAAAAATACCCAAAATCACAAAGGGCCATAACAAGAAGTATTTTTCAAAATTTCTTCAAAAGTTAATCAGGTTGTCTACTCATCACTACCAGTCTATTCATCAAGTTTCAAGGCTCTAGCTCTAATGGTTTTTGAGACATTTTGCTGACAAGGTAAACATGCCCCAAATTACAAAGTGCCATAACTCATGAAGTATTTTTCAGAATTTCTTCAAAAGTTAATCAGGTCATCTACTCATCACTACAAATCCATTTACTAAGTTTCAAGGCTCTAGCTCTAACAGTTTTTGAGATATTTTGCTGACAAGGTAAAAATGCCTAAAATTACAAAGGGGCATAACTCAAGAAGTATCTTTCAAAATTTCTTCAGAAGTTAACCAGGTTGTCTACTCATCACTACCAGTCTATTCATCAAGTTTCAAGGCTCTAGCTTATGAAAATTAATGACTTGTCATTAATTGGAGTTTATTCTGCTGGCTCAGTTACTATGTTTCTACAAGAGAGTATATATGCTCAGGGTAGCCGGCCTCGGTGGCGCAGTTGGATGCGCGTCCGACTGGAGACCAGGAGGTCGTGGGTTCGACCCCCGCCGAGGTCGGCAACATTCTTTCGTGGAGTTTGATCATGAAATATTTTCTAGAGTCATTCTCTCCCTTCCGCTGATTCAAGAAGGGCAGTTGTCAGCTTCTGGCGAAAGAATGTGCACAATACTGGTTAACCGCTTGGAGGACTAAGCCTGCCCAGTAAACGTGTGGTTAGGTAAACTGACCGCGCTCGACATGACCCCATTGGGTTGACTGGGCCGTAAAACCTCAACACAAACAAAAATATGCTCAGGGTAATTAAATCTTCTGATAAGCTACCTATACTCCCCTTATCATTCAGTCTCAGCATCAGTTGATGTTTACTTGCAGAAATTAGTGTATTATCTTTGAGGCTGGTTTATTATAAACTAAGTTAAGATTTAAACAGAAATAGGATTTATCATGTATAAATTATGTTGGATATACCCTGACTACAAAGAAGTATTGTCAACTACTGTGTGAATAAATATAATAGTAACTGGTAAAACTGTTGTGAACATACTATACATACTGGAATAAGAGGTTTCTTCCAATTATGGTTAATATTCTGTAGGAATTCTATAGTGTTTAAGTAGACCTATGTCATCAAGAAGATGGACTCAGAGCAGGTCAGTTCCATATGACATGGGGGACATCAACAGTTATGTATGCTGATCGATTTCGTGCTAAGCTGGCTGAATGGAACATACAAAATATTATACCCACCCCTGATTCTGACCTGGCAATCATACAACATTGCTAGAAATATTGTGAAATAGATCCTATTACCATGAAACCCTAAAAGAAATACATTTTCAATCAATGACATCCTTTTTCAATTTTTATGGGATGGTGGGCGGGGGGGAGGGGGGGGGGGTCAAAATATTATACCGTAATATATTGACCCACCCCAGAATTTGAACAGGCAATCATAAATGATTGCCGTAAATAAAATGAATTCGTTCATTTTATCATGACAACATGAAAAATGCATTTCACTTTTTGATGTGGGGTTGGCTAAGGAGGGGGTGGGGGGTTGGGGGGGGTGTCAAAATAATATACCATAATATATTGACCCACCCCTGACATTGACTTAAAATATCATACATTAACATTACAGGCTCAACTTTCCTTAGCTGTAATTTCTTCTTTTAATGAAAATGCTTCGTTTTTTGAGATTTTCATGATAACAGGAACCATTTTACAGTACTTCTAGCAATCTATTATGATTACCTGGTCACCATCATGGGTGGGTCAATATATTATAGTATAATATTTTGACCCCCCACCCCCCCACCCCCACCCCTCTCACTCCTACCCCCAAAAAAATCAAATTGGTCATCATTTAATTAAAATGCTTTTTTTTGTAGGTTTACATGATAAAAGAAAACATTTCACATTATTTAAAGGGTTCATTTATGATTGCCTGCTGAAATCCAAGGGTGGGTCAATATATTATGGTATAATATTTTGACCCCCCCTCCCCACCCCTCCCTTAAAAAGTCAAGTAGGATGTCATTTGATGAAAATGCTTCTTTTTTAGAGATTTTCAGGACAACAGGAAACATTTTACAGTACTTCTAGCAATCTATTATGATTGCCTGGTCAACGTCATGGGCGGGTCAATATATTATAGTATAATATTTTGACCCCCCCCCCCCCACCTCTCCCCTCACTCCTACCCCCAAAAACATAAAATTGGTCATCATTTTTTAATTAAAATGCTATTTTTTGTAAGTTTACATGATAAAAGAAAACATTTCACATTATTTAAAGGGTTCATTTATGATTGCCTGCTGAAATCCAAGGGTGGGTCAATATATTATGGTATAATATTTTGACCCCCCCCCAACCCCCCACCCCCTTACCCCTTAAAAAGTCAAGTAGGATGTCATTTGATGAAAATGCTTCTTTTTTAGAGATTTTCAGGATAATAGGAAATATTTTACAGTACTTCTAGCAATCTATTATGATTGCCTGGTCAACATCATGGGCGGGTCAGTATATTATAGTATAATATTTTGACACCCTCCCCCCCCCCCCTCCCCTCACTCCTACCCCCAAAAAAAATCAAATTGGTCATCATTTAATTAAAATGCTATTTTTTGTAGGTTTACATGATAAAAGAAAACATTTCACATTATTTAAAGGGTTCATTTATGATTGCCTGCTGAAATCCAAGGGTGGGTCAATATATTATGGTATAATATTTTGACCTCCCCCCTCATCCCCTTACCCTATAAAATAAAACGTCGAGTAGGATGTCATTTGATGAAAATGCTTCTTTTTTAGAAATTTTCATGATAACGGGGACCATTTTACAGTACTTCTAGCAATCTATTATTATTGCCTGGTCACCGTCATGGGCGGGTCAATATATTATAGTATAATATTTTGACCCCCCCACCCCCACCCCTCTCACTCCTACCCCCCAAAAAATCTAATTGGTCATCATTTAATTAAAATGCTATTTTTTGTAGGTTTACATGATAAAAGAAAACATTTCACATTATTTAAAGGGTTCATTTATGATTGCCTGCTGAAATCCAAGGGTGGGTCAATATATTATGGTATAATATTTTGACCCCCCCCCCCCGCCACCACCCCACCCCCTTACCCCTTAAAAGGTCTAGCAGGATGTCATTTGATGAAAATGCTTCTTTTTTAGAGATTTTCAGGATAATAGGAAATATTTTACAGTACTTCTAGCAATCTATTATGCTTGCCTGGTCAACATCATGGGCGGGTCAATATATTATAGTATAGTATTTTGACCCCCCTCCCCTCACTCCTACCCCCAAAAAAATCAAATTGGTGATCATTTAATTAAAATGCTATTTTTTGTAGGTTTACATGATAAAAGAAAACATTTATTTATTATTTAAAGGGTTCATTTATGATTGCCTGCTGAAATCCAAGGGTGGGTCAATATATTATGGTATAATATTTTGACCCCCCCCCCCCCAACCCCTTACCCTATAAAAAGTCAAGTAGGATGTCATTTGATGAAAATGCTTCTTTTTTAGAGATTTTCAGGATAACGGGGACCATTTTACAGTACTTCTAGCAATCTATTATTATTTCCTGGTCACCGTCATGGGTGGGTCAATATATTATAGTATAATATTTTGACCCCCCCCCCTCCCCCACCCCTCTCACTCCTACCCCAAAAAAAATCTAATTGGTCATCATTTAATTAAAATGCTATTTTTTGTAGGTTTACATGATAAAAGAAAACATTTCACAATATTTAAAGGGTTCATTTCTGATTGCCTGCTGAAATCCAAGGGTGGGTCAATATATTATGGTATAATATTTTGACCCCCCCCCCCCTCCCCCCCCCACCCTCCTCGCCTTACTCCTGAAAAACGTCAAATAGGACGTCATCGGATGAAAATTCATTGGAGGTTTCATGATAACAGGAACTGTTTTACCTTACTTCTAGCAATCTATTATGAATGTCTGGTCAAAGTCATGGGTGGGTCAATATATTATGGTATAATATTTTGACCCCCCCACCCCCCCCCCCCCCTCCCACTCATACCCCATAAAAAACAAATTGGTCATCATTTTATTAAAATCCTTTTTTTAAGGTTTACATGATAAAAGAAAACATTTTCACTTTATTTAAAGGGAACATTTATTAATGCCTGTTGAAACCCAAGGGTGGGTCAAAATATTATGGTATAATATTTTGACCCCGCCCTCCCCCCCATCACCCCCTTACCCCTTTAAAAGTCAAGTAGGATATCATTTGATGAAAATGCTTCTTCCGAGGTTTTCATGATAACATGAACCAGTTTACATTACTTCTAGCAATCTATTATGATTGCCTGGTCAAAGTCATGGATGGGTCTATATTTTATGGTATAATATTTTGACCCCCAACCCCCTCCACACACACACACACACACCTACTGCCATCCCATAAAATTGAAATAGGACGTCATTGTTTGAAAATGTATTTTTTTTTTAGGTTTTATGGTAAAAGGATCTATTTCACATTATTTCTAGCAATGTCATATGATTGACAGGTCAGAATCAGGGTGGGTCAATATATTATAGTATAATATTTTGACCCCTCCTCCAACCCCCTCTTCAGCCCACCTAACATAAAAAAATCAAAAGGAATGTCTTTTCATGATAATTCATTTTTCATTTCCTCAAAGATCTATTTCACATTATTTTCAGCGATATTTTTGGATTGCCTGTTCTTATCCAGGGGCCAGTGATTTTTTTAGGCGTGCGTCCTGCGTCCTGTACGCATAATTTCGCCAGAGGACGCAAAAAAAAAGCCTCGGTGAGTCCCGTGGACTCATAAAATTCTCGAATGTACGCACGTTTTGCTTCTTGAAATCTACTTTCATTTTCGGAAAAAGCGAATGCGCAAGCGGTGTTTCAGTACCGTGTTTGGTAAAAGCCAATACTGAAAGGCGTCGTATCTCTACGGTACACCAATTCTACCTATACAGTCAAAAATCAATACCAAGTTGTCCAGTACCGGAGGAAACACTAAAGTATTGGTTTTTAGTCTGTTGAGAACTTTTATCGTAACACCGACATTGACATTGCAATTGTCAACAGGAAACAGCAATCGTTTTTTGTTTCCTTTTTTTTGAAAGAAGAAAAAGATGCACCCTAAAAAGATAATAAAACAATAAAAATAGACCCCCTACAGCAAACCCTGTTCGGTCTGTTACGTCAGCAAATCAGACTGACACGGACAACAAAGTCTGTGACTGCCGATAATGGCGATCTCGCTAACGGAAACCCCCAGTTCCAAACTGAACCCACAAAGTAACAGACAAAAAAAAGTCTCTGCTTTGTATTACGGTCTAGTCAAAACAGACAAAATGCCTGTCCTTAATTATGTATCACAGGTATTTGATCATCTGTCACAAAAACTGAAGTTTTATGAAAACATTTTCATAAACCTGTAGGTGAAAACATTTTCTTAACACTTCTGTTTTAATAGACAGTGGTACTATAGTTTCATATTTCTCAGGAAGTTTTCTGGAAAGGATTAAAGCAACTCAGTCACCACTATTTACTTTTATTGCACATCTAATTAAAATACTAAGAAAGTAATTATAAAACACTGTTACACAAGTTTAAATGAAAAGTCTAGGATGCAACAAAATATTTCACCACGAGTCCCAGGCTGGATGCATAGTTTGAGTTTGGGATGCATGAATTCTGGACCTAGCGAGTCCCAGGACCCATAGAGGCAAAATTGTAAAAAAATCACTGAGGGGCGGGTCAATATATTATGGTAATAATATTTTGACCCCCACCCCCCTCCCCCTCACTCCTACCCCATAAAAAATCAAACTGATTATCATTTAATTAAAATGCTATTTTTTTTTAAATTTACATGATAAAAGAAAACATTTCACATTATTTAAAGGGATCATTTATGATTGCCTATTGAAATCTAAGGTGGGTCAATATATTAAGGTATAATATTTTGACCCCCCCCCACCCCCCACCCTCCTCCCCCTCAAAAAGTCAAATAGGACGTCATCTTATTTCAATGTTTTTTATTTAGGCTTTCCTGTTAAAATGAAACATTTTGCATTATTTGTAGCAACCTTTTATGATTGCCTGGTCAAATCCTGGGGCGGGTCAGTATATTATAGTATAATATTTTGACCCCCCCCACAACCCCATCCCAACCCTCTCTCAAAAAATAAGTGGGCCGATTACTGTCAGAACATTATTTTATTGCTTTTTTAATAAATGAATCAGTTGTATATGTTTTTTAACATTCCTTAAGAAAGATAGTGGGTTGGGTCAATATATTATGGGGCGGGTCAAAATATTATAGCAATTTTCTGACCTGCGGGTCAAAATATTATACGGGTCAAAATATTATCTGACAGGGGAGCAGAACCCAACCCAGTACCCAACCCCAAACAAACTGCTGTGGGACTTAAAGAAACAGTGAACTTCTTAATGATGAGTTCAGTTAGTAAATCTGCCAGAATAATTTACAATACTGGATTACAAATTTTTATTTAATTTCTTCTGTTACAAGAAATTGTATCAGGCTGTACAATTTTACCTGTTATTTCAGAATCATGTTTAGTAGATTTTGTGGCTTACTGTTATCATCACCTTAAGATGAATTGATTGTGTTGGGGTTTAACGACACGTCAACCCTTGTGGGTCATTTTGTGTCGTCTCCCAGAGAAAGCCAGAAAAGTGATAGAAGAGATAGTAGAAGAGATTAAAGAGAGGGACAGGGAAGAAAGGAACAGGAATGAAAGTGAAGAAACAGAAGAAATAAAAATATTCCCCATCTACCCTTACCTGCTACAAGGATAGCAGGCCTTGCCCAACTGTAAGCCAATATCAGTTTGACGCCCCGGTGACGTAAGATACACGACACCTTCGCACCACCCGACCACCCCAACCTTAAGATGAAATACAGTAGACTTAAAATATATACCTGTAGGGTGAGGTACAGTTTTGCGGGTTTAAATTCTCCTTTTGATGATGAAAACTTGCACAGAGTGCATTTGCAGGTCTGAAGCATATACAAGGAACTACAACCTACTAAACAGCCCATTACAGCAGATATTCTACTCAAATGTGTCAAAGAATTAACAAAGGTTTTATCAATCTATTCACACATAATATGTTATTGGCTGTTTTGCAATTAGCTTTCTTTGGTTTCTTGCATTGCTGCAAATTCACAGCAAAGGACCATTTGACCCGAAATCAATCTATGCCTAAGAGATGTACAATTGTTTGATGAGTACATTTCTAACAGGCTGGAATGATCTAAAACAGATCCATTTAGAAAAGGTATCACAATATTTATTTACTCTACAAGAGCAGACCTATGTACTGAAAAAGCAATTAAGAATTACCAAATTGCAAGAAATCACAATTTTCCTCATCTAAATTCCATTCAGGACCCATGTTGTCTGTTAAATTCAAGTAAAGCTTTGACCAGATCATTTTTTGTTCGAACATTAAAAAGTTTAATTGTTGACTTAGAATTACAAAAGTCTGATTTCTCAGAACACAGCTTTAGAAGGGAATGGGAATAGCCTATGCTTTAGCTAGATTTGAAGACCACATCATTCAAAAGCTAGGTATATGGACCTCTAATTGTTATTAAATCTGTGCAACAAAACATGGCAAAGCCTGCAGTCAGGGAATAAGCTAAACAATACACCTCAGTTTAAGTCCTGTCAAAAGTTTGTTAATGACCTGCTGCTTCAGTGAAAGATCCTAATCTCTGTGTAAGTATGTCAGTTCCAGATCTTTTAATGAGATATAAATAAAGACAGCTGTAAACTTTAGATACACAACTTTAGATACAGATAAGCAAATATAATGTTTCCAGTGACATAACCAAGGAAAGTTTGCAGCAGAGCTATACCATTGCTTGAATAGGCACTGAAAATGAAAAGAAAAATGAATCAGTGCAGAGCAGTTCCTAAAAATAACATGTGTGCCCAGCTAAGATTCAGATTAGCCTGCACATTTGCACAGTCTAATTAAAGTCTTTGCGGGATACTCTGTAGATAGATAAGGACTAAAGCATCTTCAGAATGACAGCAAAGACTCAGAATAGTCTGCACATCATCTGAACAGGCTGATCTGAGTCTTTGCTGGGCGTACATACATTCTTGTATAGGAAATGTTGTGCCCTGGTTCATTAATGTTAACCCAAAATGAGACCACAGCAGATACGCAAACAGTGTAGGCCCGGAGTAACTTGTACAGCTACTTATCCTGACAATCCATTTCATCAGCAGATTCTAAAGCAGATTTTCTAGAACTTCCGCAGTAAAAAACACAAAATTCTAATGCACTTGCGTATGTAACGTGACGTCTGATTGGATAACGTCAAAAATTTGCGACGGTATATTCTGCGATGTACTGTCGCAAATCCGACGTCATCACGTAACGTCGCTTCTCATTGGCTGGCATTTGGTTTTACGCAGCTCACAGCACTTGTTGTTTTGTGCAAATAGTACATTTTTTTTCAATAGAAAAAATGAATAAATGCATTAGAATGGGGATAACTGCATCAAATTTGTCATTTGGGGAGGTAAATCGGCGGTTTTACGGTCGCAAATTACGTTTTACGGCTCCGCTGACGCGTCGCCATACAACGAAATTTCCGACCGTAAAACCGCCGATTTACCTCCCCAAATGCCAAATTTTAAAGCTTATCTCCTAAATCTGATGAGATAAACAAGTAGCCCAAAAAGGGCAACCATTGCTTACCTGAAGGTATGAATATAATTTGAAACTCTAAGTGACTATCACATGTCATAGGTTTCATGGGGAGGTAACTATCATGCTAATACTACAGATCCCGCTAAAATCGAATATGTCCAAGTTTTTATGTCTGTCCCTGTACTCTGCAAGTTTGAGGAAGATATAATCAAAAATGAAGTCACTATCATCCAGACAACATTTTCACCTTTATATGTCTAACAGAGACTAAATGGCAAGTAACATTCGTGTGAATAGTCCAATCTCATCCAAAATCAAATTTGTCCAAGATTTTAGGGCTGTCCTCATTATCTGCAAGTCTGTTGAAGATTCAATCAAACCAGAAATCGCTATCATCCAAACAACTTTTTCTAAGTCTATGAGGTCCTCAAGAACAAGTACCTCTCATGCCAATAGCTGAAACTGGGCCAGAATCAATCTTGTCTGAGATTCTATGCCTATCCTCATCATCAACAAGGTTGATGAAGATCCAATCAAAAATGAAGTCACTATCCTCCAGACAAGTAACTCATGTGAAAAGTCTGATCTGACCCTAAATCAACCTTGTCTAAGATTTTATAGTTTACCTCATTACCTGCAAGTCTGATTAAGATTCGATAAAAAATGAAATGGCTATCTTCAGAACAAATTTCCGAAGTCTATGGGGCCCGCAAGAGTAGCTAACTTTCATTCCAATAGTCTGAAGTGGACTGATAAAATCAAACGTGTCCTAGATTTTATGCCTGTTCTTGTTATCTACAAATTTGATGAAGATTCAATGAAAAATGAAGTTCCCATTGTCCAGACAATAATTTTACCACTATATGGTTATGGGAGACTAAAGGGCAAGTAACTCACATGTAATTAAGTAATCCAATCTGTCCTAAAATTGAACTTGTCCAAGATTTTATAGCTGTCCCCATTACCTGCAAGTCTAATGAAGATTCGATCAAAAAATGAAATCGCCATCTTCCAGACAACATTTTCCTAAGTCTTTTAGCCCCTCTGGGGCAGGTAACTCTCGTGCCAACAATTGAAACTGAGCCAAAATCAATATTATCCGAGATTTTAGGCCTGTCTTGTTATCAGCAAGTTTGATGATGATTCAATAAAACATGAACTGGCTATTGTCCAGCCAACATTTTCCCTATTATGTCTATGGGAGACTAAAGGGCAAGTCACTCTAATGTGAATAGTCCAATCTGCCTCATAATTGAACTCGTCCAAGATTTTATGGCTGTCCTTATTACCTGCAAGTCTGATGAAGATTCAACCAAAAATGAATGAAAAATGAAATTGTCAGGAGAACATTTTCCAAAGACTAAGGGCCCTCAAGTTGTAACTCTTATGCCAATATTCCAAAAAGGGCCAAAATCAAAGTTGTTGGACATTTTATGCCTGACCTTGTTATCTGCAAGTCTGATGAAGATTTGATCAGAAATGAAATCTCTATTGTCTGGACAACATTTTCCCCCATCATATGTCTAGGGGACCTTTTGGTTGCCATGGAAACCAAAGTTCTGCACCAGATCTGCCCCAAAGGCCAATACAGTTAATCTCCTATTCCAATAATGGAACGTGTTATTTGATCAAGATTGACCAACCGGCCTTGGAGAGATTCTTGTTCAAATGTGTAGATGCACAGACGCAAGAATGGACAAGAGAGCTCTGCTCTACTATAAGCTCACCTTCTAACCTTTGGTTCAGGTGAGCTAAAACTGTCCATGCTAATCAGGGCTATCCCTCATAGTTCCAGATGAAATGTAAATCTTCTGTTGTTGTTTGTTTCTGCTGTTGTTGTTTTTGTGATATTGTAATATCGTATTTACGGTACGTATTGGGACACCTTAACTACTAACAACAAAATT